>PXOE01000077.1:0-269786 GCA_003012245.1 Microcyclospora tardicrescens
TCCTCCTCCTCCTCCTCCTTGTCTGGCCACAATTCCGGGAATAGGTCCTCCAGGTTCCGGTGTTCGGGATCACGCTGCCGGAACAGATCTGCCAGCCGATTTGGTGGAGGGACGCGCGTTGCGACGGCTTCAAGGCCTGGCGGCGGTGGCGGCTGTCGAGGTGGCGCAGGTACTGGCGCTGGAGGTGATGGAATCCTGAGCTGTGCTGGATGTCTGGCAGCACGAGCTCTCGTGACCACTCCCGGCCGAGTTAGATCAGGATCTGGTTGTTGGTTAACCTCCGTACCGTCCTCGCCTTCCATATCATCCTCAGCATCTGGCTCGCCATCGACCTCCATTTCATCATCGCCGTCCATTGTCTCCTCGGCCTCTGGCTCCTCATCGGACTCTGGATTCTCCTCGAGCTGCTGCTGTCGTCGAGATTGTCTTCTGGCTGGACCAGCGGCTGGTGGAGCAGAAGCAGGTGCACGCTGGACCTGAGGTGGTACTCTAGAAGGACCTGCAGCTGGAGCCAAAAGCGTAGGTATACCCGGTGGCACAGGGGGAGGGATAGCTCCTGGCGGTGCAGCCTGAGGACCAACGATGGCCCAACTCTCCGTGAATGCCGGTACCGTACGCGTCACCTGGGGTATCTGTAGGTCTGCCAGTGCCTGGTGCACTATTGGGCGGACACTTTGCAGAAGATTATAGCCTTCTAAAGTAATCTGACCATTCTGAGGGTCGATTCTCCGCCAGTACGCTTGGCGTCCGTCGTGATAGCGCCATCGGTAGTGGCCCATAACCGTTTCTGCTGAAGGTTCGTCCGGTCTCCTGCCAGCGTTGGCCCAATGGCGTCCGTAGACGTGTCGCACCAACTGTGATATCTGCTCATGACTGAGGACGAGCTCAGTATAACAGATTTTGATGAAGGAGCTAAGCTCCGCAGTCCAGACTCTCCTGTTGCCCATGGTACGATGAGACCATAAGGGTAGATCGTTCGACGTTTTGGTCGACGGCGGGACTTGTCGAAGGAGGTCAAGTATCGAAGTTGTGGAGTGATATATAGAGGGCTATCGTCGTCGTTCGTAGCAAGACAAACGCGTCCAGCGCTAGTGCGATTCCACTGCGAGACTCGCTAGTGGCAGTGAGATCGTTCTGTGTCTGTTATAATGCTGCAAGTAACGAGAAGGATGGACGAAGTTGTCGGTAAGCAGCAACGATCTGAGCCATGATCTGGAAGACATGGTTATATATGGAGTTGAAGTATATGGTATATACGGGAGGTTGACAATGGCAATGTCGAAAAGAAGCTTGAGGAATGTGGATTTAGAGGACGGTACAATAGACAGGAATTCAAAAAGGCTTTATAGACCTTCCGCATACAGTCATCCTTTGTCTGATACGGACAAACATCAAGCAATCAGATCATGACCGTAGAAATTACAGTATGAAGCTTCCGTCTTTGTTAGTTCGTGTAAACCTGAACCAATGTGAAAGGGTTGGACGCTTCTGACCTGACAAACTTCTAGCACATAAGCAAACAATGTAGGACTGTTTGCGAATATGCTGGAGTCTGTTCCTGCTGCTCAAAGCAACGATTATCATAGAAGCAAAGAAGGTGGAGATCCCCGTCAATGAGCACTGGTGGTGACACAATGGATACAACCTGAACTACTACAACTCTTACTTGCTCGTCGATGAGAGACCAACGATTCCAGTGGCAGTGGTCGTCGCAAAAACGTTCTTCAACGTTGACTGCCTCTGAGACCTTGCAAATAGTGCCTGTGTAGTTCGACTGCAGGGATAATATGTAGTTGTGGACCATGATCCATATCACGGGCTCTTTGTCTTATCGTGAGTCGCAACTGTCAGGGGCGTGAGGTGAGGCCGCTGCAGGCTGATTGAGAGTGACCGGTTCGAGCGCTTGTACGTCCGCTTTACATGAACATGGTCGCCCCCCCTGTTCACGCTTGAGAGTGCATATATCAATGACGGATCTCTGCTGTAGACTACCTTGGTGTATAGCGATCCTGTGGTTCCAACTCTAATACTGTAAGTGGTTGTGCAGGAGTCCTTATTGTACTCGAATCTTGACGCGTAATTTCGAAGCGGGTTTCGAACCTAGGTCCTCATCGTGAAGCACAACCCTCTGCACGACTTGGTCATGAGGTTCGAAACCACGCATAACCACTGCCACAGAACATGTCAAACTACACTGATCCAAAAGGAGAATATGCAAGAATCACAGCCGTGAGGTACATCACTGCATGGAGCGCAGCAAAAGAGCAAAAAAGAAAGGGGGAGTGTGAGAGTATTGGCTCTCCAGTCCCTGTAATATGTTCCAGTCCAGCTCCGGATCCAGAAGTCCAAAGCCAATACCGCTGTGCCACACCGCCGCTGCCACAAATGATTGGATAGGGGAAGACGTACCTTCTAATGTCCCCCCCGGAGAGGGGACAACAACGACAAAAATTCGATCATTATATACCCTGCTTTTTCTCCCGACGATTTCCCGTACTTAGGCGTGTCACAGTCAACAGGTCTCCATCAGGATCATCCTCGTACACCACCGAGCACCTGAGACTACTCCAGGTGAACGCGTCGAGCATGTACTGACAGTTTACCATACCTGGTCTACGTGATCTCAACCATTCCGCATGTATAGTCAACTATCTTGAGGCCGGTCTGTTCATCTTTGTGATGTGCTATTGTATTGCTCTTGACTTGTCTCTTACATCGATGCGAACGTCAGAGGAACGCGGCTATGCACCGGTACAGCTCTTTGTATGTCAGGACAAAGCATGCCACCCAGCGTATGAGCTGCCCTCAACCATCACCAAACTGTCTACAGGTATTGAAAGAGCTCCCGGGCCCCACTACATGTATCTGTAGAAGATCAACCCCCTTGTTCGGTTGTTCACAGCTGAATCCCGCACAAGGACTCACAACCTATCTGACTCGGACTGGCAACCTATCCCATCACTTACGGAACGATCGCTCGAACGAAGACCGGAGCAATAAGCTGATCTGTAGCGCTCTCCACCAACCAGAGTGTTCGACGATTTGCTATCTAACAACTTGAACATCGAGGAAAGCACGAGATTGCACACTACTCAGAAGCAGGTAGGAGCTATGGACTCGACGGCTCTGTGTGAATCTGGACCTGGACGCGTCGTGCTATCTCTGCTGTAGGATTCGTATGATATAGATGTCGTTGGACAATGGGATACACGGCTTTACTCGATGAGGGAAGCGGTACCGTTGCTCAAGATTTCATACTCAGACTACAAGAACAGAGTTCAACTATTCAACCACATGCGCGCTTGCGTTGCCAGATCTCGGTCTCTTGAAGCTTCTGTTCCAACTGTGCTTGCCCCTGAACGTAGTGATGTTGATGGCACGGAGACATGAATTTGCGTTCACTAGTCGTCGACCTCAGCCAGCAGATCCCACAGGCAGAAGAGCCCCTTGACGCGTTCTTTGCTTCCACCCTCCCTGTTGACGACCTTCTCCTTGTTCAAAAGATCGTGAACACGTTGTTGCATCTCAACGCCCTGATCGCCGGTCGTGTCCTTTGTGCCGTCTTTGGCATTGTGCTTGTGTTTGGGAGCGTTGCTTGCAACCCGGGATTCTCCTTCTTTGTGCAGGTCTTCGAGAAATTTCTCGGGCTGCCACTCTCCAGTGACATTCTTCTGCAAATCGTGTTGTCAGCATACCTCGATGAAGAAGAAATTAGGTGGTTACGAACCTCGATTGGCTGCAAAATGTCCATGATTCGCCGAATAACCGCTTGATCCTCTGATCCTACTGTTGGACGACTTCCCGTGCTCATTGTGGGTTTGTAGTATATTGTACGGGATGCGTAGAGAAGACTCGATGGAATACTGGACGTTGAAGGTATCTTTGTGTTGAAAGGTACGACTGTGCAGATTCGATTGCGGCTGTCGTGGTTGCAAATCAAGGCTTGCTTGTGCTTGAAGCCTACGTTGGTTCAGTACGTGAATTAACGAACTGTAAGTGTCGTACAGCGGATATCAACCTTTCACAAGCTCCTGAAAAGCCAATATGAGTAACACATCATACTGATATATCAACGCATCGAAGCATAGCTCTGTCGCCCTATACGATGGTGTGTTCCGCGGAAGGGGAAAAACTAACAGACAGGCAGATATCTAGTCACTAAACAGTCGAGAGATCTCTCCACCATCCTCTCCTACAGTGAACCAATGCATGATCGTGTCTCGCAAGCCATTTCAGCGCCTAGACCGATACTTGGGCAGCGTTCGAGATATGCCACTTCTGGCAGGTCGTTCCCCAGCCATACGACGCGGTCGCGAGACCATGCTCATCGCCAGTGGCGCACCTGATTGCGTGAGTATGCTGACGATCACGGAGAACAACTTTTGCTTACATGTGCTGGAACTGTTGGAGACAGTACTTGACTGGAACGTATTCATCATCACAGTCGCCGTTTATGAATACCTGGACTGGATACGAGTATGAGGAATCTGAGCCAACTCCGACTGATGCATACTCCGACGGGATGCGGATGTTGTCGTTCTGGCAGAACTTTGACATCGCATTAATGACTGCTACGTTCTTCGAAGCGCAGTTGGCTTGGTCTTGGTCTTGATCGAACACATCATAGGGGGCTGCGACAGCGAGGGTGATCAGCGTGACGACCGACACAACAAGCGCAGCCTTCATGATAATAGACTTCGAGAAACGGTTGAGGCGTTCGGATGTTGTCACTACCAGGACTTCGCAAGGTGGTGGAAAGAGCAATAAACACGGGATAAGAGCGCAGCTTTTACATGAATGAGTGCTGGAGTCAAGCAATCACACTGAAAGCTTCCTATTGTTGTCAAGGCAGGGGTGGCGACATCAGAGCTTAGAAATGTGCCATCTCACATTCTCTGGAATGGCAGCTTGAGGCATTCCTCGCTAGTACAGGTCGAGACCGACGCGCGCACATGCTTTTGCCAAGGAGTTAGTCGTCAGCTGGTATCACTGTCACAGAGGAGGCGCCGACATCTTGTGTAGACTTCCTTCTCGCTCTGGCCACAGAAAACCCCCATAGCTGAGGCTCCTCTGGCCTAATGCACCATCGTACAGAAGGAACCTCCCATCACCTCAAGAAGAGCCCAATAAGTTGCCAGGATACTCGACGGCCGAGCCGAGATGTAAGACTCGGCGTCATGGAGAATATGTTAGCGAGCAACGCGATCGTTTCTCCTTGGAATGCCAGATCACCAGAAAATCGGCTTACCACGTTCCGTGACCGCGACCTCCAAAGGCTGTCCACCTAAGTTGTGCTCACTGATGGAGGGATTACACGATTGAGCTCAAATGTTGATATCATTCAAGATCATATCAGGCCGCCGAGGTCACTTGAGAGGACATGCATACTTTACGCAGCAGAAGAGCTTGGAAGAACCATCTCGGGGCAGAGGTGTCTGGCCATAGCGAAGAGATCGGCCTGATTCCACGGCTTATTCGTAAGGAGACCCAGGCCCGCTTATATGCAACGACATGTATTGTCGCGCGTAGCTCGCGCGTAGCTCACGCCGCTCCTGATCGCACTCCCAAAGCCTGACCTAGACCGTCTGGTCATATTCTACGTCCCGGCAGGTTTCCACAACTCAGTGGTGTTGCATATGCATCGTTATCCCTTGCGTGAGACACATACTATCGTGGGAGGTGACTTGGTCAGCTGTACGATGAACCCGTCCGAGTCGAAGACGATGGAATCACTCTGGCATGATGTCGCAAATGGTTCATACTGTGTCCACACAGTGAGGAATTGACGTTGCGGCAAGGTTTACCTAAACGTTGGCTTCCCGATCCTGGCTGCACTCGATCAATCATTCCGCGGTTTTCGGTAGCTGTGGACGCCAGGACTCGGAAAGCTCGAGTCGCTTATCACTTTGCAGCATATGTGCTGCCGGCACGGACAAGAGCGACCCCCAATCCAACCTACGAGTGTATAGGTAGCATTCTTAGATTTACGTCTAGCTTGATGAGCCAAGTGATCTTCATTCAACTCGCCATCCTTTGATGCTACTCCAAGCTCGCTGTTTCGGATTGCCTCGATACGCTGTCAGCCACGCCTGTTACTGACACACTCTTTGTGATCACATGGGTGTCCATATGGTAGCCACAATGTCGAAGATGATACGTTGTTGTGGTACTCCAGTTCTCCAACCTCGTATTGCAATTTTCACAGTAACGATAGCTACGATACCGTAAAGCTGGTCTGGAAGCTGATGTTGTGGCACGATCGTCGAGAAATAGGAAGAGAGAGAGGAATTTCACGAAGTGCAGTCGACCGCGATCAGCCATTCAAAGCAAGAGCATCGATTGAACACACTGCGCTTCGACAACGAGTGTGTTACCACCCGCGAAGGGATAGTTCGCGCAACGCGTGGTTGGAGCATAAGTACATAGCATTGGGAAGATTGCAGAAAGCATGCTTCACACCGGTATATAAGTCTCTTTCGCGTCTCTACTCAGCCAGACTTCCAAGAACACTTTCAAGGTTCTTCCTGTTTGACAAGACTGCGTATCTGCTATCCATCTCTTTCTTCGCCACAAATATCTGCTTCTTCCAAGCGAGGCTGGCAGTATCATACGCGTAAACTCTTGCGACACATATTGTATACATGGTAAAAGTATCGCATATCGCTTAGATGGTGCATGGTCGGTACCAGGGCTCTTCCATCTGATCTTGGGCCACCTTGTGTCATTCCTATAAATCGAGCTAATCTTTTGCCTTGCGATGCCATTGTGTGAGTTGATACTGTAGTCAGAACGCTGAAGCCGCTATGGTCTTTCCGCTGCTTGTAACTTACCCTGAGTGAGGGTTCGACAGCGTTGTCTGTTGGGAAATGGCGACGCTCGAAGGTGGAGTCCCAAGGAATTATCTGGAAAAAGCCTCTGTTAGTGATTTTGCACGATGAGGGCAAATAAGACTCTGATTCGAAGTCTTTGGACTTTTTAGAAGTACCGCACGCCATCGAGGCTTCATCAAAAGCCGCCATGCCCCTTGCTTCCGCCCGCAATGTTATGACGCGGTCAGACAGTGCCCAAGTAAAGGTAAACTATGAGCTAAGCTTGTCAGCTATTCCTCGTTTCCGGGAGTCCTGGTCTCGCTCTAGCATATCTTGCAGTCCGTCGAGACATGGAAGCACGTTATCCATACTTACCAACGCCCGGAGAATGCTTTCATGAAGACCAACATTGGAACTTCACAACCACGCACCCGGCGCTCCTAGATCAATAGCACAGTAACCACTTTTGGATTGATCATCGTACAATACGTGTAAGTGCGATGGTAGCCACGGTGCAATACTGCAGCGCTCGTTCAAGCCATCGACTATGCGAGTAACGTGGACAGTAATCTTGAATGCGACTGCGGCGGAGAGTCTTAGGTGCTTATCGAGACTCGAATCGCACTCGCAAGGCTCTGTATCAGCTTCGCATGCCATCGCGACATCAGACTGCTTTGTCTGATTACGGAATTTTGTGAACTTCTTCGTTTGGAGGCTTACCCAAGGGTTCATAAGCGACAGAGGGCATTATATGGGATCGTAGGTAGTATCAATGCAGGATCAGGGACACGATGGCTTTTGCGGCAACAGTGGCTCTCCTGCTGTGAAGCAGTTTCGTTTTATTATGGCTGTGTCGAACTCGAGCTTCGGATGGTCGGATTCTAGCATGCTGTGTGTGACTGCATGCTGCATAGTTCTATGCATCTTTGGAAGACACAGGTGGAAGTGAGGGTCGGGTTGGAAGCATGATCAGACCTTGGTCTCTGGCTGATATCTCCCGTAGTCTGTTTACAAGGAGTTCTGTCAGTACGAGCTACACATAACACTGATCCGAGTCTTCGGTCTTGTGCTACGTACCACTCGGTTGTGCTGGAGATGTTGAAGGATATAGAGCGTGCCCAAAGGTAGCCATGGTGATGGTTGCGCGAATTGATCGAGGTCAGCACTTCAAGGTAGCCTTTAAGAAGATTGCGCCAGCGCGTGCAATCGTCAGCCTCACTGCTGCTACTTAGCCTTGAGAGATACCGTGACGGTATCTGCTATTGGCGCATCAGATGAAGCAGTTGCAGCGTACTTGTTGTCAGCAGGATGTCAGGGTTTGTCATGGACGTCTTGCTGATGCAGCTGTAAATGCTGATATTTGATGTGCTCGAAGTCACGAGCAGTCACATATACAGGAGCCTCTGCCTGTTCATGCTCTGTCAGATCATAGCAATACTGTGCATAGGAGCAGAAGCTCGAAACCGCATACAATGCTGAATGCGATGTTCCGAGACTTCCTGATGGTATAGTAGCAATACTGTCCTGCTTCCATTGTGTTGAACATCATGGAAATAATGCTATGTTGAAGAAACATCGGCTGTACGTCGGCAGTTGCTAGAATGGTATATATTTATGTCGAAAAAGAACCTTCCAATAGAAACGCGCCCCTAAGCCGCGCTCGAAAGGATTCTCCCCTTCGTGGCCGACTGGATAATGAGGTAAGTATCACCCACTAACCGGCTGGCACTTGGCAGCAGGTAAGTAGGGCTGGCACCCCACTCGACAAAATCCCGAAAAACCATATCAGAGGTTTCCGCGAGGGATCTAGCCAGCTTGGCCAGCTGGATAGTTCATATCGTTTTGCTGTGGTGGTCCTCATATTCTTTTTGCTAACCATACGGTATTGTATTCAGAATGTAGCGCGACTGTGTGTTGTGAGACGTGTTGTGCTGCTGAACCTGTGAAGCATGTAGTGGCTGTAAGTGGGTGGAGGTTCTGTGCCTGAGTTCGAAGCCCGCCTCGCTACGCAGCAGAGACACCGCATTACTCGATATCAACATGAACAGCTTCATAACACGCCTCAAGAAAAATGTAGGAGACACCTGACCCACAAGCCTTCTCAACAGGACCGTGATCGAGGTCGTGCTGGTTGTGTTGCGAATGTTGTAGAGAGACTCGAACTGGTGACCCCAACCTTTGCACCTTGTTGTGGACTTTCAGCAGCGAGAATCTCGGGAGTGCGTATACAGCGGAGAAGATCAACCTCTTGGCCAGAGTTGAATGTCCAAGTGATCGGCTCATCAGCCCCTATGATCACAACGACGGGGAGATAACAGCCAGAAATAGTCTCCGGAGCTGTTTCGTCCCACGACCAACTTGACTAGCATCCGAAATGGTGACTTGCGTTGCACGTTCTGCCGAAGTCATTGAGCAGTGGCTCTGACAAAGGACACGGAGAAGCTGCTCCTTCGAAGGGGGCATAAAACAATTTATATGCCTACACATATGCGTTGAAACATATGCATTCACTTTTCAAAAGCTACTCACGACCATTGACAAAACATGGAACTGCTTTCATGCATCTGTGCACACAGCTGAGGAGCAACATGTGCACAAAGAAAGGAGATGAAGTCGAAAGTGACCCACTTCGTCGGTCACGGGCCGGATGGTTCGCCCGATGGCCAGATCTCCACTCTCAGCCTCACAAAGTCCATCACCGACATCATGCACACATACAGTGTGTAATAACGGGTGCACATTGTCGTATATGGACTTCAGCCAAGCCGGAAGAACGTCAGTGCAAAGATCTCACATAAAATTTCTTACGTGTCAACACAGCTTGGTGAAGCCTGAGCAGGTCTGTCCGGTCTGTGACTAGGGACCGGACCTTCTCCGATGGCTGCATCTACGTCCAAGGTCCCATAGCCCAAGCATACCTCTACTCCAGTCAATGAACAGTAACGCGGTACCCTGTTTCTTTCTTTGATACATCCCAGCCTACAAATTGGATTGTACACAAGCTTTTGTGAGCACAAAGGCTAGCTGGAATCGATAGTGATGCATCCTGAGCAGGCTAACGCGTCGATACCGGCCAAATCTGAAGAGACCTCCCACGATGACAGTCGCATAATCACAAATGTTCGCAGTATTGGTCCACAAGAACTGCAACCCAGTGCGAAGTATTTGCTTAATCAGAAAAGAGCCGGGAGGATACAGGAGCATGGGAGACGCAAGGCCGAGGCCTTCAAGAAGAAGAAGGAGCAGGAGAAGCATGAGCGGGAAGCACGCACGCGTGCTTCGCTTGGCGAGCAGAAGAGATGCGACAAATATGGGTTCGAAAGCAGTCAATTGCACTTAGGAGCTTTCCTTGGGAGGGCACAGGCTGGCGGCGCGGCAGCAAATGCCGATGACAGTGATGAGACAATGTTCAACAACGAGCTCTTGGACGACGACTCGCTCTTAGAGGCGATGAGGACTGTAGTCCGATCACCATCCCAGCCTAGGTCAACTTGGCGAAGGCAAAATGGCGACAACGCGTCCCAGCGTGCGCTCTCCGATCCCCGACCTGCTCAGCCAGTCGATGCTTTCCTGCCACATAGGGACGAAGACCTCGATGGCTTCTTCAGCGAACTCGCAAGCAGTACCCAGATAGCCAGAGAAATACAAAACGAGACTGTAATAAGTCAATCGAAGAATGATCTCAACTTCTCTTTCAGTTCTGTAGGGTCAGACTTTGATCTGACTGTTGAAGACATCGAAGCGCTTGAAGCATCGATTGAAGCTCCACAAAAGGCTCGCAATGACAAGAGACTGATGCCGCCACCCGCATTGCCCAGCCACGGCAGAACAACATCACTGGACAAGACGACTTTGTTGGCGACGGAGGCCGAATCTACCACTCATGCCCTGCAGCACAAGGTCTTATCGGCTTGTCTTCGAACCACGGCCTCGACAGAGCTTGGAATTACAATGAGTCAACTGGAAACATATGTCGACGATGACCTACAATTGACACAGGAATTGCCAGACTGAAAGCGTTGTTAAGGATGCCAGCCGTCAGCAGGATTCGGTCTTTCACATGTTCTCGCGTTACATCATTGACGCCCTCCATTCGTCATTACTTACAACAACAACGCGACAACCGCTTCTTTGAACGTGTTATGTGCGGGTCGATCATTCCCAGTGTTCTACCCAACGACAACACCTACACATGGTACTCGACATTGTGGTACAGGACCTTATACATAGATTGTTGGCATCACCACTGTCGGTTTCAACACATCCGTATCCAAAATCATGGCATCGATGGGACTCTCGAACGACCAGGTCGCGTACGACGACTCAGCTTACCGCGTCTGCATTCGCAAATTCTTCAAGCCGGATGAAGAGACGCGCAATCCGGACTACAAATATCTGTCTTGTCAGGAGTCAGCATCGTTCTTGCCGTACTGCCGCGACATGACCCTGGCTCGAGGTCGTATTGTTTACGAAGTTATCGTACGTACACCAGCCGGTAACATTCCAAGTTTTATATATGTATGCTGATATCCGTGCGCAGAACGAAGAAACCAGCTTGATTATGGGCTATCTAGTCAATGCCGACGTGCTCAAGGACTGCGAAGCTCACAACCCAGCGGAGGGTCTACGGCCCTGGCAGCAGATTCCGATGGTGCATCGCAGATGGCTGTGCCATGCCTACGGCACCCTCATCCGCCGCTTTTCCGGCCTGCGCAAGCATCCGGTATCGACTAAGATCATGGCCGAGGAGTTATACGCAGAGATGAACGACAAACTGGACACCGAGGGAGCGGAGAGGATTGCCGTGCAATACGCTCGCCATCACTACACCCAGTACGAGTTCCTGAGGCGCAACAACAGCGAGCACGATACTTTGGAACAAGTGAAACCACGCATGCGAATCATTCTACGACAGTGGCTCGGCGACGATATCCGCGACGCTGGAATCAAGGCGTTCGAGAAGAAATGGGACATTGCTGAACCGGAACAAGAGCCTGACGATGAGTGGGGTCCTCCGGTATTCTTAGGTAATACACAGATCGGTGGCCGCAGGAACCGGTTCTCCTAGATGCTGGTGGAGCTCCTTGCAAGCTGCGACGTTCCGCAGCATCCTTGGATAGCATTGCACTATTCGCGTCCGCTTCGAAACACATGCACTCATGGTCGTTGGTTGGGCACCAGTTTTGCTTAGACAAGCACAATTGCTGAAGTGTGCTGGCAGCTACACAGATACAGATTCGAGCGAAGACGTTGATGACTTCTAGACTTGTATTATAGATAGTAGATTCAATCCACAGATGATCTGCACAGCCAACCTCTACTGCACATTGCCTGCTTCTTCAAATGTGACAGACCTCTTCCAACACAATCGAGTGAGTGCACCATTCTCAAGTGCAGCTAGCCGTTGGACGCAGCCCAGCTGCTTCCGCAAGTCAAGGAGACACTCAGGTCAGGAGAACATGGTAGATTATGCCGATCCGTTCGATCGCAGTGTGATAAAATCGCTAATTCCCCAAGATCACCCTTTCGAGCCCACAGGGCAGACGCGTCTTTTGTGTTTACAAGTTCAAACAAGATAGCACTGTTCGCAAGCTGAGTCACAGCTGATTATGCACATCGGTTGCGTCAGTGATAGGACGTCCCCTCGACATCCAAAGCTTTTGCTGTCTGTCGAAGCGGTACCTCTTGAAATAGGCCAAGCTGAGCGCTTCCTCGCCATACTCTTCTGTAAGAATTTCGGAGTAGGCAAACGGTACCTTGACAGGAGTATCTTCAAGAACACTGTCGCGTAACGGGAAGATATCGTCGTGAGCATAGTGATGGTTATCCTTGATCATCAGCATGCCGTCCAAACCCTGCGCCAGCGCGGATTCATTACGGCGAATGGTGGTAATGTCAATAAACAATCCCGTATCGGTGTCGATCCAGCGAGCATCGATATGGTTGCTCGGGTCCGTAGATGCATTCTTATAATGCGGATTGACCTCGAGGAGATAGTCGCGGCCAGAATCGAAGCTATAGAGCTTATAGCGGTGCACCGTCATGTTGTAGTAGGCGGCCATGTGGTGAATCGAGGTCTCAGTGACGACGACGTCGACGTCCGAGTCCCATGGCATGATCTTGCGGTTCCACCACCATCCCAGCAGGGTGCCATGCATGATGAAAGTCTCCACACCGATGTCGTTCATGCATGATAGGTAGGTACGGAACAAGGCTCGGAGGTGGATCCCTCGTTCTTGAGGCTCCAATGCCTTCGCCGCGAATCGGCCGTCGTAGTGCGAGCTGATGGTGCTCTCGTGGAAGTACTTGTCTGGGTGTCCTGGGTCGTCTTTGATGGTGCTCTTGGACAGACGCGTTCGGACACTCTCAAAGTCGGCATCTCGCGTTCTTATGCTTGGCGAGCTTCTTCCCTTTGCGATGCATTGAGATACTGTAATAGAGAGGCATAATAAAACCCTGAGATTAAAAATATGCATCGTGGAAGAGCGCACTTCACGGTCTTATTGTGTGCAGATAGGTATGCTCATCGAACAGCCCGATATCTGGGGTCTGCATTGAACAGATAAGAGTCTCATCTACAACTTGCTCTCACCATAGCGGGTGTTATTGTGACATCGACCGCAATGTAACACCTGGCGATATAGCCTGCCGTGCAAGCATATCACTCCATGTCTGTAGCTGAGTTGCTCGAGTCCCAGTGATCAATCATAAACTTCCCAGGTCTCAGACCCAAACAATATCAAGTAACAGAGTAGAAACGAACGTTAGAGAGTATGGAGAAAGGACGATGAAAGTGCTGGCGGGGGAATAGTGTACGAAATGGTGGTAGCAGATGTAGAAATCCCCTTGATTGCGCGTCTATCTTATCGTGAGCAGTCTGTGCGGCTTCTGACTTCCGGCCCTTCCCAAAGTCAAGACATTTCCTATCGTTTCTAAATTGTACATGCATCACACTCGGGACGCTTTCACGATCTTGCAGCTTTATAGATCAATGTAGCTGAGTCTATGACTAGCCTTCTGTTGTTCAGAAGGTGTGTACAGCTTGAGCTTGCCCGTGGCGGCAATGCTATTATGAAATCGTCCCAAACGTGATCCATTGACTTTCTGTAGTCTTCTTCATAACCACACATCATCTATTTCACACTTCTGGTACCGCTAAGAGCTCATACTTCTCTCCCTTCGCCTCCAGCGCGTCTTCCAACCGCTTCATACAAGCCAGGACTTTCTCTTCCTCAAGCCGACGGCCAACCACTTGTACCGCGACTGGCAGTCCAGCCATCTTCACCGCATCATAGTGCTTGTACGCTCCTCGTGCAACACCATTCATCTTCTTGATTTGAATGTCACGAGGCAGCATATCCTTTACTGCATCAACGTGCGTGACTGGCAGGATGCCGCAAGTGTAATCGAGCAGATTAAACAGGAACGTGTATCCACAAGCAGCAGCAGCGTCTTTCATGGCACCATGAGGTAGCGAGGGTGTCGCGTTTGGCGGTGTGAGGATGAAGTCGAGACCATCTCCCTTGTCACCGAAGGCGTTCCACCATTCGTGAATCTTGACTTTGTATGCTTCTCGTTTTGCCACCCACTGCCAGTTCTCGTAGGCTGATTTCTGATGCCAGTGTTCTAGCAGGCCTGCCCAGATCTCGTCACGTCGGATGTACTTGACATAGGCCCAGTAGAAGTATTTGATGAATCGAGGAAGACGCATGTATCTGCCGAACTCGCGGGCACCCGGATCATCCGATTCACCAGTACGAAAATACCCGCGGAATGTTTTCGTACCATCTGCGTTCAGAAGATTGCTCGCGATGACCATTGCTGCGAAAGGATCAGGGATGGAGACATCGAACACGTCATGGCCTTGCTCCTTGAGTGCTGAGGAAGCCATTTCAAGAGCTCGTGAGCATGCTGGGGTCGGGTCTACAACTGTATCAGTCCGCATAACGCCGACCTTGAGCTTCTTCTTCTCCACGAACTTGGACTCGACCTCGTCTCTCCACGGAATGGGATGCACGGATTGATCGTATTTCCATGGCCGCATTTGTACGAAAGAGCGGGTGAAGTAGATCAAATCTGAGAGAGTGCGAGCCATGGGCGAGAACACTGACGCAATTCCTTCCTGCCCGGGCATAGAAGTGCTAACACCGACCTTCGGCCAGCGACCCGTACTGCATCGAAGACTGTAGCATCCCGAGAAGTGTGCTGGAGCACGAACCGATCCAGCAACATCAGAGCCGATACCGATTCTGCTGGCGCCGAAGGCGAGAATGGCGCCCTCGCCACCCGTGCTACCGCCTGGTGAGTATTTCGGGTTGTGTGGATTGAGGCAGCGGCCCCAGACATCGTTGAAGCTCTCGAAACTCAGCAATGTGATCGGTAGAGCAGTCTTTACGAACGGCACAGCACCAGCATCCTTCAGCATTCGCACAATCCCGCCATCCGCGACCATGGGTTTCGACACATTCCTGGAGTACCCGACAGATGTATCGAAGCCTCCAACATGAATGCTATCTTTCAGGCTGACCGGTATACCCGCCAGCGGGCCTTTCAAGTTGATGTCGCCCGATCGTAGCCAACCTTCGGCCTCTGTTAGCATCACCTCAGTAACGCAATTCGTCTTCTCCTGCGCCTTGACGACGACTTTGCCATAGGCATGCAGGACATCGACGGCGTCCTTCTCTCCCTTTTGCACATCCTGTACAAGCTCATCGATGCTTTGATTTAGAACTGCTTTGTCTGATGCGGAGAGCGGATATTGATATGCCGCTGGCAGATTAGCCAGACGGGCGGCACGCTCATCTTGCTTTTGTTTGCTGTCATTGAGCGTTAGTAGACACCTCCCTCTACGACTTAATGATCAAGACCAGGTTTCGTGTGGTACAGAATCGCAGTGCTCCGCCACGGAAGAACGTGGGATGAGCACAGTGGGGAGCTGTGATGGGATGTAAAGTACGTACCATGCGGCGCGATGCTGAAAGTAATCGAATGGAGGAATCATATTGGCTGCAGCTGCAAGACCGACAACCCTGCCTTGGAGGAACTTTCTTTTCTTCTTCGCCTGAGCTGCAGACGTTTGCGCTGGTCTCTGGCTTGATGCTTGGTGCGACGGATTGAGGGAGGCCTCTTTATAAATTGGGGGAACTGGAGCTGATGGCTGGCTTGGTCCGTGACATCCACAGCGGGGTGGGAGCACGGCTGCACCTGCCTGTTATGGCGCTGTGGTATGAGAAGAAGATAGCAGAGTTGCGGTCGCGCTTATATCGCAGGGTAGTCAATGGAGCCATGTAATTATTACTTTTCTACTCTATTACCACCGGGTTGGTTTTCCATTTAGATCAAACTATGCTCAGCACCAAATTTCTGCCAAGCCAACCCATACTCCTCGCAATGCCAATGAACAGGCCCAAAGTGATCGATGGGCTTTCCACGCCTGCGTTCAATGAGATGCTCAAGTGTCCTTCATTACGCGCATGACCGACAAGGCTATGATATCCTCACCCTCCTGTTACACTGCAGACTTCGCGGGAGCAGCAGCCTTCTTGTTCTTGTACCACAACGTAGGCAGAAGCAACGTGGAGGAGGTGAACAAGATACAGAGTGCAATGCACAGACCCCAGATGGCTTTGGTCTCGAAGCAGTTGACTCTAGTGGTACGCGCCCAGTTCGAAAGTGCTATGATGCTGCCGCTCTTCCCGGCGTCCGATGCGAGACTTTGTGCGAAGACGGACGCATTCTGGGCGTTGGCCGCTTTATTCGCGTCGCCAATGACGATACAGTTGAGAAAGCTGAGAGGCTTGCCGAGGACGACTGAAACGATGACAAAGGCGAGGAGCAGCGCCGCATCGAAGCCTGCCATGATGAAAAGTCCCAAATTTGCTCGGGCATAGAAGAAAGGAATGCTGATTAGGCAGTATAGAGCGGCCAAGCAGGTCTACGGAGACGTGTTAGATTGTAACAAAATCAGCTCGGGTGTTGTAGATAAGACTTACGATGGCGAGAGTTGCCACAATCTCTCGTGGTGGCTCGACGTTTGTGCTGACAATTTCGGCCACGAAGTTGGCAGTCATGCCGACGATTGCGACCATGGCAACAATGGACAGTCCACGGACCAGCAAGAAGGTCTTTGCCAGAGGCGCAGCACCATACTCAGGAACAGGCATTTTGGTCGTTGTGTTGGTAAGAAGTAGTTGAACTCGGTGTGATGTGGTTGTAAAATTGCGCCTGCCAGCGGGCGACTCGGTAGTATCGATGGTCAAAAGAGGCGGCAGACAGCTGATACTTCTAACCAGAGTAGCAACGCTTCAATGAACCGGAAGCAACAGCAAAGAATGAAGAATGAAATCAATTGGAAGAAGCAAAAAGAAAGTGCAAGGAAATGTGTTGAAGTCGAGTCTGGATCGTGGACAGGCAGTCCGCAGACCCAGTCTTTGTCTTATACATACCTAACATCGCAGTCTGCTGTCAATGCTCGACCATACGCGAGGCAAGATATTTTGGTGTCAAAGGACGTTATTCTGGTCAGAACGGTCGTTTCTGGTGATGGAGAGAAGAGAGGATGTCGGCCAATCAGTTCGGTTGGGTTTCAAGCCAGGTTAGCCAGCGGCTACAGCGAGACGCTGAGCTTGGGCGGGAAACTTACCCGACAGCTGCAAATGGTCGCTGACTCGGATTTTTTGACCACTTATCTTTCCACACGACGAATTCGCTGACTCAAGGTCTCAGTTGGCGAATTTTGCTGTGCAAAACATGCGCTATTCTGAGCGAAGCAAATTCTAGCTGATGTCGCGAGTCTCAGCGCAAAATAATCCAGCCAGTCGGGAGCTCTTCCACCGCTGGGCGCGTCAAGAGCTTGCTGAAAGCACAGCGGGCATCTGTTGCCACTGTCAACAGCCTCGTCTAGAGGACGTGCCATCAAGAAAACACAAAGATGCGTCCTTGTTGATACCCAACGAGGCGTTCCGAACGCGATAATGTCTCAGCCTTGCCTTAGGTGCTTGGATGTGAACATGACGAGGCACACGACCACTTCTTCATGCCTGAGGCCGAATTGTTGTCCTCGGAGGCTGCATGAAGATTTCGAGCTTTCCGAAACATTGAGTCCGTAAACATATATGATAGCATTGTGCTTTTGTATAAGAAGCTGACTACCGTGGAATCCAAGCAACTCGTCAGGCACATCCAATATTGCTATTCTGGTTTCACGACCGCTCCGCTAAATCCTTGGCCATATTTAACATGAACCTATGAGCCTCTCAGTCGGCCGACGACGTACGTGGTGCCGAGGTTTTGAGTATTGGAATCGCTTCCGTACTGCAAGTGCTGTGCAGTGATTCCGGATCCGTGAGTGGTATCGCAGACTCCATCACCCTAATGGTTTCCACAAGTCAGCCCAGTTCGTCATCACTCGCCAGTTCCGGGTCAACATACATAGATGCAGACATCCAAGGTCTTGGAGATCCAGTTGCTTGGGATGCCAGAGGTATACGAGACCTCGAGACCATTGACATTGCGGGTTGTGGTTCCGCCCTTGTTGTCAACATTGCACGTAAGACCAGACCGGTGCTCGGGGTCGCCGATCAGGAAGACACCCTTGACAGCAGTGAAGGCGTTACCAGTGAGCTTGGGCATGGCGTTGACTGTCGCTGCAGCACCTTGGGAGTATCCTTCAAGGATGAAACATTGGTTAGGATTGCTAGCCAGAGCTGTGTTGATGTGATTGACGATCTGCAGAGAGGTGATCAATGGATGCTACATGGCTGGCTGAGGGGAACAATATGCTTACATCTGTCGTGGCGGCTGTCGAGTCCTGGTTTGCACCTGCAGAATAAACGGTATCGTACTAGTACATCTTGTTAGAAGAGACATTAGAGGATCCACTCAGAAATGCTCGTCCATACCTCCTTGCCTCCCGAGACCTGGCTGAGGATGTTGGCGTTCATGGTTCTGAAACCAGAAGATGGTCCTTGGGCTTCACCAGTGCCACGAGTGTCGATGAGGGCTAGCAAACATCAGTATCTGGCACGATCGACCGACCTGGAAACTTACTGTAACTTGAGCAAGTCGCGCGTCCTTCAATGACAAGGGCATTGGCGTACATGCCAGAGGCGAGCACAGCAAAGGAAGACTTGAGCAGCATCGTTCAGGCTTCCTCGAACAAATATGTAGTATGGTTCAACTAATGATGAAGTTGATGGGTTGCTTTCTTCTTGAGTGGTGGCGAAAGCTGAGAGGCACAGGCTCTGCAATTATATATGTCCCAAGCTACGTACTTGACAATACTCCTCTTGATACTTTCGATGCGGTCGGGATCGGCTTCGTTCAAAGCTCTGTGCCAGGCACTCACAGGTCGTTTCGTACCGCTCGGGAGAAACTCCAAATCTGTATATACACCGAACAAGAGTCTGTTTCGCCTAAAACCCCGCTTTGGAACGAATCGTACATGTGTTCTGGGGAATGTACATAGTCGTGAGCGTCACAGATGCCTGACATGGCGTCTACTGATTGCGAGATTGTCGGAGGTACTGTATTTTGCTCAGATGAGCTGCGATCCGAGGTTGTAGCACTCATAGTATATATGAGGATGAAGTGCGATTGCTGGCACTAATGCAAGGCACAGCGGAGCACAGGATCCATCGCTTACAGATTTATGCTTGACTGCGAGGGTCATTCTTGATATGCCTCGGAGACTCCTATTGCAACTCTTGAGTATTCGCCTTCGTAGCTTGTCATTCATTGAGGCGACGTATTCAAGGAGGGTTTGCTGCCAATCATCGTGTTTCAGACAATTAATGGACTTGTTCTGTGCGGGCCGATTGCTTCGCGCATCGTTGTCTGGACATGGCATGTGCCTGAATATTGATGATCGGCTTTTGGTGTCGGTCTAGCAGGTCCTGACGTTCGAGGATCTCATGTTCCCTGCAGCTATAGATACATTGCCCTCTCTGTCCCATACCCTTTGCAGAGACACATCCGTTCGACCGTCTATACCTGCAAGGTGGAATGAGGGGGACTATAGCGACTACAACCTCAGCCTTCGGATAGTGGTGTATGTGTCGATCCTGAACAGCCTGACATGTGCAGGGATTGTCGTATAGTCCCGTCCGTTTGTAAATGCCGAGATGATCTGCAACTCCCGTCACTGTTATTGCGTAACAAGTGTTGCTAAAGCTTGGTCACCAACACAATCCAATGCGAAACACCTATCATGCTGGTAATGATCCGGAGTCTTCTCCATCACGAGGTACAACTTCTCGTGGATTTTCCGATCTGTGCCGGAGGAAATCAGTCACCCTCATAGGACTGGGAGAGGTGAATCGCGATCTCAAAACCTCGCTTAGAGCGAGGATGTCAGAGATACAACTCCAGACTAGGGCACTACATGGCGTACCGCTATCGAATGATTGATGTAGGTAAAGACATGTATGTAGAACAGCAGCTAGGAGTTCCTTCCTGACCTCGAAACGATTCGCTTGTCCGGAAGTAGAAGTAGGTCCGTCCATAGATCAGATCGTGGTTCTCTCACTCGAAAGACGACTGTTCCGTTGCATGCAGGTCAATGGGAGAGCAAAGCTGGCGGGCGTCATGCTCCTGTGATAGAGCGCAACTGCCGAGATGTCTTCAGCACCATCATGCTGTCTGCACTGCTGGAAGAAGGAAGCCATGTGGATGAGAGATGATCATCATGTGAGTCGGCGACCTTCTAAGAGGTTAGGTAAGAAAGATAGGGAGGTCAATTCACCATGGCTCATGGTATATTCTCTTGGGTAGATGTTGCTTGAGGTAAGTGTGCCATCGTCGACTGGCGGTAGACACCTGATCATGTCTGCATTTGCATCTTGGTTTTCATTAGATCCACATGAAATTCAACATTATACCCTATAATGTCCACATCTTCCAGAAGTAAGATGAGAATGTAGATACGAAAAGTGCATGTCGGGGCACGACATGCCAGAGTATAAGAGTGATGAACCACAAATTCGACGCCACATTCCGTTGGCGAACTGAAACGAAAGCGGACATGATTGGCGACTGCACCACTCCCACGCAGTTCATTCATGAAACATTCTATGTGAATCTTACCAATACAGTTCCATCAGCCCTGGCATCAACATGTTTATATCATAGCATGATTCTCCGTTGGACGTGGATGGGTTGGGTGGCAGCCGGCATACACGCGCCACCATGAGCGACGGAGCCCACTCACCAACAAGCCACGCGACACAGCCGGCACAGATACCGAGAGCTCCTCCACTACCCATCTCACGACCATTGCAGAGAGCGAGGGATGCCGCTTACAGATTCATCGGGTATCCGGACCGGACGCGCGCTGTTGGTGTACATGGGGAAGCTGATAGCGAACGCTTCATCCGTGGCTCAATCGGAGGCAACAGGTTTGCCGCGCTGGGCGAGACGCAAAATGCAACCATAACACATAAAACTGGACTGGAAATTAATACCATAGCCATCAACGAGAGCGGCAGTCATGCCTTGTTAGGAGGCAAAGACATCTTCAAAACGATCAAGGTCGAAAATGGTATTTGTGCTGAAGAAATCAACCTGCGAACTAAGATTCGAAGCACTCCAAGACACGCTGCGGGCGGTCCACGACAAAATTACTCCATCGATGTTGCAGATGTCGCTTGGGCCAAAGGTGAATGGGCGGACTGCGTTGCTGCTGCCACATCGAGTGGCAAGATTATTCTGTACAATATCGGACACGCGGAGTTGCAGGCGACGCAGCTATATGACCACTCGCGGCAGGTGCACAGAGTGACCTTCAATCCACACCGAGGCAACCTCCTTCTCTCTGGCAGTCAAGATGGCACAGTACGTCTTTGGGATATACGAAGTGCCAAGAACCAAGCGAAGACTCTGCAGTCCAAGCGAACATATTCCGGTCAAAGCGATGGTGTTCGTGACGTCAAATGGTCGCCAACGGAAGGCGTTGATTTTGCGCTGGCGACCGATAGTGGTGTCATACAACGATGGGACCTTCGAAATCTCCGGGCGCCCAAGGTGCGCATCTCTGCCCACAGCTTGGCTTGCAGCACCATTGACTGGCATCCGGACGGGAAGCACATCGCAAGCGCTTCATCAGATCTTACGGTCCGTGTCTGGGACTTCTCGACAGCACAGAAGCAAAAAGCAAAGTGGGAAATCCGAACGCCATATCCAGTACTGAATGCCCGGTGGCGGCCCTCATGCCAGTCGTCCATGGTAGCAGATGGTGGTGCTCGGCTAGCTACTCAGATTGCAACAGCCTACGATCGAGAGAATCCTGTGGTCCATATATGGGACTTTCGACGGCCGACTCTGCCCTTCCGCGAGATTGCCCCATATCCATCTGCACCAACCGATCTGATCTGGCATACGCAGGATTTGCTCTGGACTGTTGGTCGTGAGGGTGTATTTCTGCAGTCTGACATTCAACATGCTCCCAAAGTGATTGATCGCCGTAATGTGCAGGCGTTCGCAGTGTCTACTCTAGGTGAGATCAACGTTGTGGTACAGAAGCGGAACTTACATCGCCTCTCCATCTCCAAGTTGAAAGAGCGAACAGGCGCGATGTCTAGCCAAACCCGGACCAAAGGCCTCTCACTCAGCGTGAGCCCAGATGGATCGGTGTTGAGTCGCAGTCTGGCAGACGACTCTCTCGATCGTGTATTTCTCTGCGCACTTCCTCCCAAGCACCAAATACGTGGTGAAATGGTGACCAAGATGCCACACCACCATGGTGTCGTTCTGAAGCTTGACGAGGTACTCTTAAATCGGAAGTCATATAGGCCACAGCAGAGCGCGGCACGAGGCCTTATACCCTACCATGAAGACCCCAAAATATTAGGGTTTCTCGCGGAAAGATACATCCTCAGCCTCCAGACGGACGATTTCACCGTGGGCAAAGTATCCCAAGCAGCTCAGAAGGCCATTGAGTCTAATGAGGAAGCTGCGCGTGCCGTCGGGCTATTCAGGCTTGCGCAAACGTGGAAGATCTTAGGCTTTGCACTCGCTCATCAGCTTGAAACTCGAGAAAAGTACATCCCCAATGATAAAGATGACGTGAGCTCCGTCACATATCACCCAGGGAAGTACGGGGAGGTAGCGCTAAAGATGCTTGTGGAGCGCAATGCTTCGCCAGCTCAATCTCCGCCACCAATGCGACCCATTGTCACACTGGAGCAACAACTCGTTGTTCCGGAGAGCACTTCGAACGTGCCAACGCCGCTTGCCCGACCAAAACGACTACCAGATCCCGACGAAGAAGTCGCACTACCCCCGTCCCTTGCGTCCGCACCTGCGATGCCGCCAGATATGCACCAACATACTAAACCCATGCCTGTCAGACCATCTTTAACCGGCAGGAATCTGCGTGTGCTACAATCGGACGATATTGGTGACCGAGTGCGAGAGTGGGACGCACTGCTTCGCTTAGATGCGAGTGCTTCAGCTGACCAGACCGCCAAACCACCCACACTGGAAAAACAAGATAGCGATGAAAGCTTTGGATTCCTCGGGACCTTTACCGATTCTAATGGCTCATCTGTGCTCGGGTCGTTCGATAGCGAGCCTGTACATCCAGACTCTATCCGTGAAGCAGTCGCTCCACTGAACCTATCGCAACCAGTTCTCAAGAAGCCTGTAGAGTCGTTGGCAATAGTCCCGGACGCTGGTACTGCAACAGCACCAAGACCTGTCACCGCTCGGCACCTCACATCCCCTCCGCCGGATCATCAGCATTCGAAACAGACCCACGTTTCGGCAGCACCAAGGCTGGAGCCTGATCTAGAATCTGGCTCACCTTTCACTGTGGTCGCCATGCTGAAGGAACTACTTGTCCACTTCGCCAGGAGTGGGAACTCCCAGACTGCCGCACATCTAGCATGCCTCGTGGTTCCTCTCCTCGCATCGACACATCCTCTCGACGATTCAGAAGCGCATGCCGTGACTACAGTGTACACCGATGCGTGTCAGGCTATGGGGTACGATAATGAAGAGATCGTCCACCTGATCAACACCAAAATAGGTCCTACCATACAAGCAGGCATCAACCCGCTCAGCCTTGAGGACATTCTGGTGACATATCATGAAGCCCTGCTCGCTCATAATCTGCTCGTAGAAGCCGCACAACTTCGTCAAATAGCTTATCCCACGTACCCATCATTGTACGAGGACTTCACCACCGACAACGCCATTCATCTCATGTGCAGCACCTGTTCGACCGCAATCCCAACGGGATCTAACGAGCTACGCTGTGAAAAGTGCCGCAAATATCGGGCAGCGTGCTCCGTCTGCTTCAGCAAAACTAGTCCCTTCAGCACGTCCAAGACCTTCGCTGCTTGTGCGCTCTGCGGGCACTGTGGACACCTTGCCTGTCTCATGCAGTGGTTCGGCGAGGGTCAAGGCGACGGGTGTCCGACCGAGGGCTGTCTCTGTGACTGCGTGGATGGTCCGTGGCGGCGAGAGAAAGCGGAGGCGGCGTTGAAGATTCGTCTTGCGGAAGAGAAAGAGAAGGCGAAGCGGAGGGTCAAGAGTGATGATTGGCGGATCAAAGAGAGCAAGGCCGTAACGGATGTGAGAAAGGATCTGGTGGGAACCGGTCGTGGGTCTAGTGCTTGAGTACGACCGAGTGACAGGATCAGAGGTCGTGTACCCTAGAGGTATGGCCATTTCATGGCCCTGTGACGTTCGGGTGGAGTCAGGTCAATTGTAAACATACTAGATCATGTCATCGTAATTCGTGGGTATCTATCATGAGCTTCGCCGAGCCAACGTGCAAGGCTATTCATACAAACAGTCGTGGCCCCAGATGCAACCAGTCGTAAGGAACCGTTGATCCGTGCGTAACAAGTCCATAGCTTTTGATTGTCAATGTAATCAAATCGGCCACCTAATGCATAACCCACTTGCTTTTGTACCCAACCCGATCTCCCTGCAGCATGAATGCCGCTGCTCCCAAGAAAAAAGCTCACATGTGCCAGCCTGCATTTTCCCAAGTTACAAGCCACATAGCGTGCTCTCGTAACATCCTCGTGCCAGAAATAATGGTCAATGCATGCCAGTCGTCATTCCAAGCAGCCAAGCACCTCATCACCGTGGGCAGTCTCTGTCTCGTTGATCGGGCCTCCCCTCGCGAGCAGTGTTCTACGATCATAGAAATCTGTATAGTCGTAATCGCCACGATGGTCCGATTGTGGAGATGCGCTGTAGAGCAGAGGGTCCTGTAAGCTCGACGAGCGTATAACCTGCGACAGCTGGGGTGGCTGTAGTGCATCGAAAGCATACGGGTGAGGAGTCTGGCTGGTATGATCCGGCATCTGCATGTACGGCGATACATGCTGCTGACTGACTGGGCCCAACGCGTTGAAGTACGGCGTGGCGAGCGGACCGCGCTGTTGAGGCGTGGGGGAGTACAGTGTTTCATAAGCATTGTAAGCACGCTCATTATTGTACGTCTGTTGAGTGGGCAAAAGAAGCTCTCCTTGTTGTGGATGTTGCTGCTGCTGGTCAAGCGACAGCTGTTGCTGCTGGAGCATCTTTGCGCGGGCTTGTCGAGCACGAGTGGCTTTCTTTGTCGCTTGTCCACCCTTTGCACCCGAGAGCTGCCGTTTGATAGCAGGAGCGCCACGACGTTCTTTGTTCTGCTTTGGTGTTTTGCGAAAGCGCGTCGTGGAGATGATACCATGCTCGAGCGCCTCGTCTGTCAGACTCCAGCTTGTTCGGCTTGCCTCCCTCGTGTAGGGAATATACCCAATTCGCTTGAAGGCCTAGATGAATCAGTATGGTGTTGACAGGAGCGGGAAGCAGGCACTTACCCCGTTCATCGACAGGTTGTGCCGAACACTGTTTCGCCAGCCACGATTCTTGTCCCCCTTACTCTTGTTTGAGTTTGTTTCTATCCACCTGTAGAGCGCCTTTAATTCCATTGTGTGGCCAGGTGCTTCTCTCAATGCTCGATACAGGAGCTTTGCATAACAGGGATCATCGCCATCGAAATCTGTGAGGTTATTACTCACCCCGCCAGAATTGCTGAACGGACTGTGGGGCTGGAATGCATCTACGCCAGCTGCAAAACCAACATGGGCAGCTGCACTATCGTAGACATGTCGAATGTGTTGTGTTGAGTCACTGACATGCTCGGCGACAGACGGCGTCAATGCCACACGCTCAAATTCATGCTGAAAGGAGACAGGGACATCGTCGGTTTGCTGCTGCATGCCCCAGATAATCAGCTCAGGGTCGTGCATTGGCACGGATGTCTCCTGCTGTAATGGGTCCAGCCATGTCGAACACAGTGGGTGCGTGGCGTCTTGTTGATCCAGTCTCCCTGGAAGCATAGCATCGTTACTCTGACTCATCGGCGTCAAGTGATGATAGCTATTGGTGGGAGAGAGTTGTGACGCAACGCGACCTGACTCGTAGTCCGAAGGGCCTTGTTCGGCTGGGGTGTTCCGGGAAATGATAGACTCTAAGTCTTCTGTATAATCATGCTGTTGCTCATTGCTAGCTGGTGAGGGATACCATTCGTTTTGTAGTTGATCATGGAAAGCATGCGGCTCTGGTAAATCATATGGGCACTGCATATTGGCTGGACTGCTGTAGGAGTGACGCTTTCTAGCTGGCGCTGCTTGGAAAAGCTTTGAGATCGATGGAACTGCTGGTATCGTGACTGGTCGTACCTATCGATGTTGTTCACCCCGTGGTCTCTCAATCAGCCTCGCACGAGCTCAAGCAATGGCAACGATCCTGGTTTCAACACGGTGTACTGCTGTGACCGAAGTCTCCAAGTACGATGCTGGTGATGGGGCGATGGTAAGAGTGAAGTCCGTGGTGTTTGGTGTTGATCTACAGCGACATCCAGTCAAGCTGCTAGGAGTCAACCCAATCAAGTGCAGTCAAGTGTGATTGCAAAGTCCGTGTGTTCGCAGAACAGCAACGCAGAGAGACGGCAGGTATTGAACGGAGGCGTAGAGCTGAGAAAAGTGACAGCGATCCGATTTTGCGCAACAGGCGGCTATAAGTGCAATAAACTTGTCACGATGGCTAGTCCTGGCGCTGCATTCACCACTGCGATCTGTACCGGATGCTGCTCATATGTGCGGAGATATCTGTGACCTGAAGCGCCAACGCATACGGAACACGCCTGCTTGTCCTCCCTGCACGTCTGATGCGCGTGTACACCCGATGTCTTATGCCACAGTGAATCCGATTGTCTGCGGGAGCCCCTTCGGCGTTTGTCAATGGACGATCACCGCAATTGCAGTAGCGCATTGGCTGAGACATACATGTATTTACCGCGTGTTGGCAAACCGATCAAGCCCATTGTGATGCGGGCATTGATACAAGCCACCGTCAAGTAGCAGCGAATGCATGGCGGAAATGGTCTGTATAGACAAAGACAAGGGGCAGCTCGTGAGATGGTTTTGATATGACGCAGAGTTCTGTTCGTGCACATCTTAAACCTGCTGGATGCTCTGGCATTGCTCGATGTGCGCAGTGATTGGTCTTGTTCTTGAAGAGCAGACATGGGGACATGCTCATTGAACGCTGGTGCTACTTCGTGGAAATGCTTGACACGTTGATCCTACATGTGCTTTGCGTTCGTCCCCTCACGGCACGGCACCTTGCCGAGCAAAAGCTGTGTAGCGGAACGCTTCATAGCTTGTTGGTCGCATCAGATCTACCGGCATTGATGTGACCATTTGTCCTTTGGGCGCAGATGTTTGAATGGTGGATCATGTCCAATAATGTCGGATCCTGACTACGGAGTGCCACAAAATCTTCGGGTCTGAAGGTGCGAGAACGGCCGTGTCTTTGCCGGTGTCTCAAGCAACGCAGCTTCATTCACTGGCATTGAGAAAGAGAAGCAGAAATCACGGGCCGCAGGAGCCACTGCATGCAAGTGAACGTAGCACAAAGCTGCAGGTTGCCGTTGGCCATCATGGCAACATTTGGCCACGGGGCCACAGGTGGCGAACATGCTGACTGTACATGCCTCCCGTAAATACCTGTGATAGATTCAAGCAGACGTTGCAGTCTGCTCTCATTCACAGATTGCTTGACTATTTCGGCGTGCATCGTTCACGGATAACATCATGAAGTGATGTTGCGCACGTTTGCAAGCATTGGCTCAATGACAGCTGTTGTGAGACCTTGGTGATAAGTGTGCATGAGGCGAAAACGTGATATTCGTGAGAGTCTTGCAGGAGTGTAGGCGCCAAACTGTGTACAACCTTGTTGTCATGCTGCCGTTGTAGCACCGAGCACTTTATGTAACCAAAGATGGACCGCAGTCTTACACACTCGAATGAGACCATGTGCATCACTTGGTGGATTTGGCACTTCGGTCAGTGTGATACACCGTCGTAGTGAATACCACAGTAGTGTGGAGCAAGGATCATGGACCACTACTTGCGATAGTAGATCTGGTAAAGTAAGCATAATCCTCGACTGTCCCCGCGCAAGGTGCCACATACCTTTTTGAATTGAAAATGTAATTGAAGGATGCCCTGTGCGGAATGTCAGCTTGCGATCTCTCCTGCAATTCATCAAGTGATACGACGCTGCGCGGCAACGGGGTTCGTGTACGACCAGCAGCGACACAATCTTGCTAGATGAAAAATGATGCCCCAAACAATGCGTGAACCACGATACTATCAATTCCGGTACTCGTGTTCCAACCAAAAGACGATAATTGGACGTACCTTATCGAAGCTGCTTTTGAACCCACGCTCGCGCTTGGCACTGTAGTCCCACTCTTTATCCACTATCCGGAAGGCGATGTCCTCGTACGGTGCTCCCGCAACGAATCGGATGACGCACGTATCATCCTCTCCAGCTGCAGCGAACGACTGCCCGCGTCTCCGTCCATTCTCTCGCTCGATCTTGTACGTCGGTGCTTTCGTTTTGTCGATCAAATCTGGATAAAAGATGTTGAATTTGTACCCCTGGACGACCTTCGGTGGAGGGTTGTCATGATCGTAATGAGTTTGGTTGTACTTGTTCCATTCATATCCGGTGTGAACGCGGTTGAAGTGCTTGGGCTTCCTTGGACGGTACTTCCCAGACCACTGGGCTGTATTCCTTGTCTCGACATCCTCTTCCGTAGTGAAGACCTCTTCGTTTTCACTGAGACCACGAGCCACTTCGCGGTCGAACGCTGATGTCGTGGACAAATCGACCTCCTCTTTGCTTGTCCGTTGGCGCTTGCTTTCCCTCCCAGTAGCCACCATATCACTAGTCCGCCCTGGTCTAGGTATATAGCCTTGCTTGATAATCTTGCGTCGTTCATCGCGCAGCTTTCCTGCGAATACGGCCTCGTCGAATGCTTCTAGCAGTTTGTCCTGTGGTTGCAACCGAAGCAAGAGTTCGGGGTCAAGCGGATGCCGGACACCATCAGCAAGGTTAGGTATATCTTGCCGACTGCTACCAGAAGCTTCACTCGTAGGTTGAGCCGAAAGCCGCATCTTCACCATCGAAGCGTCAAGGACTTGCTGCTTGCGTAAACCAGCTACACGCGACTCCAGAATTGAGCGCGAAACTTGTCGTAGCCTTGCTCGAGCTTTGTATGTAAGGAGACTGCTGAGCAGATGCTCCCAATAGTCTCGATCCACCGGTTCGTCCGAAGCTAACTTTCTTCTGATCTGCTTCTCAAGCTTTTCCAACTCTTCCAAATTCTTGGGGCCTAGCAACTTGTCCAGGTCACCGGCGACTGAAGTCACTCCCCGCGCCAATGGCTGGGTGCCCTTGGATTGTTTTCTTCGGTCTTGACAAATCGTTTTCATCATCTAGGAAGCTGTTAGTAAAACTCATGATCAGCAAAGCATAAAAGATGAAGGTCGCAAGAAGTGCCAACGTACATTCCAATAGTCACGATTGGATCGACTATCCTCCAGCGTCGCGTACGTATCAATACCCTTCTCCAATTCGCTCAGTTGCGCATCGTTCAGACGTTCGAAGACCGATTCCGGCTCCACCACATCAAGATCCTCGTCGTCGACCTCATCATCGAGCTGATTGTGTTCGGGGTCAATCACCACAAGTGTGACGGTGAGCCAATCAATTGGTTGGGCTCTGCCACCCTTCACTCGTAAAACGGCCTTCTTCTTCGCCTGGCGTAGCACAAATCGATCTTCGTCTGCGACCCAAGCAGCCTCTTGCGCATCACCAGGTGCTGCAAGTGGTCGCTTGGCCGGAACGGAGGAGCGTGACATGCTGGTCTGGAGGATTTCGCAATTCGCCCCAATTGGTAGCAAGGTCAGGTACTCCTCTGTGTAAGCTGTGAACAAATTTGGAACTAAGATATGATTGCATGTGAAAGCGGCACATGGCAGGGCAAAAGTCGACTCGATGTCCACGCACGAAAGTTGCTTATGACCTAATCGGACATTTGAGCGCGGCTAGTCTCCGCCCCTAGCTCCCGTGCGGCACTGGGGCACTATATGTAGACATCTCCATACCTTAGGCATCAAAGCACTGATGTGAGTAGCGGCCAATGCTGCCTGGCTCGCAGAGTTCTGTGCAGAGATCATGACATGACCATAGGAAGCTTTGCACATCTGGCCTCTCCTGGTGTGTTGAGCTGGACTTGCCATGAGTTCAGGAACATGGAAAAGTCTACGTGCGAGCTCCGCTGGCTCGCCGACGCTTCTTGTTAAAGCCAAATTATCTCCCAGTGGCTATACCATCTTTGTCACCGATTTGAGCAATCTATGGAGTGAGCATCTCACCAGGGACGACATCATTAAGCGTGCCAAACGTTGTGGGAGCAGCATAGACCCGAGCCAAGGGGATGATCAACAAGAGATCCTGCTCAGCCACATCGGAAAGGCGCTGGACCATGAAGATGGCACTACGGTGCAGGTCTGCCGCGATGTGGAAGACTCGCAAGGGCTCCAATTACATCTCTCCACACCATTACCAGGCACACTTCCTCCCCTACGATGGGTCGTACAACTCCGCACGTCACCAACTCGATTGATGGGATATGAGCTTGTGATGCCACTTCTACATCAAGCACTTGGTCTCCGCCAACAAGTCCAGTCTCTCGTGGCCGAGCTCCAGAACAAGGACCGTGTGATATCAAAGATATCAGATAGACTCGAAGTCTCGGGCAATGATCTGACGACTGTCTTCCCTAATGTGTCTCGGGTCAAGATCTCGCGCAAAAAGCCTCAGCGAGAACAGCTAGGTCCTCATGTTCAGGGTTTGTCTGACTTTGACGAGATCTCGTGGAGACAAAAGCTGGTACAAAGTGCTGATAACAGTGATTTATCCTTGGACGCTTTAGATGAGATTGTCGGAGGATGTTCCACTAACAAGCTTGGGATTTCTGATGATCACCTTGCAGATAAATGGTGGTTGAAATTGACGCAGGACATGTCCGCTGAAGATGAACCGTCACACAAAAGAGTTGTCAATCAATATGCTGCAAATGATCAATCTGCAAATCCCCAGGACGAGCATATTGATGACTTTCAACGGCAAAGCACGCCACCGCAGGCAACACATCGGCAGAACGGGCTTCACGAAACAGCCCCAGTTGTGTCTCCAGTTACAGACGATACGAAGCAAGGAAACATTCCATTAGACGAGGAAAGCACTGAAGACGAAGATGATCTGGATGCTTCGCCAACCAATCAGAGTACTAGCCAGCGTACATCACAAGTAGATCGCTTGCAGGTAGCGGTGCAATCGACCGAGCCTACGATCAACACGAAAACACCCAAAGATACTCCCACGCGCAGTCAGTCAGCCGAGATGGACTTGGGTGAATCGACCATGACGCATAGTGCGCTAGCCCAGCCGAACCACTCATCGTCAAAGTCGGAACACTCATCACGAATCGAGGACATAGGAAGACCGACCTCACCAGGCATGCCCAAATCGAAACCCAGACTCGGTGTCATTGGCGGAAAGCGCGATGTGCCTGCGCTGGCTCCAGAGCAGGCAACATCAAGTGAACTACCACGACGTCAGATAGGCATGTTCGGTGGAAAGTCTAAACCATCGCCTGTCAACGATGTCTCGCATATTGTTCGTGTAGAAGCAGCGACAGAAGACTCTTTGTTGCCGGATCAACCAGAGCATAGCAAGCTGGGAACCTTTGGTGGTACAAAGAGGGCCCTGAAAGACGAGCCCTCTTCCCCTATAAGTGCGGGGCCATCTTCACGTGTCAGCACGTCTTTGTCTGCAAAGGACACAACCCCCGAGCAGGAAGAGACGGCAGAGGAACGGGCAGATAGGAAGCGGATTCAACTCAAGAACGAGTTAGAAGACAAAGCGAAAGCTCAAGTGAAGAAGCGACGAAAGTTCTAGATAGGTTTCTGTCAATCACCATTCGAGCGGTTCGGATCTGAATATACATGGCACGAGCTGGCTTGTGGACTACCCAAGGCTACATGTACGCTTGAAGAACCTCACCATGTTCACAAGGTGACAAAAGCCAACGTTCATTGTTCGCTTTAGTTGCAACAATACTTTTCGCTCCTGCAAAATTGAGCTACCTTACAGCTCAGTCTTGAGTCTTCACCTTGCACCGAGGAACATCACCAGCGGAACGAATCTTGGTTTGTTCATTGCCACCGACACAAGCAGGTCTATGAATGATAAGTGCTGGCCATAATGCGCACATGCCAAAGCTGCAAGCAGGATGTAGACCAGGCATGACGTGCGCCACCTCATCAACGTACGAGCAGCTCGTACACGCACCATACAACTTGGCTGTAAACACAACATGTGCTATTATCGATACTATTACTTCCCGTCCTGCAGGCACCAACAGACAAACCTCGTCGAGTATTGCAGCAAGGCTTTGCCGACTCATGTCGAGTCATCAACGAGCGCGATGGCGGAGAGTCGAGGTGGAAGCGACCTTGTCGCAGGTATTGACTCCAGCAGGTGCAAAAGGAAGGAAGTGCATGAATTTCGGTCCCTCTGGAAGCGACGTAGGAATAGTGATGGGCAACATGGTCAGTCGAGGAGCGACGACGCAGCCTCCATGTACACAACTCCGATTCCACAGAACGTCGCACTACAACAAACATCTTCAGCGGCCGCACATTTTCCCTCATCACCCTTGGCATCAATAGATTCGGCAGCCATCGCTGAGCAGCTGACCCCAACGACCTCGACATCCACTGCACCAGGCTCGACCGAATTGTACGCTTGCCTAATGGGTCCAATCATGGCCGCACCACATCCTCACGATTCCCGCAGACAGGAGGTGGCTGGAATTATTGAACAGCCAGCAGACCCAAGCTACACGGCTGCACAGATCGTTAGATTTCTCCCGCCATAGTTGAACAGAATATGTACTGACTGGCGGTTACCTAGATATCGCTATCTCAAACCAGTTCCATACATCCACATGCACAAGAGCACATCGATCACGTTGACGATAGACCCTACAAGTATGCAACGCTTCCGCTTGTTTCGGATCGAACCAAGCTGACGATGTGAACAGCACAGGCCTCTCTTACTGCAACACCGAGCGATTTCACACTGGCGCAGACGGTCCGGCAGATCATTTACATCACGGAACGTCATCATTCAGTTCACCCACTGTTCAAACTTCTGAAAACGTGAACCCCACCATCGCACCAGGCGATTTCGATACCATCGAAGCCGAAGTCGACGACCTGAAGAAACAGATCCGCAGGCTAAGAGAGAGCGAGGATGGTGACCGCGGAACACCAGCCGCACAACCTACGCAGGATACATATCGGAACATGCCTGAGTACAAGAGGCAAAAGCAAGATACCGAGGATGCGCAAGACTCGGCAGCGGAACGTCTGCAGAGGCAACACGAGCAGCTTGAGCACAAATCAGTTGACAAGCCGAAGTCTCCGCCAAGAGCCCTACCTCACGCAGATGATTTTCCGTCCCTTCAAGGCGATGCAGCCACCTCATCCTTCACAAGCGCCGATTTCGAGCAGGTACCCTCACGTGGTACTACGTATGCTGCTGCGGCAATGGTCACGCGAGCTTCTGGAAAGTCGGTTCCATCCGTCGATGATCAAAATCCTAGCGGCAGACCCAGTAACCTTGGACCCATCACTTTCAGCACAGTGTTCAGTCTGGAACCTGCATCTGAGGTACACGATGAAATCTCGACGGGTGATCCTTACAACACCGAAGGAGCTCAAGGTCGGGATGTTACAAATACTGGACACCAGACCGTTATGCCAGCTAGCTCGATGGGTAGGAGTATAGGCTCTCCACATTTTGCTCTTCCCACCGAAGCGGCTGTGAGACGCGCCGACGAGACCATGCGCCACGCATCAATGTCTCCTAGATCTGCCACAACAGAGTCATCCCCAACAAAATCATCGAGAGGAACAGCATTGAAGAACACGCACCGCGGACTGAAACGAATGGCTCTTCCACAAGCTTGGTCGCATGGGTCTGCATCTCCAACAAAGGTTGTCCCGCAACTCCCGAGAGACAACGAACATGAATTTGGTCCCAACACTGGAGGCTCCGCAATGTCCGAATATCAGATTGATCATGTCGAGGCGCGCATTTCTAGCGGAAGTCCATCTAAGCTGGCCAAAAGAATCAATTCGTACATGTCTCCTACCAAAGCTACCGCACATCGTGCTTTAATCACCCTAGGCTCAGTGAATACAAAACCATTGAGATCAAAGGAACTCACGCCGCACGACACTCTATCGGACATAGGAGCGTCATTCAGTAGTGTTCCATATACTCGGAATATTGTAATGAGCGAGAACGTTACCTCCAGTAAAAGCAAAGCATCCGGCTTGGGCAATGCTTTTCCTTTGGATCCAATGATCAATACTGAGCAACAGACAGCTACACCTGGCCGCAGTGATTCCATCCCGAAGCTAGTCAGCATCACTGCATGTCCTACTGCCCACTCTTCAGCAAGGGACCGCGAAAAGTCGAGCTCACATAGTAAAATACCACGAGGAACAAAGCTTATCGCTGGGCGTCCTCGCGGAAGCACTGATACTGCCATCCTGAAGCATGCGTCTCCTGCCGCAAAGGACGAACTACCAGTGATCGCCAATACCACCACAAGACGCCGAACCTCGCACGCTGATATCCTGCAGCCAATTCTTAAGAGGTTGGACAACGAGGGGCTACGCAAGGATGCTCCAAGTGCCCAAGGACACGCCAAATCAGCCGATGCGGCTTCCGTTGATAAAGTTGTGAGAAAGGTATGCGACTTACTCCGTACTACGTCCGGCGCATCCAGTCACTCGCAGAACAACAAGCCACTGCCTCCGCACCTCCGTGCAGCAGCCAGGCAGAGCAGGCAGAGTAGCAGTGCAAGCACGGCGACAGCTTCTACAGCCATCGGAATCTCACCCAGCTCACTCATACCTGACTCAATGTTTCGCTCGCCACCACTGCATATTGAGACGAGCTTCGCATCTTCAACGAAGCCAACAGCCACACGCAGCTTTCGAGATTATTTGAGAGAAGGCGTGCAAAGCTTGGGCACACCGACGCTCCGACCTACAGCGAAAGAGTTCAAGCCTCTGAGCAAGCTACAAACTCCTGTCCAGCAGCATGTTCCGGAGGTCGCAGAGCAGTCGCTTGATGCGTACTCCCCGGAAGACTGGGCAAAGATGCCGGATCACGTTCGAAGAAGCATCCAGCTGCTACAAGAATGGAGGCAGTCTCAAGAGAGAGCAGAATGTGGCACGTACCATCATTTGGAATCTCCTTCCAACAATGTCCGGACACTTACGGGCGATACGATAACGACAGGCGCACCACAGCATCCTCCCAATGCGGAGACAGGCCATCACCATGTCCGTGCCGGCCAGGTTCTCCGACCATCAGTGGACTCGGGTACCGATCATGTCCACTGGACTATGCGCGATGTCAACGGCTATGAGCAACCTGTCCACTTCGGTCGGGCAGCCGTCCCCACATCACCACCGACACATGATGATGTGCACATACCATCTCAGTCCATGGGCATTACCTCGCCGCATACGCCTGACCAAAGGTCTCACGATGTCGAATCAGCTGGCGTTCCCCGGACATGGTCAATCGGTGCGAACCCAAGCCTCAGCCCTTGGTCAAATTCATATGCTTGGTGCGGTGGAGACGGCAAAGAGATCCGTTTCGCGGGCTCTGGTCCTCACGCGGAGAAGAACCCAAACGACCCATCGGGTATAGAATACTACTTTCGCAGAGGACGTTATGATAGACACGCTCCGAGATACAATGCTGGACAGAATGATGAGCCGAAGTTCTGGCCTCGGTCCAAACGCCAATGGGCTGAGCTTGCAGGCGCATCAACCCAGCCTTGCGGTGATATGCACATTCTCAGCGCTATCGAGCAGATTCCGATTGTGCCTGCGCTAGGCTGGTGTAACGACTGCACGCCAAATCCTTTTCAGTGATGGCGGAATCCATCGTTGCTTAGGGGCTCGGAGCCAAAGACGTTTGGGGAAGGGAGTATTGGAGGATATGTTGGCGACCGTCAATTGGATGGCAAGGGACTTTTGTGCGCGCGTGCTTCTTGTGACATTCTTGTTTTTACTTTTCTGCGTATTCACAATGAGCCTTGATTACTTTTATCCTAGATACTCCATGACCAAACCAACTTCATAGATTCATTTGCGACTGTGCAACTGATGTGCTATCACCGAAAGCGCATCTATCATCCGGCTGGTCGTGCACCATTTTTATGTTGTTGTTTGCACGCAAAGAGTCCTTGTCATCTTGTATACATGTACACCTAGGTGCTTTCAAGTCAGTGAGATGGAAGCCTCAGGAATTCTCTACATCTGCTTAGCTGATCGAGGGCGACACGCAATCACGTGATCAAGCTTTCTGCTCTAAGTGATCTACTTCTCTTGAGCTTCAAAAGCTATAGGCTCGCAGCACCAGTTTCAGACTTGCGCACATTTCCTGGCCTTTCAATTATATCATCTCCTGTTCGAAGTCTGCTCGACATACCACAATCATGGCCAACTATCTCGCCTCGATCTTCGGCACGGAACAGGACAAAGTCAACTGCTCGTTCTACTACAAAATCGGCGCCTGCCGCCACGGCGACCGCTGCTCACGCAAACACGTCAAACCCTCATACTCGCAGACTATCTTGCTGCCCAACCTCTACCAGAACCCAGCCTACGACCCGAAAGCACGCATGAACGCCTCGCAGCTGCAGAACCACTTCGACGCCTTCTACGAGGACTTCTGGTGCGAGATGTGCAAGTACGGCGAGATCGAGGAGGTGGTCGTGTGCGACAACAATAACGACCATCTGATCGGAAACGTGTACGCGCGGTTCAAATACGAGGAGTCGGCGAGCCAGGCGTGCGATGCGCTCAATTCGCGCTGGTACGCGGCCAAACCGGTGTATTGCGAGTTGAGCCCCGTGACAGATTTCCGCGAGGCGTGTTGTCGGCTGAATAGTGGCGAGGGCTGTGTGCGTGGCGGATTCTGCAACTTCATCCATCGAAAAGAGCCGAGTCCCGAGCTGGATCGCGAGCTGGAGCTAGCGACCAAGAAGTGGTTGAGGGAGAGGGGCAGGGATGAGAGGAGTGTGGAGCGCAGTCCTACGCCGCCACCTCAGAACCCACGAGAATGATGCGTGGAGGATGATACAAGAGACCTTGGAATGGGCTGAAGAAATGAGCAAGGAAGCGCCCGTCAGACACCACCACCACGCAGCCATGGGCAAGTGCCGCAAAAGATTTTGTAGCACGGCCGTTACAATGAGCCACCCCAATGCAGCGTATACCCATCGCTGCCTCACTTAGCGACGGTGTGTGGGCGCCACCTCACTGACCATGAAGTTGAACAGGCTGGCTGGCGGACTGGTATTGCCCGACTGGCACAAATTGAGATGTACACGTCGAACCCTAGTTCGGCATGTTGCGTTCCACGAAATGTATAATTTCATGAGCATGGCGTTGGAGAGCATAAAATAATGCCGTGTATCAAGAGGGTTCCATAGCCATGTTTGTAACAACATTGTAGTGTATACACTCCAACCTCTACCTATCAATTCCTGTGTTGCATCCAGTACACTGCAAGTGGAATTTTAGATATCGTATGTACAGATTTCTGCAATGATCTGTCGACCCTTTGTTACCGAGTCATGCTATTCGTGACTTTGAGCCGATGTAGATGATAAGATGATTTGAAACACCACACAGCACCAATCCAAGCGCCATGACAAAGAATATCCATCGTGCATATCACGCAGCCCCAGACCGCCTTCATCCAGCGTCTTCTTTCTGCAATGATCCCCTCTCTTTCGTAAAACCACATCATCTCCATCCTCCTTCTCCCTCTAAAGTCTACCACCTCAAGGCCCCACTCATGACCCTCCCATCGTGCCTCCATTCGGATTTGCCATTTGATCTGGACCCTCCTGATTATCACCAATGTGTATTTTGTTCAGCACGCCGCTGTTGACCAGCCAGATCAGCGTGGCCACGACGCCCAGCACCAGCAGCCCAAACACCATCCAGAATCCACAGCAGACGTATGCGCGTCGCGAGCGCTTCGCTTGTTGACGGGCTAGCCAGTCGGATCTGTAGGAACGAGAAGAACGAGTAGTCAGCATGGAATGTACAGATGGTTTGGGGTACAACTGTATATGGCAAGCAAGCTTGAAGTGGGGACGTACTGTTTCTCTTGTCCATTGCTTGCGGATTTTGTAGCGTGCTCTTCGTCGAGGTGGATGGCGGTCGAGAAGCGTTTCCAGAACGCAGGATCACGGACGCCAGCCATTACGGCGGTAATTGTGGAATGATAGATGACCTTGGAGTCGGTTTGCGGATGTTTCAGACGCGCCTCCAGCTAGCTGCAAAGCGTATCTTTCGACTGTTTTCTACTGCAACTCCAGGGCAACGCTGTATGATGCTCCGATTTGCCGGCCGTAGACTTCTCCGCACAAGTATGAATAGCGATTATTTGTATCGATAGGGTGCGTAGATTGTAAATGGTCGGGAAAAGCGCAATCGAAGAATTGAATGATTAGAATGAATGACAAGGACTGAAGGCTGCACAAAAGAGTGAAGTGCAAGGCTCAGTCACCAGGGAACAATGACAATTGGAGGAGAAAAGATGAGTTGTAGAGAGAAGAAAGCCGATCACGAGACGAAGAGTGAAGTGAGAGAAGAATAGAGAAACGGCCCCCTACGATGCGAGGCCCAAGTGAAGGGACGTGGTAACGTGCCGTGCGGCCGTGCCCATCTATCGACGCCATACAAAAGTCTGGTAGCGGTCCATTGTTAGCGATGGGTCCCGAAGGTTTGAGATGTTGCCGCTCGGAGCGACAAGGGCGTTCACTTAGCAATATACATAACCAATCGATGTGCTTGCCGGTAGAGTTAGAAGACGTTGAGATGAAAGCATGTCTGGGGAAAGTGGATGTGATAGGGGGTTGTCGTGTCGAAGCATTGCGGCAGCTAGGCAACGGGCCAGCCGCTGAAGCTAAGTCTGGTCTTGAGTTTCACATATCACTGAAGCGCCCAGACACGCATCAATATAGTGATTAGCAGCTATGCGGCTCGTTTGCATGCATGATATACGGATTGGCTAATTCTTGAGGTGAGTATAAAGCGCGCTTGCGTAGAAAGAATCACACTGTCGTCCGTCTCGGTCATGCTCAGAGTGTCGTGTCTACATAATATCATCTGTCATAACAATCATTATCGTCGTTGTCAACGTTGTGGACTATAGTCAAGACAATAAGGCTTGGCTGTTTGTTCACCGCCAAGGGCTATCATCAACATATTTCCGGCCGTGGACGCCCTTTGTAGCTTGCGGTGGTGACGGTGGGTCCTCCGCGAATCGCGTTTGTTTGGGCCTTGACTGTCTCCTCTCATCGCCACCCCTACGACTTTCGTCTCGACTGCGATTCCTACTCCGGTCGGATGGTGGTGGCGGTGGCCCATTGTAGTCGACATCACTTCCGCTTCTTCTCCCCGACCTTCGCGGTGGTGGACCCATGCTCTGATCATGACTTCCGTGATGTGCTCGTCTACCCGATGGAGGCGGTGGTGGACTATCTTCGTCATCATCGTAACCAGCAGGACTCTGTTCAAAACGTGGTCGTCGTGGGCTATCGTATCGACGAGGGTCACCGCGACGATCAACGTTGTTGTGATGCGGAGGAGGGGAGTCCCTGTCTTGTGAGTAGCGGATCGAGGGCGGTCGGCGCGAAGGCAAACCACCATTTCCACTAGGCATATCGCTGGCGGAGAGGCGGGCTTGCGGTTTCCGTGCGACCTGACTTGCGAATAGGGGAGAAGCAGAAGGACCAAATCCGCCGGAAATGAATGAGTTCGGAGCAAGACTTCCATTGCCGGATGCTGCGCCCGCACTGTGCGATGGCGAAGCATTGTCGTATGAAGAGGTTCTTTTGTTCGGGGTATCTGGCTGTTGGTGCTCATAGCCAGCAAAGTAGTCGCCGTACTCCTTCTGGCTGGGCGTGGGATCATGACTTCGTGAATGGCGCAAAGATGGATCATGAGAATCGCGACTGCTGTGATGTTGAGAGGTGGGCCTTGAACTTGGTCGCGGACTGTAAGCCGAGCCGCGATCATCTTGAGATCGCGCATCGTACATCGACCCGGCAGTAGGTGGTCTTTCACTTGCAGGATTGCTAGGATGACGACGATGTCGAGTCATTGCCGACGATGAGCTTTCATCCTTCGGCACAGGGAGTCCATCCGAGTGATGGTAGCGATTATGCTCCGGAAGACTACGACGTCTGCGATCACGATCTTTGTCACGTTCGCGGGTATCGCTGCCACTGCCGCCACCCTTTCCACTCCACAAGTTGGGACTAGCAACATTCCTGACAATGTGTCCGAATGTACCCACTGCCTCCTTGCCCTTGCCTTTCATGGAGCTTGGTCTTGGGCTCGCAGAAGGCCGCTTACTGTTTCGCCTCACAATACTCGGTCGGCCATCCACATGCCGATATAGTGGGTTACGGAAGTACGCCAACGCAGGGCCTTTCGAATCCACGCTTCCCTCGTCGTCCGTGTCTTCACGCTTCGCGTGTAGTCGTCGTGTCTCGGCATTCGCGGCCTCCGCTTCATGTGCTCTTTCCTCTTCTTCTGCCTCCCGCCGTAACCGTTCAGAGACTCCTTCATACCACGCGACCATGTGCTTATCTGGTTCCGCTGGGAAACATTCCCTTGGCAGAATCTTGGGAAACACCCTCCCTGTATCCGGATCCTTGACATCCCACTTCTGGACAGCTTCGCTCAGGAAGCTCGCGTGTTCGTCCGGGCCGAGCAGTAATTGGATGGTCTGCCACATGATCCATCCTTCCGTCTTCAGTGCCGGGACCGTAGGGTCGGTGAAGGCGGTAGAGTGCGTATATGCCTGCGGCTGCAGGCTGTGTATACAGCCCAAGCTCTTGTAGATGAATGCGATGCTATCGTGAGGCGTTCCCAGGAAAAGCTGATCGTAGTTGCCGTGCAAGTCGCGGTAAAAGTGAGCAAGCTGGGCAGGCGTCAGGTCCGGATCGTCGGACGGGTCGAATTCAGCATTGACAACATTCTTCAGACCGCGGAGTAAACTCTTCAGTTTGTCGGTGCCGGTCTTGTCTTGCTTGAACAGATAGCCCCAGTATTCAACGGCTTCCCTCTGTTCACCTTGCGCGCTCTTCTCAGGCTGCTCGTACGGGCTGGTGTCCGCCGACGACCGTCGACCTGCCGATGTCGCTGGCGGAGATTCTAAAGAAGGAGAAGGTCCTGGCTGCTGATTCTGGCCGCTCATCCTCACGTTTTCACTGGTCGGTTGACCTTGAGGTCGTTATCGGACGCTTGAGAGGGGTACCAGTTTCGTGAGCGCGTGCTTCTTCGCCGTCATGCAAGATATATTGTAGGAGCGCGAAGATATTGGGCCTTGGACATGCTGCTGGTCTAGTATATGCGCACGCATGTGTGTCATACAACAGTATGCATGGTCTCCAGGCAGTGTGCGGTTGGTGTTGGTTCGAAGTTGGTGGACTCATGCATGTGATGTGTTGACTCGCGGGGCTGCACATCAGCTCCGCCGACACTGCCACTGTACGCGCATGACATCATCCTACCTCCCGCATTCATCAGACATCATGCAGTTCATGGCTGTAAAACATTGTCGAAATGAGGATACTGCAATGTATGCTCGCGGATCAATAGTTGAGGAGACCAGGTCACCGTCAATGGAACATATGATGCTACACTCGCATTATAGCCCACCCCAGCATTGGTAGTAGACGCATATATTCCTGAGCAAGGAAGCTTAGGTGAGATCGTGCTGAACAGCCTCAACAGTGTCTCGATGAACGCGTAATACAGAACGAACGCTTATAACAAGCCTTCATTGGACATCGTGAGTAATCGTGTCGTTTGCTACAAGAAACTTGACTATGTCAACCAACCTTAACTCCAGTGCAGATGCCCATGCGTGCCCAAGAATGCACAGCCTCGCATTACTGAATTAGCAACGCTATGCTCGCAGAAATGAAATGTAAGGGGATACGAAAGGGTGGCCTCCAAAAACGCTCTTTGTGCGCTCACCTCCATGAAGCCTTGCCACCAATACCACTCATTCTCGTGGCACTGCCAGGCGTGATACTCGAGACGCGCACGTGAGTTCTACCAGGTACGCCTCCCAATGGAGTGGAATGCAACGATGAGGTCTCGATCATGCTCCTCCGCACCGGCACAGGTCCGTTCGTCTTGGTGACTGGCGCCGATCTGGGGCTCAGCACACTGCGTAATGCGTCTTCGCGTTCCGACTTGACCATGCGTCGAGCGTGACTAGCGCTGAAAGTACCTTCAGCAGGTGGAGGGGACGGTTGTGAGGTCGCAGTCGGGCTACGGCGACGATGCACAGACTCACGGTGGACGCGACGGGCAGCTGAGGATCCTGTGATGGATGATGATCGCCTCATACGGATAGCAGACTTGATCTGGTTCGCGGTGTCCTTGTCTGTGGAGAAAGAGTGTTCGTTGTCGGAGCCAGAAGTCAAAGAGGTCATGTCGTCAACATTCTCTTTGCTGTCTGCGCCAGGCACCAGTTGTGTCTGCTGTAGGGGAGAGCGGTGTGACGCTGCATTGGCGCCGATCTCGCGGAGAGGGCTTTGATCATCCTCACTGCTCGAGAAGGAACCTAGGCTGAATGTAGGAGGGACCGGAGAGCTATCGCTCTTCTTTGCCAGAAACCCAGTGGCAAATCTCCCAGCGCCGGACTTCCGCATATCACTGTTAGAAACGGGCGGGGTCAGCACGGGACTGCTGTCTACTGCTCCATCATAGTTCGTGGGAAGTGACGGTGCTGCAATCGTTGCAGGAGCTGGCTCATGGTCGTTGTTGGCTTCTGCTGGGGACTCTGCCACCGATTTGGGCGTCGCTTGAAACTCAACCAACTCGCCTTCGTCTGTATCGTCTCGCCACCTTACAGCACGCTTTTTCGCAGGTGAGCGCTTCCTTGGAGTTCCGCCAAATGCAACGCCTTTTCTTGCTCCGCCCAGCATGACTCGTCTTCTAGGCGAACCCATCTGACGCATCGGGCTACTACCGACAGATGGCGAAGTTGTTGCTGTCATTTCTGCAGCAATATGCGCGGGCACAGGCAATACAGGAACTGATCCCACCGACTTGAGCTTTGCCTTGAGAGGACTGGGTCCCATCAAAGGTACTTGCTTTCGTTTCCGTGGCGTACCATTCCTGGTTGGCGGGACTGCTTCGGTGATCTGGAGCCCTCCATCCGGCTTGATGATCTGTCCTGTGGCTTCAGTACAGCTCTGCAGAAGTTTACCAAGCACTTGACGCGCCGCTTGCACTGCCTCCTCTTCTGACATCTGTAAAATTTGATTGAGTATCGCGATGGTCTCGAAGTGCGCCGAGAGCATGACCTGCATCAAGCCACCGTCGCCCGCCTTTTCTTGCTCCAAAACTGCAAGGTGACAGTCAATCTCCGCACGAGACTTCAGGAGCTCGACCTCTTGATGCAACTTCGACTCTTCATTACTGTCCGCGACTGCGCCCTCCAGACTCTGCAATTGGCGCAAGCCATCCTGTAGCGCTGTGTCAATCGCTCGAGTCCAATTACTGCGTGATAGTCGTTGGTGGTAGTGCTGTCTGCTGCTCTCTAGTTCCACGAGGATCCCCTGCGCGGTCTTACGCATTCCAGCTAGTGATACTGGTGGGTCTTCATCTTCTCTGGCCTCGCAGATCTGGTCGAATGCGCCGATCCAACCACTGATGGCTCCTATCCGACGTTCAATCAGGCGCAACCTCCGAACGTTGTTCACATGCTCTTTACGCTCCTCGGCCGAATGATCCCAGGCCAATCGAATTCGCGCAATGCCATCGTGTGCCACCTCCCAGCGTTTGCCCTCCGCCTTGCGGAATTTTCCAAATGCCAGCTCTTCGTATTGTTTCTGTTGGGCCGTAAGCTCGTTTATACGGTTCATCTGCTCGTCGATCTTCTTCAGGTAGTCCTTCACATGGCGGTCCACATTGTACACGTTGCGAATACTCTTGGTTTGAATGTTCTTCGCGCGGTTGGCGTATCGAAGGGTGTTCTGTGTCTCGTCGAAATGCTGACTTGACGGGCTGACACATACAATCATCACGGTTCTGCAGTTTCCGCCCAAGCTGAATTTCAAGAGACGTGTGAGTTTTGAGTTACGGTATGGGATGTGGCTGTTCTTGCGATTGTCGCAGAGTGCATTGATACAAGATCCCAGGGCGAGCAAAGACTTGTTGATGTTGGCGCCTTCTAGCAAACGCTCACCACGGTTCTTGGTAGCTGATGCTCGCTCGGAACCAGCCAAGTCAATAATAGAAAGTGTCGCCATTGTGACAGGTTCATTGACAGCGGCATCGCGATCTTTGAGGCTGATGTTGACCTGCAGCACGGCGTGAGAACGAGAGGAGGTAGCGTTTGCTTCGGTTGGTGATTGGGTACGGTTGCTGTTTCCTCGAATGACCATATCCATAACTTCTTGTACATTCTGCGGCTTATGTGAGGATAGGCCAGCAACAGAGACCGCCTGATGCGCATCTTCTCGCAGCATGAGACCTTGCTTGCCACCAACGCCTGGAGCTAGAAGATCGCGGATGGTTTCGTTGTAGATTTCCAGGTACGAGAGGGTGACTTCCGAAACTTTTGTCTCTTGCAACTCTTCCACCTTTTCGAACAGTTCCTGCATGGTCAAGAAGATGATACCTGGTTGTTGTGCAGTTCCTGTGATGGTGTGTGTTTTGCCGCATCCCGTTGCGCCATACGCGAAGACCGTCGCATTGTAGCCATCTAGCACGGAGTCGAGAAGGTTTCGCGTGGTTGCTTCATAAATGTCGCCTTGTGCAGCATTTTCATCAAAGACGCGATCGAAGCCGAATGTTTGGTCCTTCACTCTCTTTCCCGTTGGCATGAATGATCTTGTCAAGCGCTGTACGCCGTGGTCTTCTGGAGGGTCAAAGACTCTGTATTGTGTCAGTCAGCCAGGCTTCACTCGGCCTAGATAGGACCAACCTGGTGGTGACACTTACAAGCATTTCTCGTCAACGACCTTGATCACACTCTTCAATCCTTTTTGTCCTCTAGTCACGGAGGGTACACCAGCCAGAGACCCGTCGCCAAGGAACAAAGGACCATCATCAGTCTTGGTGAGTTGTGCAGCTTCGCGGATAGTGAAGGGCCGCACTCGCACGGCGACCTGGATGCTGGACGCGCCGTCGATCCCCGCGGCGGCCATGTTGGGTGGAATCTGGAAGTTACGACAGCGCTGAATATTCTGCCGAAAGAGTATGCAGGCAAGCAAAGGGTACTGCTGGGCGTAAAGCTGCTATAGGGTCATCGTAGGTGTTGTAATTGTTGCACGGCATGTCGATACTAGCGTTAAACATGCTCTGTTGCTGCGGCGACGAGCCGGATAGACCCGCGTCATCGATGCTCAACTCCCGTCACAAACGAACACCTTTGAAGCGCCTATGATTGCCCGATATAGTTGCGCAAGTGTATACCCCGAATTGTGACAAACTGGTGCGTTCGATAATGAGTGGTGCTTTCTGACCGTAAGAGCACAAAATTATTTCCTGAGGTGAACGGCGTTGTGCACTTGGAAATCACATGCTCGAGACGAGTGCCCATTGAATGCTTCTGAAGATATTAATGTAATATTGGACATGCTTCATCTCACCTTCTACCATGCATCTGACTTACTATCTAATCTGCATAATCGTGTAGATAAACGGTAGCATAGTGAGGCAACTTTGAACGAGGACCTGCGCATGTACCTATATGTGGTGGTCTCATGACCCAACCCTTGGCGGACTACTGTGCCTACTTTTTAGGGTTGACAAGGTCGATACAGATAGGCCACCGCCGAATGCCTATATGCGATACAATTAAGACATAGTCCCAGCTATCGATCGCGCGGACTGCAGCATTTCCATGAAGAGTTGATAGCTCCATATAACCATATGAAGAATACTCAATTGCACTAACATTCTTCTGTTCCGAGTCCAACATACATCGTTTGTCCATCATGCACTCGATCCTGCTGATGCTCTCAGGATTTCTTCTGGTCGACGGACACAATTACAATGCATATTCACAGTTTTCACAGCAGATCAATGTACCTGAGTCAAACGTGGTGGTCAATGGCATATCCCCCACGACCCGCGCCCACTGGATGCGTGTCGCAAACCAAGCGCTCTCCGACCTAGTCTCGCCCTGCCCATTCGCAGCCTTTGGCACCGCCATTGTCAATCACACCGCACAAACCGGGCTCGGCGAGTTGGTTTGCATCGGCGCCAACAACAACAGCGCCACGGGCAATCCCACTCTGCACGGCGAGATCGCCGCGATCCAGAACTGCACCGCTATCTTGACCGATCCCCACGGACGGTACAAGCTCAATGCGTCCCAGACGCTGCATGCGTGGGCGGATCTGACGCTGTACACGAATGCCGAGAGCTGTCCGATGTGTGCGTCGGCGATCCGATGGGCGGGTTTCCGGGAATATGTCTTTGGGACCTCGATTGCGACGCTGATTGAGAAGGGCTGGGGCCAGATCAGCATCGACAGCTATGAGGTGTTTCAGCAGAGCTGGGCGTTGGGGACGAGTACGAAGTATCTGGGTGGAGTGTTGGTGAACGAGTCGGACCCGTTGTTCTTGTGGCAGTTTCAGGCCGATTATCCTTGCCCGCAAGGCTGTTCACGGAATGCTAAGGGCAGTTGTGCGACCAGCTGAGACTGTCGATCCGAGGGAGGTCTGCAAAATGGAAAGAAGGGGAGATGAGAACATGAGGGGTACGGATTCCTCCTCGTAATGAACCTGGAATCAAAAAGCATCATTCAAATCGTTACCCGTCATTCGTCAAATCATAAGTCGTTCCTTTCGTGCTCGATAGAACTTCTCCAGACAAGTCCTCCTCTCCTGCTGGGTCCACCCCTCCACCACGAGAGCAAACTCAGTCACATCATCATATCCGAACTGCTGAACCATGGTACAAAACTGCCGTTTCTGGACGTCCTCCGGCGGCCTGTAGCGGTATCGTACTCTTATCTCCTCGGTATCCGCCTCTCCCTCCAAACTCGTTGCGTCCTGACGGGTGTTACTGTCGTAGTCTATGGGCTGGCTTGATCGATTTGCGAACGCCATTTCATTTACATAGTCGATATCATTGCCGGCCTTCTGTGCACGAGAGGAGATTTTTGTCTCGATTTTCGATGTTCCGATGACTTGAGCGTTGTCATGTGTATACTGCACGCCAGCAGATGCCAGAATTGCCGCCACAGGGTCGCTCTTCTTAGCGTTGGCCTTTGCAGCTTTACGTCGGGTGCCTGGCTCATCGATGATTTCTGCGGCGAGCTGCGACATGACTTCTAGCTCTCGCTTCTCATCCAGGAGCGAATCAACGGTGCTGAATGCGTCTTCGTCCTCCTGCGAGGCCTCGAAATCCAGGCCAGCGATTTCTACACCAGCACGAGTCTCAGCGATATTAGTCTTATTGACAATATCGCGAAGGACGACATTGTCTGACTGTGGTGCAAACAGGTTTGCAAGTCCAAAGATCTCACCGCGCTGTTCCTTTTCGTCTTGGACGCCCTTGAAGTACCGGCGCTCAACCGAGGCATTGTAGCCAATATTTGCCTGCTGCTGTTTGTATATTTGACGAGCGTAGACGATCTCCTCAACCGTTCCAGCAGACACAAGACGGAAGACTTCGACGTCGCGTGTTTGGCCAATGCGATATGCTCGGTCCTGCGCCTGAAGATCATACGCTGGGTTCCAGTTCGGATCCGCTACGACAACTTTGTTAGCTGACGTGATGTTCAAGCCAACACCGCCAGCCTTTGTGGATATCAGGAAGACGAATTGACCAGGGTCGCTGTTGTACTCGTTGACAGTCTTGGTGCGATCGTCTCCATTCATGCTCCCATCGAGGTACGAAACGTTATAGGTGGTGGTCGTGCTAAATAATGTGCGAAGCATTTTGAGCAGGCGCACCGAGTGGGAGAACACCAGCACTTTGTCGCCATTGTCGTTCCACAATTGCAATAGCTTTTTGAGAACCTTCCACTTACCACAGAATTCTTGATTAGCATAATGGACCACACCATCGCGCTGAGTGTATAGAGGTTTCCACAGGTCGGGAAGGGCGATTTTCATCCTTTCTAATTCTCGATCATGTTTATCTCTGTCTTTGCCATCTGCATTAGGGGTGAGCAATGCTATGTGGTTGGCCAGCTTCTGCAGAGTATGCAAGCACGGAAAAACGTAGTGTTGCCACTTTCCCATGTCACTGATCTCTTTGTAGCAACACCATCCTTGCTTCTTGCCGCTGCCACAAGGACACGGGTCACCCGAGTGTCGAATGACCTGCACCATCTCTGATGAGCAGAAGTTGTTGTACGCTGCAGCTTGTACTTCAGTCAATGGGCAGAATACCACTTTATCGCTTTTCTTCGGCAACTGATGTGCGATCAACGCTTTAGTCCGTCGCTTGAAGAATCGCGGCAGTAGATTCTTGACAAGCTTATCTGCGGTTCGACGAGCCTTGGCGAGTTGTGGGAGCGTGGCATCATGGCTCTGACCAATCTTGAGGGGAATGCAGATGGACTGCTTCCACACACTGAGTGACCCCAATCGCCCAGGTGACGTCCAGTTCAGGAGCGTCCATAGCTCCTCGTACTTGTTCTGGATCGCAGTGCCACTTAAACCAATACGACAGAGTGCATTGATGTCATTCATCGCTTTGGTGATGTCCGAGCTCCGTTCTTTGATGATATGGCACTCGTCTGCTACCACGCAATCCCACCGGATATCATTGATGCGACTAGCGTTCAGTTTATATGTGGTGTAAGTGGTGATCAAGATCTCCGTCCGGCCTCGTGAAGACGTGTCCAAGGCTGCTTGCTTCTCAGATGGGCTTCCATGCAACGTATCGACATGCCACCAGCCCCATGTCTCTAACTCCGACTTCCAGTTATTCATGAGTCCCAGCGGGCAAATGATCAGCACACGAGGATACCACCTATCGCCGCCCATGCGACGTATTTTCCGCATACGCTTCGCATCTCTTTCATCTCCGGTTTTTCCAAATGCTGCAGTCAGAAATGCGATAACCATGATAGTCTTACCAAGACCCATGTCATCGCCAAGAATGCCTCCCTCTTGGTAGACGAACAGCTTATGCAGCCATTCCACTGCCTCGACCTGATAGTCTCGTAACCACTGAGCGATGGGCGCAGGGATGATACCCAACGAGTAGCGCAATTCGATATCGCGATATGGATTCTGTGGTTCTGAGTTGGGGAAATGCGGCTTCTCGACCAGCTTGGCCATGCGCTCGTCGTCCGAAAATTCCACATCATGATATTCGGGAGGCAGTTGAAGGCCCCCAATTCCTTTCAGCTTCGCTCGGCGTTCTTCCCACTTTGCACGTCGTTGTCGAAGATAATCTGGCAGGGTCGTCTCAAGCAACGCCTTGTTATCGTCGTCCTGGTCGGGATCACGAAGAGCGGCGTCTCGATCCTTAGCAGACACGACCGGTCTTGATTTCCGTCCGACCATAGAGCTCTTACTCGACTGAATTTTGGCAGCCTTTGTCGCGGCGATAGCTCGTTTTCGAACCTCACTCTTCTTCTTTTTGAAGTCCAGGTAAGCAGTATCAGGTTCCTCGTCATCGTCGAAAGAGATCTTCTCACCAGGTCCCATATCTCGCTTACGTTTCTTACCTTGTTGGCCATTGGAATCATCACTGTCGGAAGAAACTTCAATCAAATCTATAGGTCTCTCTTCGATGGAAGCGATGTATTCGTCGAAACTAACTTCGTTGCCGGGGTCGTCCAAATCATCGGAATCAGTCAATTCACCTTCGGCGATATCTATTCTCTCAACCACCGAACGGTAGCGGTATCGATCCCCGGAACCAGTCTCCTTGCGATACATCATGCTCGAGCATTGTGCAAGTGGTCAGCCTCAATGTACCAACAGAGGAGTGCTTCAAGTTGTTCTGAAGATGTGCAACTCAGCACGTGATATCGCGTTGCTTACGCGTCTATCCAATAGCAGAGTCGCCCAAACGTCATTTGCCGATCTGCATGCGACATGAAATAATTTCCTTGTGCTATCATCACCAGCTGAAAACAACCCAACATCGCCGCAATGCCTCTTGATACTTCAACCTACGCCCTTGCACATCTCCGCCTCGATGGCCGACGCTGGAACGAACTCCGACGGATCCATGGACAGATCTCAACACAAGCGTCTGCCGATGGCTCCAGCTACCTCGAGCTAGGCAACACGAAAATTATCTGCACAGTTTCTGGACCGCAGGAGCAGAAACGCAGCGGTAGCGCTGCCGGTGGAGGGAGGGATCATGCCGCTACCATCGACGTGGAGATCAGTGTCGCCGGTTTCTCGGGCACAGAGCGCAAACGGCGCGCGCGCAACGACAAGCGCATTTCGGAACTGCAACATACTATTGCGTCGGCGTTTGAGACGACGCTGTTCACACACCTCTACCCTCACAGCACAATCAGTGTGCACCTGCATGTGCTGTCGCAGGATGGCGGACTGTTGGCGGGTTGTATAAATGCGGCGACGTTGGCGCTGGTGGATGCGGGTATCCCAATGCGTGGGTATATTGCCGCGTGCACGACAGGGTCAACTGCAACGTATGCGAGCAATGATGAAGCGGCAGATCCCTTGCTTGATCTGAATGGTATGGAGGAGCTGGAGTTACCGTTTTTAACGATCGCGACCAGTGGAGGAGAAGAGGATAAAGTTAATGTGTTGTTCATGGAGACAAGGGTACAGGCGGCAAGGCTAGAGAGCATGGTCTCTGTGGGGCTGGACGGATGCAGACAGATCAGAACAATACTGGACGGAGTGGTGCGAGCGCATGGAAAGAAGGTGTTGGAGGCTAAGGTGGGATGAGGAGGAGCTATCATTGCGCTTCGGAGTAGCGACAGTGCATGGGCGGTCCGACCTGAGGGCTAGGCACACGAGGAGGGCATCGCATGAAGACGCATCACATGACGATAGCGAGGGTGAAAAGGGGCCCCGGCTGCAGGATTGACACGAGCAATACTGCTACGAGCGCACCAAAGCTGTTCAGCGAAAGGACTCCTCATTCAGACCAAAACTCCTTACGACTAAACTCGATCAACTGGAAAGAAACCGTCCATCAACGTGCCCGCATCATACCATTGGTCGTGGCTGAACCTGTCCGTTTGCCGAGTAATTACTCGCTTCCCGCTGATACCCTGGCCTCACACTGAGTCCGCTCATCGGCACGTCTCCTGCCGCATGCCCAAACGCCGGCATCTGCGGTCCAGTCGCTTGCATGTATGGAGGCGGGGCTCCCATCTCCCCACCGGGTGGACCGCCGTTGCCGAACTGAGGATATTGATATCCTTCTCCACCAGTGACGCCTTGTTGACCTCCAACACCATTTGCCTTCATCGCTGCGCGCCCTTTCGCGCATTGTCTTATAGTCAACCGGATCGCTATGAAGGCCACCGCGACGAGGACGATGACCACGATGAACGGTCGAAGGACGAATGACATGTTGGCGAGAGTGAATCCAAGACAGGCGTTGATCAAGCCAAACACCATGATACCAGGCCCCAAGAAGCGATGTATCTTGCCCATGATGGTGGTACGACCTTGCTTCTTGAAGATGCGATGATTCATGATGCCCATGCCAAGCTGGGCGAAAAGCGCAAGCAGCAATAAGATGCCAATGACTTGATGCGCAGAGTTGAAATGCCTGGAGCGATTATAGCCTGTAGAAACAACGATGCCGCCTGCAGTAGCCATCACACAAAGCACAAATCCGATGCATTGCACTATCATATGCGATAGCACTCGCTTAGAGATCCGGAGGAGCAGTGCGCCGAGTGGGAAGATGATGATGTACGTGAAAGACATGACTGCGCCGTGGATGAATGGTGCCGGGCTACCGTCCTGTTTGGTGTTCATCGCTTCGGACGCACCGGACGTGGTGTAGTTTCCTGCATTGCCAGCATTCGGAAGCGGCACACTTGCATTGTCGGAGGACGCTTGCTTGAGATCCATGGTGAAGGAGCCATAGAATTCATGTTGATGCAGGGGTGCCTCGAGCGAGTTGGACGACAGCGGAAGTCCAGGGCCAACCGCGAAGATCATCTGCTGCGCCGTGTTGCCGTTATCTGTCCCCAATTGGATCGAGCCTTTGCCCCAATTTGTAGCATTATGGCAGACCGCGTCAGCGACCATGATCACGTCGAACGTCGTTCCATGTTCACTCTCGCTCGTTACGGTGTTGCTGTCCACCAAGCCTGTCTGGTTCACCAGCTCACAACGTATCTGGTCGTAGTATTCTGGTTCCGTGTGTCCACTGCCGATGCGAGGAGAGATGGTAACGCTCGTCCCTGCACTGTCTGGGTATACGACGAAGATCAAGGCGTCGGCCATCTGGCTGCCGAATCCCACTGCCATCCAGCTATTACCTGCAGGGCCAGACATGTGGAAGTAAAGGTCGCCGGAGGACGGCGAGGCGGAGAGTGCGAAGACGAACTGGGTATCTTGTGAGGCATCGGGGGAGTTGTAGACGAAAACGGAGCCGGTAGAGTTGGTAGAGTCGGCGACGGCGAGTAGCGGAGCGCTGGCAAGCGCCAGCAAGGCTGCTGTAGTTCGTGAAAACAGCATTATCATCGTAGATCAGGTCTCCAAAGACCAGATAAAGGGAGTGTACGAAGGGTTCGCGGTTCGCGGCACCGCAAAGAGAGCGAAAGGTGTGGTATTACTTAGTCGTGGATCAGAAGAAGAGAGAGAAGCGTTGCGATCATGAGCAACCAAATATGAACAAGAACGAAGTGCAAAAGAGCGTGTGTACAATATAAAGAAACAAGGAATCTTTCCGTGTGCTGGATGTATGTCGTGAACTTTGTGAACACCCCAAAGAGCAAGCGAGGAGCGAATGAGCTCGCGAGCTTTCCCGCCATGTCCGACCAGGGACCTCCTCGTGCCAGCCTAGCAGCCGTTTCGAAAGTGAGCCAAGCAAATCACAGCAGAGCAAAATGCAATCGTGGACAACGCAGGGGTTCGATGTTGCGCGTCTAGGTACGCGAGTACATGAAGTGACATGCCCGGCTTTATTAATATCGGTGACTATATATAGTTGGGAGTAAAGCCACGATGTGAGGCTTGAGAGCTGAGGGAGCGTGGCCTCGTTCTTCAGCTAGCATTTGAGCAATGCACTTAAAGGCGCTAGACCCTCATGTTTCCCACGACACAGCCATTGTGCAAGTATGGCCTTGTTACTACTCTCCACGATGAGACACAGTACCTATCGTCCTCTTGATTTTGCACCAATCCAGTTTGAAACGGGCCATTTCTGATTCAAGACTTCACAATTCATTGTGCTTAAGCTACAGACCCCTTGCAATGCAATCCCTTTGACACGAGCGTAGCTTTGCGTCGAGCAAACATCGATGTCATCAATAATACACTGGTCCAGGCCCAGTGATGAATTGCGCACTGTCGTAATTGATCGTGATGGTCTTCGCCTTTCCAGATGCGCGTTCCTCCCGGAAGCGGGTGTAGTTGCCAGCAAGCTCTGCTCGAGAGTATTGCGACAACTGCAACACCGCATCACCTATAGCCAGGTACTGTGATCGAAGTCGCTCATAATCCAGTGCTTCAGCTCCGAAACTGGGAGCCCACAGACTCCACGGACCCGAGATGAGCGACATGGTCGGGACCAGTGCATTGGTGTAATAAGTGCCAAGGCCACCCATGCTGGGATAAGTTGGGACCATACCTGCTGGATTGGCTGGTGGGAAGCCAGGTGCGACGACCAAGTTGTCCAGATTTCGCGTGCGACTTATGTTCAAGACAGAATCGATGGCGGGCTGGACTTCGCCAATGGCCCAAAGGATGGTTTCGCTTTGACCCGAGTACTTCAATACATTTCCAGGTGTGCCGTTTGCAGCCGGATATGTTTCTATACCTCTCGTACCGAGATGTTCGATGGCAATGACGAACGCTGTGGTATCGTTGGCATTGTCATAAGTAGCATCAAGCGAGAGTGCCAAGGTCTTGTCCGAGTCTTTCTGATACGCGAGATGGCTGGCCTCAAATGCGAACTTGATGGTTTTCGCACGAGCCGAGAGAGGTAGCGAGGAGAAGTATTCTGCTAGCTTCAGTAATGCTGCAGGGCCGTTCTCTTGCACGTAGGTGACACCATCTGTGTGAGTGGCAAGGACGATTGTCTCGTTTGACAGCCCAGGTAGAGTAGCCATGATTCTTGGTACCTTGACCGTTCCGGTGGTGGCATCAATTTGAATCGATGCTGTCGCACTCGCTGCTGCCGCATTCCTGAGCTCTTGATACTGTTCAGCACCAGTGAAAACACCTGGCAGTAGCCAATGTGTACCAGAGTGGCCACTGTAGTAGCCTTCCAACTGTTCGCGCGAGACGTTGAAAGCTGAGATGTAACCAGCTGCACCCCCCAGGCTACAAGCCAGTAAATCTGCATGAGGTGGGGTCAGGAAAGGGCGTGTGTATAGTGTCTGGTTGGTCACATCGTCCGTGACATCGTAAGATATGCTGGAAAAGAAGGCTGTTGGTAGGCCGAGTAACGTATAATCACGCATGATGATCTTCCCCCTCACATCGACGGTCGAGAGATTGACGGTGGAGTTGTAGTACACCAATTGCCCTGCGGCGTTGGTCAGTAAGTCAATTGTGGCACTAACTCAGAATCGTAAGCCTTACCTTTGATCGCAGTACCATTCGTTGGCAGAGAGTAGGCGATTGAGCCTGTCACGTCGACAGCAGCACCATTGACCTTCAATTTGGCTGATTTGTATATAGAGTTGCTTGCCGGCTGCCAGTTGGCCAGATCAAAGTGGCTTGTAGACGTTGTTAGGCCTGGGATTTTGCTCAATTCTTTGGTGATATAATCAACAGCATCCAGATGATTGGGACTTCCAGGTAATCGCAGGCCTGAGTGGCAAATTTGATCCACGGTGGCACGGATGTCCGCGGTCGTGGCGAATTTGGATGCATCCACAGTTAGGGGCTGTACTGAGCTTGTAGGGCTACTGCCCGTAGACTTTACAGATGAAGTCCTGGAGGCAGATGAGCTCGAGGAAGAGCTTGCGGTTGAGGAGAGAAGTGATGACTGAACAGACCGTGTTGGCCTCCCGCCGTATGGATGGGGCGAATGCACATCAGGATGGGAATGTCCTGGAGTTGAGCCATGCTCTGGTGGTCCCCCATGTGGATGCGATTCGCCATAATGTGCAGGCGACCCGTGTAGATACGGTTCGCCATATTGCGTCGGAGACTCGTGCGAACCGGAGGGACGCTCACTCTTGGGTGTTGGGCATGTTGGAAGCCTTACGCATAGTACTTGAGCGGTCAGAGATGAGAGTAGGAGAACGTGGGACAACATCTTGACAACGTAATGTCAGGACGGTCCAGCATTAGCGAGATACGTGCTGAACTTGAAAGAGGTAGAGAATACCCATCACGAATGGGCGAACCATCGATGGCAATATATATGCTCGCCATTGCCAATCCACATCAGGCCCGGGCCCGGAAGAATTTGTGCCATTGAGTGGATGTTCCGTACCATTTCTAGGGGTTACGCACGCATTGACGGGTATCCCATTCCAAGTCCAGATCTGATTCAACCTGAACATAAGAAAGGCGGGGTCAAATCTTCTCTTGTTCGTCGCCACCAGAACTTTTCTATATGTTGTCGAAGACTGGGCCATGTCTATACGAGCCACGTGACATGAATTAGCACGCTTTGGCGGCTGTTGTATCGATCTCAGAAGATATGATTGGCATGCCATCCGCTAGCCGCTATCACGTGCGTAGTTACGAGTTCCAGCTCGTAACGCACAGACACGACACAGTTGTCATTGTCTTGGACAAGCAATAGTGATGATGCGCCTCCATCCAATTTACCCTCATTTACGCATGGATATGGCGGTCCAGGCAGGGATTGAAGCGGCTGATGTCGTGCGGCATTGTCATAATCTAGGTTCTGCCAAACATTATGCATCAAAGGTGGATCATCGTGTACCCGAGTCCGGTGCGGAGTCGCTACATGTATATATGTCGAATCGCATGCTCGCCATGCCCATGACACCAGACCTCAATTTGTGATTCTCTCATACTTTCGTGTTACATTGTCCTCGAAGATGGCTGCGAAGCGGTTGATCTTGGCATTGGCTACCACACTGATTGCTTGCGCAACAGATCTGCCTACGGTTGCTGTTCGTGAGGGCGTCCTTGTCGGCACAACCACATCACTGCCCGGAGCAACTGCAACGGTCAACAAGTTCTTGGGCATCCCATACGCCAAGTCCCCACCTGTACGGTTTGAGGCTCCTTCAGAGGCTGAAGCTACTTGCGAACTGCGAAATGCAACGAAGTTTGGGCCAGCTTGTCTACAACAATCGGGTCCGTACGCCTTCGCACTCGTACCAACAGCAGGCTGATACGATCTCCTAGACAGCCTGTCCGGCTTCTCTTACACCGAAACCGTACAAAGCGAGGACTGTCTGTACCTTAATGTCTGGCAGCCTAGCAGCGACCCGCCTGAATCAGGCTGGCCCGTGATGGTGTGGATACATGGGGGAGGCCTCCAATTTGGCAGTGGCGACGTACCAGAGTACGACGGTTCGGCATTTGCAGCCTTTGAGAATGTTGTGTTTGTGTCCTTCAACTACCGCCTGTCTGGTATGAACCCTTTTTCATCTATTCACGTGAGGCATTGCTGACGATCCGGCTAGTCTTTGGCTTTCCGGGTGCACCTAACACCCCCAATCTTGGCTTCTTGGATCAAAGATTTGCCTTATCATGGGTTCAGGACAGTATCGACGCATTCCACGGCGACCCAGCCAAGGTGACCATCTTTGGGGAGTCCTCTGGAGGGATCTCCGTGAGTTCTATTCTAGAGTTGCCGCCTGCACCGCTACCTTTTCGTGCTGCCATCGTTCAGAGTGGTACCGCCCTCAGCAACGCTCTGAGTGGAATTGGAGCAAGTCCGGAAACTATCTGGAACCAGACTCTTGCCGGCTTTAACTGCACCACTGCAGTAGATCCAGTAGCTTGCATGCGCACTGTACCAGCCAAGGATCTCCAAGCTTATGTGAGCAATCACTCGCTTGCTACCGTTGTCAAAAACGATGGCATCACCTATGTTTCCAATAGCGGCCGGCAATACAGCAATGGCAGTGCGGCAAAAGTTCCTGTAATGGTCGGGACTACTGCAAATGAAGGCACAATATTCACTCTTGGACAGAACAACCTCACCGCATTCGTGCAAAATACCTTCGGGCTCTTGCCATCACTGGTTCCTCAGATTGAGGCAGCATACGCTGTGGGATCTCCAGGCATCGACAACCAGAGCGCGGCGATCGCGCAAATCTACACCGAAGTTGGGCTACAGTGCCCATCGGCAGTTCTTGCTCGTCAAGTGACGCAGGCGGGCAGTCCAGCGTGGCGATACATCTACAATGCGACGTTCCCAAATGTGGTTCCTGCGCCTGGTGTGAATCTGGGTGTTTTCCATTCTTCGGAGCTTCCACTAGTCTTCAGTACGTACAATGTGACCACGGCGACCGCGCAGGAATATGCCTTGAGTGAGTATATGCGAGGTGCGTGGGCACGCTTCGCGCGAAATCCAATCCACGGGCCTGGCTGGGGAGCGACAGGCTCATTCAACGGTACGGATCTGGCTGTCCTTGGAAGAGATGGGTCAAGCGGTACGACGATGGTCTCATCATCGACTGTTGATGAAAGATGCTCATTATTCCAACCCATATACAATCTCTTCGATTGATCAAAGATTCATCTGGTTTGTCGAAGGAAGTAGAGATTACTTTAGCTTGCCGTGTTTGAATGCGCTTGTTTCAATTTCTACATTCTTATCCCCGTTGATATGAGCATCGTGTAATATTATGAGATTATGCTTCAATCTGTGCGCCTTGTTGCACGATGCTTAGAAGATGTGGAGTGCTTTGGACCCTTGGTTGCAACCACGAACTTCTCAGAGCAACGCGGGTTTTCCGCCACCACTTCTTCTAACAGTCATGTAACTCTTGCATCACCCATCTGGGTATCCGCTTGCGGTGCACAGATTCCATCTAGATCAGCTTCATCTTCCTCATGACCCGCTACCATCACTACGTCCTAGTGGATGATGGCTGACCGCGCCATTTCTTCAAGTGCTGTCGTCCGCGCCCAGCGACAGCGTGCAGGCCACACAAAAACTCGCAGTGGTTGCTTGACATGCAAGTGCGTCCTTCTATTCCTACGTTCATACAAAACCACTATCCCGACGCACATCTAATCAGACATGGTAGACAACGGCGAGTGAAATGCGACGAGACGACGCCTGTCTGCCATCGTTGCGAGCTGGGTGGGAGGGACTGCCGACCAGATCCACGTCTATCCAGACCAAATTGCACACCATTTAAACCTGCCGTGCCTAGGAATTTTGCAACGCATGCATTGGACCTCGAGGAAGATGCGACATGTTCGCTGGAGTATTTCCACAACGTGACTTTACCTGCTTTCCAACGATGCGAGCCAAGCCCGCTTTGGGAACATATGAAGCGGGAACTGCATCACAACAGCAGCATTTGCCATCTAGCCATTGCTCTAGGCTACGAACACCGAGCAGTTGTCAATGCCGACCAATCTACGCCTGCACAAGCCTGCAATTTCTATGGTCGGGCGATACACACCCTACGCCAGACGATTCTGGACAGTGGCGCCATGGATTCACCTACGACCATGTCCTCAACTGTCTTCCACTGCCTACTGCTCGTGATGCTACAGTCCTTCCGAAAGCCTACAGCTGAGCTGAATCTGCATCTTCAATACGGCCTGCGCATCGCCTCTCAAGCGATGCCTACTTGTAGTGCCACTGCTGAGGTGCCTTTGCGCGAATCGATCCGACTTCTGAAGCAATACTGGATTACTTCAGCTTTAGTCAACCCCTTCTTACCCCAAGTTGCGGGTCAGGGCAATGATACTGCAGACCAGGCGCGCAGGCTGACGGGTGAGTTGGCCGATCAAAGCCATTCGACGTTGTTGAGAGACGATCAGGTGCTAGGGGTCGAGCTACAAGATCTTCTGCTCGAGCTCATATATACGACAATGTCGACGAAACGCTCTTGGATAAACGCGGACGGCAATGCTTTTTCCGACCTTGGTGAGCCGATCGAGAGAAACGCTGCGATACTGGCCAAAGTCCCAGCCCTTCGCGGTAGGCTCTCAACACTGGAGCAGACTATCGATGGCAAGATCGCCGTCGTAGGCGTAAACAGAGTCCAGCATTTGATGCTACTGAAGGCGAGGTGTATGCTCGTTGGAGTGTATCTCCGTTGTAGATGGACAGGCTACCAGACCAGCTACGACACGGAGATGGAAACATTTCGCCGCATCATTGATACCGTCGAGACTGCTCTCGAAAGTTGCAGTCACGGGACTGCAGCGCACTCCGTCTCGTTCCTGTCGTTCTCCATGGGTCTGGGCGTCGTCTCAGTCATGTCACTCCTCGCACGCATGTGCCGGGATTCGAAGCTGCGTCGTAAAGCCGTCGATCTCATGGTCAACCACCCGCAGACCGACGGACCATGTAACGCCCAGCTTGCGGTGTCGATATGTAACGCCATCATCGCGTACGAAGAGCATGCAGCAAGTCAAGATGAGACCTTCGAATTGACAGGTTACATCCCCGAGCACTGCCGCGTTCATCAGTATTGCTATTACCCGCCCAGTGAGCAGACCGCGCAAGGCTACATCCGCGTCTTTTATCGCAAAGACGGCATTACACCCGACTTCTCGCACGAAGATCTAAGCCTCGAGTTGTGAAACTTGCATTCTTTCAGTCCGTTTTTTCGAAGCTGAATAGTACAACTGTGCACAATCACACACATGAAGCGACAGCTCTTCGTAGCAGAATTGATGCATATACTGCTAGAAGGCACGGTCGCGACGACTTGCATACCCAACGTGCTTCCAAGGGCAGATGAAAGCTGATCGCCATTTTGTTGCCATTACAGCACCTGATGCATATACTGCACACCCTCCACCCGAACTAACATCTTTAAGCTTGTTTCGCCTGAAATGGGCCGCAAGCTCAATGATTGGCTGTGAGGACTCCGCTGCGACCTCCGCTCTTGGGGCGCCTGGGTGACCTGCGTCGCGCATGCATACATGCATGTGTGCATGGAGGTGTTAGAAAGTGCAGCTTGCTTGTTTCATGTTGGTACTGCAGGGGAATATGCTGCATGTTGGTAGGAGCCGATAATTGGGCGTTGGTAGGAGGGCGAGAGGAGTTTGTGGCATGCGTGCATGTGTGTGGTTTCGCTGGGCGTTTTGCTGTATTTTGCCATGCATGGCGGAGGAAAGGCTAAGGTACATGTAATTGTAACGTGAACATGATCAAATCTCGATGTAGTGTTGCAATAATGACACATTTTATACTTGAGATTGAGCATGAGCAACCAAGAACAACAGACGTATCGTAGCGATTACCATAGGTTAAATTTTGGAGCAGTTCACATGCGGTTTATATATAGATACAAGAAGGAAAAGAAAATTGATTCTGAACGACTCGCATTTAATACAAAACATATGTAGATATCCATCCGCCTTGTCATATACACTCAGCTTTACGCTCAATACGCCCACGTGGACGTAGCGGCACAGGCGTACACGGTCGACGTGGTCTTGACGGTCACGTAGACGACGTCGGGGGTGTCGTCGGAGGAGCTGCTGTTGTCCGACGAGTCGGCCGAGACGGCGCCGCCGGTCTTGCCCTTGGTGACGACAACCTGCGGCACGAACTCGGACCACTTGGGCAGTAGGTTGGCGCTCTTCGGGGTGGTGGCGGTGGTCGAGTAGACCGAGGCCTTGAAGCCGGGAACCTTGTTGATGTCAACTTCGGCACCGTCCTTGGAGATGCGCCAGGTGAGGTGCTCGGTCAGGTAAGGGATGCAATGCTCCTCACTCATGTCCTGGATCTTGCCACTCTTGACCAGAGCTTGAAGCGTGCGGGTCAAGGGGATGGAGCCGGCGACAAGGAGGCCGGGGTTCATCATGTCACCGCCTGCGAGCACGCCCATGACACCAATGAGGTTGCTGCTAGCCAACCAGGTGGAGGCATCCTCGGACGCAGGTTCGCCGTCAAACACATACACGTAGTAGCTTCCGTTGAGAGCGTAGCGCGGGGTGTTGACGTTGCAGACGTATTGGTACGAGCTGTCATTGTTTGGAGTCGTGAACGACGGGTTCGACGGGACATATGGGCTTGGAATGGCTGATGGGAGAGTAAAGGTCGTGGCGGTTGGGGCGATGGTAGCGTTCCAGCCGATACCACTGGAACCGATGATCGGCAGACCGGTACCTGCCGAGACAGTGGCGCTGGTGCTTGTGGCGGACGTTGTTGGGGCATTGGCACGGTTTGAGCTTGATGTGGTCTTGGTGCTGGTGGCACTGCTTGAGCTGGAAGAAATTGGCACGTCATCGTTGACAAGCTCGGAAATGGAGCCTGCGGAAGCTGTGGCGTCTGGGCCGTACAGACTGTTGATGTAAGCAACGATGGCGGACATGCTACCATCGCTGGTGGAGAACTCTGGGTACGTGTAGTGGAAAGTGCTGGCCCAATCACGGACGGCACTGGTGGTCCAGAAGCTACCAGAGCTGTCCTTGGCGAATGGCTCGAGAGGTGAGTTTTCGTCTTGGGTAGTGCCGGATGCGATAGTCCAGGTGTCGTGGGGTGCGGTCTGCGAAGCACCATAGCTGTCGGGGTGGACCGTTTGCCAAAGGGCGAACAGTCGGTCAACGTTGCAGTGGTGAAGCCAGAAGACGGGGTCAAAGGCTGCAAGGGAGAGGTAGGTCATGTGGCCGGACGAGACCGACGAGCTGCCAGGACCACCAGCAGTAGTGTGGATAGTGTTGTGGATGGCCTCCAAGCTGTTAGAGCAGGTAGTCGAGCTTGAGCCTGCATCATCGTTACTGAAGTGGAGGTAGTCGTCGCATGCCGTCAACAGCTGGTAGACTTGATCCTGCATGTTGGAACGAATGTTGTCGAATGCATTGATTGCCGACTGTTCCTGGCTGACGGCATTGGCGGCATTGCTATTAGGCCAGCGCAGGGTGTTAGACCAGCTGGTGAAGGGGGTGTAGTACATATCGCTCGGGTCAGCGAAGTGATAACTGTAAAGTGGGTTGGAGACGGTCTCTTGACCAGAAGGACCTTCGATTGTGACTTGGGTGGAAGTGATGACTGAGGGCAAGGTGGATGAGCCTGAGTTTGGCGCAGCGCTCCAGTCCCAGTAAGGGAAGCGAAGCACAGATTGTGCAGCCAGCATGCGAGGGCGAGAGCTAGCTGGGTAGCTGTTCGCAACATCGAGGGCGATCTTGAGGAACTCCTGTTCATAAAGAGCCATGTATGCTCGGTGCCACGCGGGGAACAGGACAGAATCGTGAGTGCAGTAGCCATCGGCATCGCCACATGAGCTGCATTGGCCGACACCGTCCCAATCCTGCCTTGGGACGCCATGGATGCCAGCGATTTGGTAGTAACCGGTAGGGCTGCTTTGAGAAGCGTCCTGGAAGATCTGCATAGCCTGTATGAAGAGCGCGAATTGGTCGGGACGGTTGACGAGGTCGCTGATCTCTAGACGAGTGTGGGTTTCACCAGCGGCTCCAGTGATGGCAACCGAGCCAGCGCGCTTCTGGAGTTCCTCATGTGCCTCACTGCTGAAAGAAATGCCAGCAAATGGGTTTGGTGAAGGGTGGGCTGCGACAAAGCCTGCGAGCGAGGCCGCCGCGACAAGAGACTTGGCGAAGAGCATGATCGTGATCAAGTATTGAGAAGAGTAAGAAACCACCAAGAGGAAAAGCAGCAGAGAATTATTTTGCGTGTCGTGATATAAGAAAAAGAATGAGTGTGAGCCCGGTCAGGCCTGGGCAAGCACGAGCACGAGCAAAGTGAATGAACACAAAGAACAATAACGAATACTGGAGAGAACGAGGTTGGGGAGGAGGAGGCGTGGGCAATGGATAAAAGAAAGGTGAATACTGTACTCGCCAAGGGCAGACGCTCGGCGCCTCGTGCGTTATACTGGGTCGACACCAACAATAGGGCCGCATGGGCAACATGTGGACCGTTTCGGGACGCGAACCCCCCAATGCAGACCATAGCAGTACCGCGCACGAATGAGAGCGAGCGCAGTTGTTTGGGGTGGAGTGCGCCGGAGTGGTGTCTTGGTCGATCCTCTCAGGAGAGCTTACGAAGGAGCTGCTATGGGCGAGTGGGGACCAAATGGACATATGAGCAGACATACGTAACGCCCGTTAATGGTGCTGCTACGCCAGCGATCGTAGCGTGCCGTGAGAGCCGGGTCGAAGCGCGATACGAGACAGATGCACTGCACGCAGATGAAACACCGTGTTCGTCTGAAGTTTGGAGCGGCCATTCCTCTCGAACAGTGAATGGGTCCGACGCAATGACTGGCGAACAGCGTTTCATTCTTGCACCCATGACAGGCCAGGTACGGTCGGAGGTGAGGTGGATGGACAGGCGCTTGGAGCGAGTGATTGGAAGAGAAGGGGGAGTGGGATCGCCAAGCGCGTATGAAGAGAATGCCGTTGGTCCCGTGCAGGTGGAGTTGCGTGGCACGGATGCAGGTACGCTGAGGGCTAGCGCCGGCTGTCTTGTCCCGGCCAAAGTTGCGCTTTTTATTGTCTCTTATTGCTATTGATCAGACACGCCAATTATATACCAAGTCATCTAACTGCAACCATCTCTTGGCCAGTCAGACATTCCACCCAGCCAAACAACGCCGTTCGCAGAGCCATGCTCGTATGTTGACACTCGGTCTTTCATTTCCCCGCCATGCTGTCTGAGGGTGGCGGCGAGATGGGGCTGGCATGCACTACGCCGCTGACTGGCATGTGTTTTGAAACGCTTGAGAATATGTATGACTCCTGGCCGCAACAATGCATTGCTGGACTACTACACTGCTGGACGCTCCAGTCTTACGGATCGAAACAAGACACTTGTCCACGACATATGGTGACTCACAATCGCAGCTCCCGGATCAATCAGATGTGGAGGGGTAGACAGCTTCTCGACCACCTCACGATGAAACGCAACGAGCAAGTTGCAGCGTGAAACATCACCATTCATTCTTTTCGCGGTTCACCGTGCCATCAGGGACAACCTTCGCGTGTTACTTGCATGTTTTCTCATGCATCTCTGATTGAGCGTTTGTGTTCAAACATGTGGTCCGTTCAGGGCTCATCTCGTGTTTCCCGCTTGTTGATATAAAAGCGAGTGTTAATGCTGACTGAGAGTGGATACGAAATTTGCACTTGTTACACAGGCGATCAAGATTACAGGTTCATGGAGACATAAATGTTCTTCCCCTTTAACGATCTGATCATCACGATGGCTGGCGCGGGCCCGACTTCATGAAGCCTTTCGTTAAATTTCAGCATGACCACCTAGCTGATTTGAGGCATTGCTGTGCCTTAAGTGTTCCAGTAACACCGCGTATCCACATACCTTTCTGCATGGCACGTATGGCAGTTCCGCAAAGTAAGGACTAAACATGACTAACGACGGGAGTGCGCTGTATCCAAATGTATCCTCGTATTCTGACCCAATGCAGCAACATAACGAAAACGACGACCATCGTCCAGCTATGCTTCGTCACTACCTGCGCTGTCCTGGCCTGGGTTCGCGTCCTCGTAGTTCATGGACTTAACAAAACTATAGTATCCAGCTGCCATCAAAGCACCCAAGAAAGGACCCACCCAGTAGATCCAATGGTCATGGTCAAAGCTGGCGGCTGCTACATCAGGTCCAAAGGAGCGGGCTGGGTTGAGTGAAGCACCAGTGTAATAGACTCCGGCAAGCTCTGCGACAAAAAGCGAAATGCCGATACCAATAGGAGCCATCTGAGTTTACGAGTCAGCGCTTCCAGCTCACTCTCAGCAATTGATTCAACTTACGAATGTGTCCTTGCTCTTCTCTACAGCAAGCATCAATACTGAGAATACCAACTGTGCTGTGAGAAACATCTCCAGGAACACTCCTTGTGCGAGGCTCATCCCAGGTGCGAGAGATGTCCGCACGATGGAGATTGGGCCTGGCACGATACAGCTCACCACGGCTGCGGCACATATTGCGCCCAAAATCTGTGCCGGGAACAAACACAGTCCACGAACCAGAGGCAGCGATTTTGTGACGACCATAGCCAAGGTGACCGCAGGGTTGAACAGGCCCCCCGAGACTCGATACAAGGTCCAGACCGTGATGAGGAGAGAGAAGCCGTATGACAACGATATGTACACGACCGTAGAGCTGCTCGCAGTCCCATTCGGTCCGGTGTCAGCTGCTTGCTGAGCAGCCATGGTATGTCCGAGGAAGGCGAAGAACAAGAACAAGAAAGTGCCCACAAACTCGCCGCTGGCAGCGACGAAGTGCTTCCGCATCTCCGACTGTTCCGGCTTCGATCTTTGAGAATTGCGCACAGAATTTCGCACCGAGGCATGTGGCTTTTCTCTCGTGGTCGGCATGATAGCGGTATGCGTCTGGCGAGTCTTCCTAAGCAGTATTTCTTGCTCGCTTGCTCCAATGCGAAATAGAAGTGGTTTCCGTCAAGGTCGGAGAGAATTGCGAGGCCTGGCAAGAACAGGGACGACCAGATGATTAAATGTCCAGTTCCGCGACCAGAGATGAAATCTTCGCCTAGGCAGAGTGACGGAAGCTCTGCGACATGTATTTCTCCTCGCTACGTTCCGGTAACAACAGTGTATAAGCGAAGGGTGCATCCTCCTATCCACTTCACTGACGCCCATATCAATACACACACGGCACGGCACGGCCAAATGTATGCGGTCATGATGAAAGAGGCTCGCCTGGACCAGCGTCAGTATTTGACCTGCAGCTCTCCAGGGGTCTGATCTCGCGTACCTCCCGCTCTTGTATCATTCGTGCTCATTACGTTGTCCGCGACCTCCAGCTCGCGTGTAAATGATGCAACAGACTCTGATCGCCCTTTACTTATACCGGCGCCTAGTCCTTCTCGTCTATGGAGATCTAGCCATGCTTCTTTAGCAAGATCTCACTTTGATGTCAATGGCGTTGCTCAAGGGACGACCCCGGCGCCACCTCCGTCGCGGGACGCGAGCGTTGTCAACGTCCCGGCGCCACATTTGGGGCGGACACGAGGCCGTGCCTCTTTAAGCATGGACAATTGCCCTATGTGAAGGTTTAAGAGCTATTGTGTCCTCCAAAGTATAAGGTCGGTTGGTAGAGTAGCACGGCGTCTGCATAGAAGCAGGGAGATCTGACATGCAGTTACGGACGGAGCTAATTTTGCGACGACACGGCGGTCGAATTGTAACATTTCTAAGCAAGACCTGATCCTCCGCCGTGCATACTAATAACCTCCGTAGACGTTGAGTACAGCACAGCGATGCGAACACATCACTATATAAGCAACAGCTCTACAGGTATCTAAAACGTTTCCATCACATAATCCCAGCTAGGACATTATCTTATCCTTACAAAGACTTTACTCTACTTAACGATGGCCAAGGTACTCACAGTTTTCGGAGCCTTGGGACAGCAAGGCTCGTCCATCATCAGCACCGTTCTGGATGACTCCAAACTTTCAGCAGCGTACAAAATCCGCGCTGTAACGCGCGACCGGGATTCTGACCAAGCCAAGGCCCTGGCTGAGAGAGTGAAAGTTGTACAAGCAGACACCAACGATGCGACCTCTCTCCAAGCAGCATTGTCCGGTACACACACTGTGTTTGTGATGACCGTCCCGGTCTTCGCTTCCAATGGCTTTGACGTTGAACTCGAAAGTGGAAAAGCCATCGCGGATGCTGCTGTCGCGGCTGGCGCGCAATACATCATCTTTAGCACTTTGCCATCGATCAAGGAGTTGTCCCACGGCAAGCACACCAAGGTCGATCACTTCGAGTCCAAGGCTGTCGGAGAACGATACATCCGCTCTCTGCCCATCAAGAGTGCCTTTGTCTCGCTTGGCTGCTTCATGGAGAACTTCAATAACAAGCAGATCTCGTTTCTGTTCATCGGTAAGAATGACAAAGGCTGGCATTTGAAAGGCTTGGGTGCACCGGAGTCTTCCTGGCCGCTGTTGGCCGCACGCAACGACATCGGCAAGTTCGTGGCGGCGATCCTGGCCAATCCATCAGCACATGAAGGTCACACCTTGTATGGTGCTACGAAGCTGTATACGATGGCGGAGACTGCTAGGATCTTGTCCGAGGCATCGGGCCAGCAGATCACATACGAGCAGCTCTCGGAGGAGGAGTTTTGCAACGGTCTGCCATTCGAGCAAGACCGCTTCACCCAACTCTTTGCCACACTTGGAGAGGCGGGTTATTATGGTCCGGATTCTGCTCGTTTGGTCGAGAGTTCAGCGGCGGCCGTGGCTGCGGCAGGAGGCAAATTAACGACTTTGGAGGAGTTCTTGAAGGAAAATCCACTCGAGTTGTTGTGAGTTTGATTTCGGCGATCTAGCAGCCTGTATGCGTTATGTATTTGACCATTTGCGGTTACAGACACATGTCCAAGGGTTTCGTAAAGCAGTACATGCTCTGTCTTGACACGAGAGACCTATCTTGAAGCGCAACAAGTCTCTAGCGTCCTTGTATTGTCTAAGTGAGAACTTGCATTGAGGCTCTGTACTTTGCAGATTGTATGTTGGCGGTGAAAATACCTGGAAGATACTGACCGTGCCAGCCGAGCGTGATCAGGTTGTGAAGCGAGTATTGTGGTATATTCCCAAGCCTCTAAGATCTGCTTCTGTCCTAACGCTCGAGCCTACAATGGTCAAGTTGAACGGTGCGGATGATCACAAAGATGAACCGATATGCTTGAAATTGGATCGTTGATACCGGAATAAGTAATTAAGCTAAGATTCGGAACATTGCGTGATAAATGGTCATACCGATGCGACAAAGGCGCTTGTTCATAATGATGGCAAAGCATCTCATCCTTACATAGCTTGGACAACGACACCCCTATCCCCGGCTACCTTCTTTGTATATTCCCACAGCTGATCAACCTTAGCCTCCGGTTGGGTCGGTGCACTGATCTTGGTTTTCTTGTAGTCCCAAAGAATGCCAAACCGATCCTCCTGCGGGATCTTATTCCATCGCATGTACGTCACAATGTTCTGCGCCGACACTTCCGGCGTGACGGCGAAGTAGTTGCTCATCCGCATCAGCCATGGCATGTTTGGATCCAGCTGCATCTTCGTCTTCGTGGCACCAACACAAGCCGCGGCGATGGAGACGGCGTGTTGTTGCCAATGTTGCCGAGCGCCCTGGAGAAACATGAAGAAGAGGTTGTGCGTGCCAATGCATGCCTTGTAGAAGCCCCATTTTGTCTTCTCGTATTGCAGATCGTCGAGGTTGGGGGTTAGCATGGCGGGCGCTGGTCCAGCGAGATGTATGATGCGGCCGTCTCCGGATGCCGCGAGATTGTCGCGGAGTAGACTGTCGATGGTGACGCGCACTTGATACTGCATTGCGTAGTAGAACTCGAGACCATCGGCTGTGACTCGCTTCTCGTTGCATGCTGAGAGTGCCGAGTGTACCAGGCCGTCGAGCGAGGGCGCCCACGCTTGCACTTTGGTCACTGCGGCTTGTGCTCCCTTCAAAGTTGCCAGATCACCTTCGAGGAACACTGCATCTGTGGCTCCAGCTACTTTCAGACTGTTGACAGCTTCCTCGCCCGCAATACGGCCTCGTCCAACGAGTGCAATGCTGGCGCCTTCCTTCGCCAATGCCTTTGCGGCCGCAAACCCTATACCAGTCGAGCCACCAAAGAAGACAAAATGCTTGCCGCTGACACCGCGAAAGCTGTTGGAGGCCATTACGTCCAGGGAACTAGAAGCTGCTGCAGGCTGTGAAGTTTTGGATGTTTGGACCTTGAATAATGCTGCTTGGAGATAGTACTTCTGATGAGATGCAATGCCATGAAACTTGAGACCTTCCTACCTCTTATAGCGATATATCGGTCTCGGGTGGTGCAAAATCCCGCAACCCGACGAAAAGCACCAAAACCAACATGTCGGTACTCACTTGACTTCAAGATGCATCGACGTTACGTTTGCGTTCCTCCGATTGCAGACTTCCCGACTGTTTGGGATTTTGTAGTTCAGCTTAGTAACGAGTCGGGTCGATTAATGCCGCCGATTTGCAGCGCTAAGCCTGCCAAGCACTTTGCGTATAGACCAATTCCACGTGCTGCTAGCTAGATCGAAAGCTAAAGCCTATCGATGCGGAACACAGCACCGCCCGTCGAGCTGTCTTCTTGTCTTGTTGGTATCTCTCCATTGGAATGGCATGGTCTATAATGTAAGCGGGACGACCATCACTATCGGTGATGGAGTATCAGTCAATGTAGACGCGATCATGGCTGTAAGTGCCGTGAATACGTCGACCATGAAGGCAACGAATGGCTAATCAGGCAATAAAGTCTGATTGAAGAGATAGAAAGAGCGCTTAGTCGGCGGCTCGACATGAAGACGTACTGACAAGAGTGGGACTACGAGCGCAGTTGAATCAATGGAATTATTGGCCCGAACGGTCCATCGAAAGCCAACCTCACGGACGAGATTGTGGACCATGAAAGGATAGATGACACCGCCAAGCGATGAGCCAGCGACGTTAAGACCCTTTGCAGCGCGGCTACGGGTGCTGAAGTATCCCGATATGAGGACAATCGATGGCATTCACAAGCAATCGACTCCAAGAGCGATGACAGGGCTTTGCGTAAGTATAGCTTGCGCGTACTCATGAGCCAACGAGAGCATCATGGGCCCGAAAACGATGCCGAAAGTCCTAAGAGTGAACAGAATGCGCAAGTGGCTGGCATCTTACAGCGGACTGATAGACTTCCAGTTTGCTCTGATGCGTTGACATGGCTTGTTGTTTGCAGCTGGATAATAAACGGTGTTATAGAAATCCCAGGATCGAACATCTCACATCGCAAGGGGGCGGGCATACGAGGTGCATGTGACTCCGTACCCATTCGTCCATCCCACGATATTCCGAATCGTGAATGTATATGAGCTTCAATATTCCACCGCCTCATCATGTGACCGGGGTGACTTGACGACCGCCGGAGCTCAAGTTGTTGCAGCTCCAGTGCTAATGCGAATGGACTCACGCTTGTTGGAGCGGGCCGAGAGCGGACATATCCGCCCTGGCTGTTGTTCTCCACAGACTCTGGCATTGCTGTGCTATCGGTGACATGCGACTCCCTCGACAGCTGGCTAGTCCTTTTCCTGCTTCTCCCCCGGATTCTTCCTTGCAATAGCACAACAGCGGCACACTGACAGCCAGAGACTTCCTGCTACCATCAGTAGCAACGATACCCTTTGGCTTTGGACATGCCACGAAGGCTCAGGGTAATGAAGATAACCGCCTTTTCAGTGGCCGGGCTTCGATGATGCGGCTGTTGTCACTCCCATGTATGCTCAACGCGACACGGCCAGTCTGGGAACCTCAGCCTTGATCGGACAGAATAGCGATGTAGGTCGACCCTCCAGGGATCGGGCTAGAGGTATTCAGGGGTATTCGTAAATGGCTGAGATGAGCGGGTTTGTCCTTGGCCCTAGTACCAAGCACTAGAGTAACCATCAAGCTTATTCGGCATTCTTTGACGGTAGGAATTTCGTCTATGGACTTCAGCTGACGGCTGTGGTTCGAGGATAATCATCTCTTTCTAGCTCAGGACCTTGAGCACTACGCGGTACTTGATGCAATCAGCATTGCGTTCGTGATTGCTTGGAAGCAGTCCCTAAATGCTGAGGAGTATACAAGTCTCGTCGCTTCAAGCGCGACATTCAAAAGCATGAGCTCTGCAACATGTTTCTACCTACCTATGGAGAGCGTGCACGATGCTCTGTGTCACGCTAAGCTGTCTCGTCCATCTCCTCGTACCGTCCGTCTTTTCTATACTGCCTCATGGTCCGCCTCCATTCACGGTCATCCCTCGCCTCTTCCGCGCCTTGGGATGCGCGGTGGTTCTTCACTTTGAGCTTACACTTCCGCATGCTACCTCTGCCACCGAATCCGAAGAAGTCCAAGTCCCATTCTAATGGAAGCATACCTTTCACGGCCCCGTCGGGCGTATCTTCTGCGTCGGAAGAAACCCAGCTGTAGCCAGCCTTCAGCATCACATAAGCTGTGATGGTAAAGGAACCCCAACCAAGTCTACGAATCTCGTACGGAGGTCTCTCCCGAATAATTCGGCTTGGTTTGAACGTGGGGTGCTGGAAGTAGTGGTGGTCAGGGACGCAGGAAACTATGCGTGCAGGCAGGAATGGGAATTTTGACTCACCAGCAGGATCTGGACCTCCTCAATGATATCAGTGCGACTCGGTTTCACGAAAAAAGTCCACTCGAATTGATTAGCTGTTCCGTCTTCATGGATGATCTCCGGTGGTTTTTGCTGGTGCCTGTTCCCGATGTACACCGTGAGGGTCTCTATATTTGCCATACCTTCACCATCAGCCTCACACTCGACTTGCCGCTCCGACCAGGTCACCGGGTAATTTGTAGAGAGTCGTTCCGCCATGGCAGGGTTCAAAGTCGCTGTCGTCTGTGTGCGACACATAGGACATTTTGCTTCAATCTCGGATACTGCATTGAACGCCGTCGGCACCTCGTCGACGTCAACTACAGCAACTTGCTGTGCGATGGACACCTCCGCCCAATACGCCATGCAGACCTCACAGATGTTGTGATTACATTGCGTGGTTACTGGGCGATAGAGCAGAAGCTGGCAGATTGGACAGAGGTCGTCGTCTGCAACGACTTCGAAGTCCGTGCGGGGTTGGTCTTGCGAGGGTGTAGACTCAACACTATTTGCATGATTAGAAGTTGCGTTGGGCTTTGTGCTCGGTTGCTTCGATTGTTGTCGACGAGATCGCCGCGGCCGCTCTTGGTCACTCATGCTCACGGTGGGCTGTTCACGAGCTCAGCACAGAGACGTACGTCAAATAAATGTAAGTAGCATCATGTACTTCACCTCGAGATAAAGTGTGTTCACGGCGCAGGCAGCAATGCTGCTGTGCCACATCTACCACATGTGGCGACGATATGGAGTGGCGCTCATAGAGTACACACTCGTCACATGACCGGCTGGAATGCTGCCCTCCAGCAATTCATTGCGATGAAATGCAAAGATCACAGGCGCGAGGTAGCTCAGTTTCATGCTTGATGCTGAGATGAAGAACTCCTGTCCCTCCAGGGACGATCATGGTGGTTCTCTTGCTGCAAGTAATGTTACCTGGTCCACCACTGGCTCTCCAACTTTCCTTATCTCCGACAAACCTTAAGTAAGGTAATCATTGCTTGTTTCCACCTTTTCCTCCCGTCGTAGGTTTTAGAGCCATAAGGATTAATCCGCTGTACAGCACAGCTAAAAATGCGCTGCCAACCTCTGCACAAGATAAAGATCGTAGGATACGAGGCGTCCAGTCACTAGGCTGACCGGGTCGATGTCCGATTCATCCGGATTGCTGACATGCTTCGCTCGTAAGTGGTCGGTCGTCCTCGATCTGCAGTCACGTTTTTAGGCCTCCAATATCTGCGAAGCTGCATGCTTGCTTTGGCCCCCAGTCCTCCTTCGAGCCTATCATTTACAGAGAACGCAGATGAGAAAGTCCTGAATTCCTGCGAGCTGTTCGTCCGCCGGTGTCCATGCCTCTTCCGAAACTCGAAGCGTACACACATCATGTCAACCACGCCGTGAGCATTTGACGTGAATATCCGGACCTCTACGGGATAGCCAAGCGGCTCGAAGCTTTGGAGGAGAATGCTTGATGACATGTAAGATCAGAAGGATTATAATACGTCGTGCTCACTTCTGCCACGCGAGTGCGCCACGTGAAGTGCGAGGGTCCACGCACAACCTCACCTCTTCGGCACTTGGACGAATGTAGTACAACAGCCTTCCTAACTGCATATATCTGCATTCCACTAGGCGAAGCTTCATGACTCGATTGAGGGGTTTCACACGTGTCTAGCGAGGCTGTAAGTAGGCAGCTTCAGCCGCACAACGTGTGGACCTAGGGATACGAGATCATCTAGCACCGCCCTCCGAGTCCGAGCAACCCGCTCGTGTCTATATCGAGTGTCAGATGCCGCCAGACTCGCTGACAGGTCCGCGAGAGCACCTTCTGCATCGGTCCTGTGCACAAAACCAACGGCGAAGATGCCATAACTGGCACACGCAGCCAGAATCCAGAGGATTGCCGTCGGACCAATCTAGCTATCAATACGGTCAAAAAAGGCGAGTCCCTCAACTTGGTGCGATATGTTGATAGCCTTACATCCCACTTGTCGATTTGGAGAGCCGCCAAGACTTCTGAAGGAAGACAGAAGCGATCGTGGCTGAATATTGATGTTGTGCAACATCGTGGCAACATATGGTTGTCCAATCATTTCAACATCGTCCAGGAAACAGTAAAACAATGGGATCCGAACACGCATGAGCGCTTGATCCGTGCGTGGTTTCAGAGAGTACCCAGCTTGCTGCACCCATTGCATATCGATGCCTAAAGGCCTGCGGCAGATACTTGAGCACAGTAGATGGCCAATCAGTACTAAGTTAGGACGCCGCAATACACTACAGATGTAGTGGGCCTCCCGTGCCGTTGAGTCTCGTGGCGCGCAACTAGCATCAACTCCAAGAGGTAATCCTACAACTCGATGCAACTCTGCATACACGACGACCTCGTGTCTACGGCGATATTCAAGATTTATATGACCGGTCAAGATATTCAGGACAATCACGCGGCCTTCTCGCCAAGCACAGCGTCAGCAGGAACTCGGCAGGCCGGAAAAATCAGTATGGGTGAGAAGATGTGGTCCCGTCTTTGTTGCTCGGGTCCAACAAATTGGACAGGCTGACAAGGGTCATGAGTGTCTCCTATGGACATGCTTACAATCATTGTTGAGGGATTACCTGGTCGGATGGCTGTGACGGCTTTGCAGGAATGGTGGAGGGTCAGACTGGTCGTGTCGCTTACAGTATTGACGGCCTAAGCATTCACGTAGACCGGTTGGACATCTTCACCAAGATTTCATTCGCTGCCTTGCTGTGAACCACTCCACAGATCCCGATCCTCCATTCTTGGCCACGAGTTTCAAAGAACGTTGCTCATGTACACCGCACATATAAGTATCGCCCCTCTTGTCTGCTCAGATCTCATTGACCTTCTTGCACACCTACAGTCGAGGTTTCTACCATCTTTCAAGCACTCCATAGACTTCCTCACCACTGTTTCACCATCGACTATTATACTTGCTTGTTCCACCAAGTCTCTCAAGAACATGGCACTCACGCTCAAGTCAGTTGCCATCCTGGCGACGCTTGCTAGTACATCTCTCGCGTTTCCATCTTACCCTGCGGTGATGGAGAAGCGATATGATGGATTCCCTGATGACCTTGCACAACGTCTGGGCACCTATCAGGCCCCCGGTCCGAACGACTCTCGTGGTCCTTGTCCTGCATTGAACACCATTGCCAACCACGGACTTATCAACCGGGACGGCAGAAACCTCAACTCAACTGACGTTACCAATGCCTTGGCGCGTGGCTTCGGAGTCGCCTTCGACGGTGTCGCCACCGCCATACACAACTTCGAGGTTGTGTGTGAGTACGTCATGGGTAGCTCGTGTGCATCACCTTCGGGCGATGGTACATTTCTCCTTACCAACCTTACGTAAGTTCGAGATGCTCTTCGACGCCGATGAAAGGCAATACTGACATGTATATGCAGTCTACTGGGCGAGCCCCATGCCTTCGAGCACGACCATTCATTCTCCCGCCAAGACTACCACCAGAGCTATGTACGTGGGCTTGCGATATGTTCGCTCTCCACGCGAAGAAAGTTGAGCTAATAAGTTCTGTTCATAGGCACAAGGAGCGATCACAGACAACGTCTACTTCAATGCTTCCGAGTTCCAAAATAGCCTGGATGTGGTGAACGTGAGTGTGGCCTTTGATCAGCTATACCAAGTTCGCTATGCTGACATTGCTGCTTAGTACACACCAAGCAATCCCCCAGTGAAAGCGCTCGCCGACTACCAGGACTTTCAACAGATTCGCCTGCAGCGCGAAAGCCAACAACTCGCAGCTGACTTCCCTGGCTGGTTCAAAGAGAACGTACCCGTCCAGGAATTTGAAGCAGGGTTCATCTTTGGCGCGATGTTTGATCGTGACTCTCAAGGAAATATGATCGGTGATACACCGTTGGTCAGGCTAGACTGGTGGAACTTTTGGTTCTCTGAGGAGAGCTTTCCTACTGAACTCGGCTGGGTTCCAGCGTCGACCGAGGTGTTCAACAGCGTCTTCATCACCGACGTGTCCAGTTCCATCCTGGCCGCCCCTGTTACATCGACGCCCAGCCCATTGCCCTCAGGCGCACTCGACACGACCGCTCCTCCTGCTGCATCCCTTCCAGACGTCGATCCTTCACCTACCTTCGCGCTATTCCAAGGGACTGCGTACATCGCCCCGACCGCACCCTCCGGCATTCTACCGGAGGCAGCGCCGACCAAACGCGATGCTGCCGCGGCTCCTGCCATCACACTTCCCTCCAGCATCGTGTCAGATGTTGCAAGCGAGGTGACTGCTGCTCCCAGCATCGTCAACGCAGCATTGTCGCTTGTCGGCCCGCCGCCAGCCCAGTTCAACCCCTACCAGCAGAGCCTCGATGTCGACAGCCTTCGCAACCAGATCGCGGCGGCACAATCATACGAGGAAGCTGTTGTCGCCCAGATGACTTCGCTGCTGGGCCTCTGATTCTACTTACTCCATTTCTTTGTCAGCATCCTTCATTGTTCAAGACTGTTCACAGAGTGATGCACAAGATCTAGAAAGTGCATCATACTCAAAGAATGCATTCTTTTTCCCACTGTGATCTCTTCCCATGCATGCTATGACGTATCGAGTGGCATTACCACATAACAAGCGTCATCCATACCAGTAGTCCCCTGCTTAACGTACCACATGAACAGTCCGGCTCGCTCCACCGCGTGTGACGGAAGTCTTCTGCTCCAGTTATTGCACATTCACATATTCAGTGCGAGTTTACTAGCTACCTATGGTTGAGATTGAGATCCGCATTGCCACTCAATATCGCATGTATTGCAATACATTGTCTTGGCGGCACGTGCAGATATTGTAATTGGTGAGGTAAGAAATCAGCTCGAGGTGTTTTCATGTTCGCGTATGCACATTGAAATTAGCTCATGCAGGCGTTGTTCTGCGGCCGCGGCCCGGCGCGCAACGGCACGGAGTCAGTCTCTACGCGGTGATCACCCACCAGCACATCCTTTGGTCCAATCCACATCATTACTGCATATAACGACACCTCTTTCGCCACCATCCAGACACAGATAATCTCAAGATGCTCATGATGGCGAGGCATGAGCTTTCACTCTGGTTACGGCAATAAGAGACTGATACGAACCACTCCATCGCAGCGCATGTACTGCTTCTGGTCTGAATCCCTCGAGTAAACCCTGGGGAGCAGGGCCCAAGCGTGCATGTCTCGGAGAAAGACTTTCTCGGCGCCATAGCGCCTATAGTATCCTTGTGTCGCACGGTGACAAGCCATAGAATCATCGGCTTCGCTTCGCCAATCTACTCCTGCGTCTGCTCGAGCATAGTTTTGCCCTCAAGCCTCCTGGTCATCCTGCACGGTCGTTGTGCCTTGAACAGCAAATACACACTGCTGCAGTGTGTTGGAAAGTCAGGTCACGGAGTGTCACGAGCCATTGCTGTCACCTCAATGGCGCTCGATTGCATGGTTCGGCAAGCGGTACTGCACAAGTGTTCGCATTTCCAGACGTCATGTCGATCTTAAGACGTCAAATTAATGTCCTCTCAGACTCCTAGACGAAGAAGGAGAAGTTCGATGGTAAAAGCAAGCGACCACAATCAAGATGACTCGAGGGTCTGAGCAGGAAATTCTGGCCAGAGACGAATTGGCCAAGGCCTAATGGTGTTGGTATGAGATGGCGCGCTCGAATCTCCAAGTAGAAAAGCTTTCGAACTGGCTCTGAACACATTGGACATCGGTGTCTACAATTGAAGGCCATTGCGGCATCATAGTGGACCTTGGCCGTAATCGGAAAATACACAGTAGATACGTTGATCTCAACTTGTCATGAACTATGTCAACGCTATAAGGCAGGGTTCTTATGCACAAGGTTCACTCCCATTGACTGGCACAACTAGGTATTGAGAATCCACAACGCCACTTCTTAGTACAACCCAAACGATACAGCACCAATCTTCCAGAGCGCAGTGATACAGCATGCTCATCTTAGGTAGCATTCCTCACAGTGCTGCAAATTTGGTTCATGAAAAGGATCTGCAATGGACTCATCAAGATCATCCACCGCCGATCTTATGGTAGTTTTGAAGATTGGGAGGTCATGATCATGCAATGAAATCAATATAAATATCTGCTACCATCGCCGTCCCCAGCATCATAAACTCATCATTCCATTCTCAACAGCCTCACAGTCCATCTATTATACACACACCACCTTCTCGATTTTCAAACATCTTATCGCCTGAGCACCGAGCTACCGACATCGACAAGATGCATTTCTCCACCTCCTTCGCCGTTGTGCTGGCCTCAGCGGCTTCCGTGTTCGCAGCACCTTCTGTCGAAAAGCGTGCAGGTATGACTGCTGCCCAGATGGTCACCAACATCAACAAGATCACGCAGCTGTCCCAACAGCTTCAGCCTATCGCCTCCAACATCCAGACTGGTAACTCAGTCATTGCCAAGCGCCAGAGCAACCCATTCGAGCCTGTCATCACAGGCTTCCAGCAGATCATCACTGTCGCCCAGACAGACATAAGCAACATGCAATACACCCAGCCCTTTGCCGCGGCGGACGCCACCAAAGTCTGCAATGCATTCAGCAACGTAAGCAGTCCTTGTCGCCTCGAGTCGTAATGTTGTAACTAATTTCGTATCCAGTTCGTCGTCGTTCACCAGGAGTTGCTTAAGATCGTCATCGGCAAGTCTGGTCTCCTCGAGGGTATCTTCCTCGGACCCGTGGCAGCGGTACTACGCAGCCTAGAGGGTGTTGTCGACACGTTGGCGTTTGGTATCATCGACGTCGTTCCGACGTGCCAGGCCTCTGCGACACAGAAGAAGGAAGCCTTGGACGTCACCCTCGGCAAGGCCGTATGTGCCTACACTCCCGGAGGAAGCCTCGGCCTCGACTTGTTCTGCTAGATGTGTTACTACAACATGCAAACAACGGACCTGCTTGCATTCTGTGTTGGAGGTCGAGGTGCAGCAGAAACGAAGCGATTCAAAACATGTACAAACACTACAGAAGAGGTAAATCTGTCATTTCCTAGCTTTAATTCAGGCTCCATACATTTCTTAGAATTCATGAATGGGCTCTAGATTCATCCTTTGGCCTGAGGCGCGTGGTCTCTTCGTATCCGTGTATTTGTTCTTCTGTGGTACAGCAAGCGGAATACTGCACAAGTCCATACTGATTAGGAGATGCGCCCCAGAACTGTTGCACGTTTGGTTCAGACCTGGACTCAACATCCTCATCGAAAAGTTCAAAAACTTTGGTAAGCAGACACATCCGCTCAAGGCCAATGCGCACCATAGTACAATCGCATCGTGAACACACCTCTGGCCCCCACGCGGTTCACGCATTTCTTTACACATTCAGGCGTACTCAAAATGGCAAAGCGATGATGCAGAGGCTCAACGCTCATGGATGGTACTGCCAAATCGAATATCTTGGTGGAATCATGGAGATACGAATAGAACTAGTCGAGAGGTTCTCAGCCGGCACCGAGGTGGCATGCTGCTCTGCATATGTCACGGCTGCTAGTGCATTTAAGCCGTCCAGTACATATACACATCTGCGGGATGTTCGAGCTTTCGAAAGCGTAGTCGACCAACCCTGCTTGTCCTACGAGCACTCAAGAGTCTTTCGAGTGTCAGCGCAGGACGTATGCTGTGTTGTACGAAGACTCGAACACACGTCAGATTGATGTAGAAGTCACAACTTCATTACCCATGATTGAAGCATCGAACACGACACGGATGATCGTTTCTCCACACCTCGAAGGAAGGTTCGGCTACTTCAGATCTTCGTTGATACAATCCATGGAGGTTCCAGCATGACGAATCTCACGTACACGCAATCCCACTTCTTGGTAGTCCACGATGGAGGTCAATCTGGCGCCTTGCTTAGCGCTGGTTCCCGGCACTACAAGCAAGCAATGTGGAATGAAAACAACCACAGCTACCGGACCGGCTCGTGATCCACAGTTTCGTAGCCCCTCCGTTGTTATTCATGTCACAACCATCGTGTATGTTCAAATCGTCGATCCATGCTCTTAATGGGATGTGCTGGCCCTCCAGCTACTTGGTATGCACAATCGAGAACCCCAAACAGATGGAATAGCCAAAGTGATATCTTGAGGCTAGTGAAGGCTCGATGGTGAGCATCATTCCATGACTTGTCACAAGATGGAAGGATTCGTGACGGGACGTCGTGCGCGGGATGAGCGATACAGCTCTGAGGTGATCTGGACCACGATATTCTGTTCGTGCTCATGCTCGAAATGCACCTTTGGCCACGGCCGGCTGCCATTCGTTGCCAAGCCCCATGCAATTGTCGATGATGGGTATGGTGTACTCCAACACAGGCATTGCACATGAAGCTCTGGCCTCGAAACAGCAGGTCTTCGTCTCCACCTCGCGGAACCCAGATCTCGACCTCATGAAAGTTGGCAAGGTCTCGGCTATGAGTGTCTACAAGCATGTTCCATGCGTCTGGCGGAGTGATCTCCAGATCTCAAGTCATTGAGCGTTGTATCTTGTAGCATAGCTTCAAGACTCAATCAGCGACGTTCTTTTGGGACGGCCGAAAGTACTCTCGATGGCGCAATGCTACCAGGCTAATGTCAGACAGTACAGCCGGCTCGCTACTCCTCGTTCACCCTGGTCACGCTCAAAACGAAAGAATCTGGCGGTGGCGCCTCCTTATGCACGTTGGAGAAAAGAGCCAACGAATGTGGGTTGGAGCTCTACATGACATGCTGCACCCTTCCCAAATGATGCTCTACGAGTGTAGAGAGGTTGTACCGACTTGAAGGCAGTCAGAAGCCAGCCTCCGGTGCGACTTCTTGCACTGTATGAATTTGGTCTCCGTGACAGTATCATCTCCATTCATCATAACGAAATACGGACAAGCAGACGCTGTGTCCTCAAAGAGAAGTGGGTCTGCTACGACTCCACGCACACAGCTCCGGCACATAGCTTCCATGAACTCGGCCGGGTGGTCCGCCTGGCACAGAGGGGAGCGGGAGCAACGGCCCACATCCAGAAACCTATAGCGATCCTAGATCCAAGATTGTGATCTGATGGAGATGAGTGGACGGATCACGCCCAAGGTAAGATAGATGCGGTGATGTGCGGGGACTTCGCCTGCACCCCATTTGCATTGGCTGGGGACATTAGAGCTATGGCCGGAACCAGGTGGCGCGTCATGGACAACCAGTGACTAGCACCTCTCATGCAGCAGCATAGACACAAATGGCAAACGCACCCTGGCATTTGTATCCATGTTCCTAGATGATTCCGATATAGGTACGATGGGTCCACAAGAGCAAGTGCTAGCACGGCCTGGCAATCGTACTCCGGCACTTCGCGCTCGACTTTCACGTCTTGGAAGCCTGCTTCGAGGACGTTTCGAGTGCTCAGCAGAATACCTGATGCGTAGAGTTGATGTATAGTATGAACAAGACCGCGGCCCGAGCAGTCAACCTAGGCGGTTGGTGATCGCTTGAGGCGTGGCTATAACCAATAAGTTGGTCAATATACCTTACGTTGTTAGGAGAGAGGTTGGTCGCTGCCATGTTTAGCTCCGGAGCTGTCCATGTCCCGCCCCGTCAAACTGCACGTCAGCTTATGGTCATTCGAGCTTCGACGACACTTTCTCATTTCGTGCTATGGTCTCATGTATCCACAAGAAGCTGTCTTCAACACAACGAAGCTGCATATGCGACCACTCAACGGCATCACAAACGGACGGCTCATTAAGCCATGATCGTGCGCCTCCTGCACAAAGAGCTCATGGTGGGGCGATTGAGGTCGTGTCGTACATGTATCCATCCTGAAAGCTGATGAAGATCATGCTGTGACGGCTCGGAGACCAGGTTTCCCATTGGAATTTGATCTAGGAGCAGGTAGGACATTGTTCAACCTGGCCAATCCGACATGCCATGAGGCGTCAAGCCACGGGATAGAGAAATGCCAATGTCAGGTGTCGTGTACGCACAATAAGTGCTGTTGTCTCTGATGAGATGACGAGACAAGTCCTCAAGCAGTCCATTTATCAGGATCCAACGCTTGGAACGGGTCTTCCCCATACCAGCAACTCCAATGGCCAGTGGCAGGGACCCACCAGCACAGATCGTGCTGAGAATGCTCTTAGCTGCGCATACTTGCATGTCTGGTACCGCGGTCGAGTTCTGGGGATCAGCTTCGAGCTATAGCCAACACATACCTGTGAGGTGCATCAACTACATTGAGAACGCCATGCATACATCTCGACGGGCGGACTGTGGTGGCCTGATCGAGTAATTCTTGGAACATAGATCCACTCCATGCGGAGCTGTTGTATGAATTGTACTGGAGCTGAGCTTGCTGCTGGACGTTCAACCAAGGTACAAAAGGCACGTCCATCCTCTCGATAATTCCTCGTTTCATCAGATTCGACATCAACATTGCCACTCTTCCTTCCTCAATTCAAACCATCGATTTCGATCCAACACCAGCCATACCATCATGTGGATCCTAACATCACTCGTCACCAGCCTCTTGGCATCGGGTGCGGTGGCACGGCCACGCAAAATGGACGACAGTAAGTCCGTCTTGCTTGCGTCTGGGACCCTCCCGCACTGTGCAAAGTCGTCTGTAGATCCTCATGCTAACGTACACATCCAGGTGATCCCCTACAGCAGAAGTCTCGTGTCACTGCTTTCGTGGTCGACAGCAAAGGCAACCCTTCAGTTGAATGTTGGGAGATCACCCACATGGTAGATAGCCTACAAATGACACGTAAGGATGGCTCCAAAGCCAGAGCCCATGGGTTGACTCTTGCTGGCCGCAGCGAGCTCGACGGTCTTGACATTCTTACGTGGCCAAGTGTTTCCCCGATCTGGCCACCACCAACCGACGACGACTTACATGCCGACTATTTCGACCTACAGAATACTTTCAAGTAGGTTGCTCTTGCCGCGCATGACAGCTTGACGGTTCTCTGGTTTCAGTCGCTAACGTCGATTGTACTGTAGTCTCTTCTCGGTCCAAGGCGGATTGATCAACTTCAACTTTTATGCCGCTCGCTTTGGCGCCACTTCTGATGATGATGATGAAGTGGAAACCCACATCTTCAACCTCGAAAATGGCGACGACTGGTTCTACTTCGAAGACAGCTCTTCCGGCTCACTCGCCCTGACCGCAAGCGATTCGTACCCATTCGAGATTAGCACGATCTCCGCTACCGAGACGGAACTGATGCGCTTGAGATTCCAGCAACAGCCGAAGCACTCGGTGCTCCACAAGGGAGCATGCAAATTCACCGGAATTGAGACCCCATCAGATTCGTCTTCCGCTGCCGGAATTCGCAACTCCCGTACCCACAGCCCCCTCACCGTTCAGGTCAACATTGAAGATCTTTGAACGGTGATGAGTGGTATACGAGCCACGGCGGAGTTCTCCCCGAGGGATGACGAACGGGGAGTGCGGATGTGAGACAGAGCTAGGGTAGCTGGCGGTGGAAGAGTACATGGGATCGCGAGAGGGTCGACGCATCAGGTAATTCTTTCTTTGAGCTTCTACCGTGTGGTACATATGAGCAATGTACTACGAGTCCTTGCTTGGCAAAGCCAATCCCATGTCCAGGTCTTGTGAAATGTAGACCCGTGGCCGTCCCGTTGTTATGAAATCGAAACAACTTATGCACGATGACTGCACATGCTGTCCTTGTGATCGAATTGGCTGAATTATATACCTCATCCCCACTATAGCTAACCGATTGATTGCACAGTGCTACATAAGCATGCCGGCTGTGCGTAATCCTTTCTTGGACAGGTTGCATTGCTTCCCGCTGTGCCCAGCATGCGAGACACAGGCCAATGACTACGGGATGTGTACTTCCAAGGATATCGAAAACACAAGTCCGAATGGAAGCAGCCACATGTAACACAATGCCGCCTCCAATGTCCACATCTATCTGGAAGCAGCAGCGAAACTGATTAGGCCGCGCTTGTAACACATGCTGCTCCAGGTCGTAGAAGAAGAGCTAGTTTTTGCCGATACAGTCTTCATGATGTGTGGTTTCCAACCATACCTATCTATCAAGATTAAGATGGCAGAGACATCTGTAGCTCGACAAGCGGTTACTCTTTGATGGACCTCCATCTCAAGCAAGATATGCGAGTGTGATCATGACCTCCACAAGTGGCGAGCTTTACCTTGGAACCACATTGCTCGAGAAAGGAAATTAATGACACAGATCGTCATTCCACAATCAATAGACGGACAGCACTGCTCGCAGGAGAGCAGTTCTACGCCCTGACTTCATCTTCCGGCACTTCATCATTCAATTCCTCCGGCACGACCTCGTTCACCTCCCACTCGCGATCAAACGCCGCCACTTCCTCATCCGCATAATCATAGATGGGCTCCGAAGATCTGAACAAGGCCGCTTCCGTAAAGTCGCGCTCCTTCACAGCTCCGCTGCGCTTGACCTTCAGCTCAATCAGTTCATACGCCAGGATGAAGGGGCGCGTTGGCGTGCCCGCCTGCGTCGATGCAGAGCTATGACTATGCTCGACTTCAGGGCCGACGTTGATCGGCACGCCGACCGACGTGGCATCAACGCTCAGATCGGCTGCACCGCCAGCCTTCCGCTTGCTCGTCACGCTGATCTCCGCGCCTGTTGCGATCATCAAGCCCACGACCATGTACAGCGGCGGGGCGAGGAGTTTGCGGGCGAGCGTACCGATGGTCTCGTCTTTGACCGTCGTCGCTAGGTATTTCATGTCCGGCATGAACTTGATGGCGCGGACGCTGTCGCAGCGGATCTTGAGGCCGTGAGCGCGAGATCCGTCGCCTGAGACGCCACCGCCAATCCCGGTGAAGATGGACAAGTCGGCGTGCAGACCTAGCTTAGACGACGTCTCCTTCTCGCTGCTCCAGCTCCAGGGTGTGTAGGTCTGCTCGTCGACATCCTCGGGATTGATCGCGACACGGGTCGCTTTGTTGAGCGGGCGCCTTGGATCGGGCTGTTTGGAGCCATGCTTCGAGGATGTCAGGACCGTGCCTAGCTGGACATCTCGATCGGGCAAGTAGTTGAAGTTCGGCAACAGAGTGAACGTGGGTTGGAGGACTTGCATTTTGTGCGTTGAACTGATAATTTCATAAGAGACCTGACGACTTCGAGCTCGAAGCCTATAGCTCTTGGTGTCGGATTCGGATTCGCGCGACGTGCATGAGGCGATCATGTTCAGGATCTGCCAATGTTGGGCTTCGGTCTCACATCTTCAACTCCGTTTTTGTGTCAGCACATCTCACCTGATTTTAGAGCGTCTTGTGACGCTATGGATTACAACTTCATGTTTACGATACTAACGATCGGACACAGCTTGAGATTATGTCTACGTACAGAAGATTGCGAAGTCTACCCACCAGCATTTGAGAAGTAAATCCGGCCACCATAATGCGCCACAGTGGCAAAAGAAGCCAAGAGATCGACCGTCGCCATCATCGACGGTGGTCTATGTGACCTAGGACTAGCCTGCGTGCTCGCGAAGTGAAACATCTTCTATGCATCCACGAAGCTCTACTCCTCATATCAAGAACAAGGTGCCGGCACCAACGTCAGCCCCGACACGCTCGAGGCCTTCCGGCTGACCGACGCATATCTGTCCGAAGCCTTCCTGTCACTTTGCAGCGGCAACCGCCTAGGCAATGAGGGTATATGAGGGCGCCGGGAAGAGATGAAAAGCAAGATGAAAGACGGTTTCCAAGTATTTCATTCGTTTGGTCAAGCCGAGCAAGATTCATGCTCATCATAAGTTATATATAGACATTGAGCAATTGCATGCAATATCCCTGGGTAGGTAGAGTCTACAAAAAGTGTCGTACTTTGTACATGTGCAAATTCATATGGACCGTTCCACCTCACCGCCGTCTCGGAGTCAGCGATACTTTCGCACCGTTCAGACTCGTGCAGGTCAGCGCGAGCAATTCGGACCAAGGCTCCGAGTCTCGGCTCTGGATGCCGTCGAACGCCTGGCAGAGGCGGATGGTCGTGTAGCTGGCTTCGGTGATGGCGAATTCTATGGGACGTATGTTAGCAAAACTCGCACAATTGATCTCATGTTACGGGTAGAGCTTACGTTGTCCTAAGCAGATACGAGCACCGCCGTTGAATGGCAGGTACTCCCATCCAGGTCGCAGGCCTTTCTTGCCGGTCACAGGGTCATCCAGCCATCGCTCGGGCTTGAAGTCATCGGCGTCTGCGCCGTAGAAGTCCTTGCGGCGGTGCATTGTGTAGACACTCCATGCGACAAGGCCACCTTTGGGGATGAAGAGCGGCGCCATACCGTCAGGTCCACCTCCGAGAGGAAGTGTAGTGTCTTCTTGCGCCTGACGGGCATTACCCGGCACCACAGGGTGGACGCGAAGCGACTCGTTGATCAGCGCGCGCACGTATTTGAGTTCCTTGATCTGCTCGAAAGTGGGTGCTTGGCCGTTGAGGCTCGCAACCTCGGCTTGCAGCTTCTCCCACAAGTCAGGTCGGTTGGATAGGGTGTGCCAGAGATTGCTTAACAGGGAAGCTGTGGTGTCGCGCCCGGCCAGTAGAATGTTGAGAAGTTCGCTTCGAATGCGGATGGGGTCTGGGGTCTGGGTGACAAGCTCATCGATGAAGTAGTATTTCGCGTTCTTCTCATCGCGGGCCTTGGCCGCCATCAGCTGATCGCGCTTCTTCAACCCGAGCTCCACGTAATGGTCCACAAAGTCGTGGACAAACTTGGCATCCTTGGTGAACTGCTTGTACTGCGGGAAGAACCTGGCGATGTTGCCGAAACGAACCAGGTTGCTGATGGCCTCTTGACTGCGGGAGAAAGCAAGTGCAAAGCCCTCGCCGCTACCGTTGCTCAGGGACTCGGTCGATTGGCCAAACAGGAATTCGGTGGCGGAGTCCATCGTCAGGCGGAAGAACAAGTCAGACAGATCGACAGTCGAGCCATCAGTCGGCACTTTCGCAATGAAGCGTGCGACATGTCGTTCGAAAGTGGCCAAGTCAGCGACCTGCGATTTCGCAAAGTTGGGTCGGAGCATTTCGCGCGAGTGCGCCCAGCCCGCGCCATCGAGCGTGAAGATTCCTGGACCATTTCATCAGCTACATAATCGACACACACCAGTCAAAGACGAGCCACTGACCATCACCCAGCAACGGACCAAACATGACCTTTCTGCGCGTGGGGAACCCCCATTTCTTGAAGTCCGTCGCCTGGATCGTCTTGAGGTTCTCGGGCTCAATGGTGACCCAGACATGCGTGCCCATCGTCACCAGCTGGATGGTATTGGCCTTCATGCGCTCGAAGCGCGACCGGCCCATCTCGAGCATGCGGTGCGCTCGGACGGCGGTCAGGGTCTGCTGGAAAGCGTCCCAGCCTAAGATGCTCTCACGTTGTGGCCACCATGGCGCCTCGAGGGTTCCCTTCTGTCGCTGAATGCTCCGCCGTCGCTGGCGGAGGGTGACTTGTGTGTATGTCAGGTAGGCCAGGTAGGCGACACCAAGGCCGAGAGCGAGTTTCACTCCGGCAGGAAGGGTAGAGAGATCCATTGCAAGTCGATGTGTTGTTGTTGTCCGTCGGCAGGAAGAATAAGGTACATGTACTTACTTGGGGCCAGGGACGTTTATATCATGAAAAGCGCTGGCATGTGATGATGGCCGGGTGCCTTTCCCCGCAATAGTTCTAGCACCAGACGTCGGAGGACGGATGTTAATGCGAACGCCTTTTCCATTTCCTGCTTTCGGCCGCAAGCGACTTGCTTCTCTTTTGCTTGGACGAGACCGAAGCAAAGCATCAATTGCAGCTGCTACGTTACCTACTGTCAGACCGGGCGCGGAAGACCGTCGTCAGCCGAGAGCGTCAACAGCCGCAATCATCTTACTGCTTGAGTATGCATGTAGCCGACGTAACGTGCGGTTCCTTTACCGGATTACACAGCCACATGCGAACACAATTTTCCAAAATCGTGGCGATGCAACACAACCCCAATAGCCTAACACACAGCACAAGCATATATCTCCCGACTCCGTAGATCATCATGTATGCGCCGTCGTCCAGAGCCCGTCCAATGTCCATATACCATCAGCCCTACAGGGAAGTCAGAACTACCCTACTGTGGGACGCCGCAGGACGACTGAGTTATGCAAAAGTATGGTAGCTCGGCGAAGCCCGCTTGCCTGTCCTTCTCGGCGTGCGCGACGCCACCAGTGATCAAAAATATGAATGTGCATCTCGTGTACGGCCGTTAGGTTCGATATGATCGAAGATGGAGTGGTGTAGTTGCATGTGATAGTGAAGACCTTAAGTTGCGACACAAGCAGATGTGCCTTGCGAGAGACTGACGAGGAGGAGTTGAAGTGGGTTATTCTAAGGTAGGTACATGTATGGACGTAAGGGAGTTGAGCGCAGGAACAAACATTCAATGGCCTTAGTTTCTTACCAAGTACATGGACACGCTCATGGCGAGACGACGTAGACGTAGACGTCCCACGCGATGAGTGCTGGATGGTAGGTATCCTATAGTGTGTATAGATTTTGATCTACTGGTGATACCTTAGAAAAACGAAACCGTCATCAATCCCCCTTCATCCATAAAGCAGAGAACCTGACGTATCAAGCGCATACCTCATCAACGCCCTACATACATAGCACACCGGCGCACGACAAAGAGAATAGCTCATGAATCCCAACGTAACCCGACCTGACAGACATCAACCCACAACCGACTTCAAACTCAACGCCTCCAGGAACCCAGCCAGATCCTCCTTGAGCACCTCGACGACCGAGTGCTCGAACGAGTCGATGCGCACGCGCGCCGCCGTCTCCGCCACGACCTCCTGGAACGCCTGGCCGAAGCGATTGAGCCCGAGAAGTTTGGCGCGGCCGTCACCAGCATCATCGTCCTCGCTATCGTCGTCTGAGTCCCCATCCGTCGACCCTTCCGACTCCGTCGCGTCGGAGTCGTCAAAGTCTTCGTCGTCGTCCGAGTCGTGGAAGTCGCCGTTGGCCTCTAGGATTTCACGCCGCAGCTGTTTGGCCTCGGCCTTCTTGCGCGCCTTGTCGGCTTTCTTGGCCGCTTTGGCCGCTTGTTTCTGTTTACGGCGTTCTTCTTGCGCGCGGATCTCTGCTTTGCTCTTGACGCGTCCCTTGCCGCCAGCGCCGCCGAGACCGACGACGACGTAGACGCCGCGGGCCTCGTCCAGACAGCCCAAGACGAGCGCTTCTTGGTCGCGCTTCCGCCCTCGCCCCTTCTCGGCCTCGATGACAGCGACGGCCTCGCTTACCCAAGCGGCCAGCTTGACGAGCGCGCCAGGATGAGTGAAGATCCCGACATCCGGTCCTTCTTTCACCACGCCCATGCGGAATGATCGGAGATGGCGGATTTGCTTCTTGCTGATCAATGCTGACCCAGCCCGCAGAATTGCGCGTGACAGATGTTGTGCGGTGGGGATGTGCTGGAGCAAGACACCGAGTCCTTGCGTGTTCGATGTCGTGGCCAATGGGTTGAGAGCATCGTAAGCGGCGAAAAATCGGTGAGTCGTCCAGTCGGGCGCCTTTGCTGCAGCATCTCCTTGATCAGGATGAGCATCGTCGGACGAGTGTGGTGGTGTTGGTAGCGCACGAATTCTCGAATTGTAGTCGCTGTAATTGTTCCGATTCGATGCGAGGCGACCATGAGGGTCATACTTCACCTCAGGAATGAAATGCGTCTCGGTGCCGACCTCCAGAATCGCATCGACCGTGATTGCCACGTCGGCTGCGCTGAGCGTGGCCTTCCAGCCCCAAGACCGAACGAAGCCCCAGCCTTGCTTTCCGCTTCGCCCATCGTCGCCAGGCGCAACTCCCGCAAGATTATACTGCTCGGCGAACTTGAGGATCTGCTGCCGGAGTGAGCGTTTGAGGTCCATGTCCATATGGATGTAGCCCTTTCCAGCTTCCTGTAGCGAGATTCCCATCTTCGCAAGCAGTTTGTGCAGTCGTTTACGACCATTGTCCGACCACACGTGTAGTCTGGTAGCCAGGTAGGATGAATGTAACATGCTGTCGTACAAGCTCCAATGCCGGATCAGTAGGAATCGAGGCTCTGGAGATAGCTTGATCGATGTATCCGTTGGACTCCTGGCATGCGTAGGAATGATGTCCGCTGTATTTTGCGACCGCTGTAACTCTGCTTCCGGTGTGGGATTGAGTCGCCGTACTTCATCACGCAGCACTTCCTGCAACTGCTCTGCACGATCCAGAATTCGCCTGCTTGTCGCCTTGTTTGACGCCGGCTGCTGAGAGTATGGAGACAGCTCCACAGATGTAATTCCTACAATAGCAAGCCAGAGGAGATCATTATCATCTCGTCCCATGTCTGACGCAAGCGAGTAAAGTATGCTTGACGCCGGTTCCGCCGACGATGTCCCTCGGTCGTAGTACGCCTGTAACACAGCTTCATGTTTCCGTCGTATCGTCAAGAGCTTGCGTTTGAGTTGCCGCGCCGACGGTTCCTTAGTTTTGGGGGGAGACGACGGTATTACAGCACCGGGCGATCGAGGCTGCGAACTGTTCGGTGAAGTCGAGGTCATGACCTGCGCTGACCGGGGATTACCACCAGGCGAAGAGGGAATCGGCGTGCCAGAATTGCTCCTCCTTCGTTGTCGTGGCCGTTCATCATCTGACAGATCATCGTCTTCCTCGTCGTCGCTAGAATTCTTTCTTTTGCGGCCTGCACTCCCACCATTCTCATCACCATCATCTTCACTCTCCTCACCATCACTTTCCCCCTCCCCTATCCTCAAATCCTCCTCTGTAATCTCCGGCATATCCAATAGTCCCAGAAACGCCTCGCGCTCCCTCGTCAACTCGGTCTCGATATCCCCATCGTCCCACACAACGACACCACCTTTCCCCCTCGTATATCCCTTCCCGACTCTCCCTTCCTCAACGCCTAATCTTCTCACACCGCTACCCTCCCCCTCCCCAAACACGTTCTGCAGATTCCACGGCCGCCGCGCATCCACCACCCACACCTCGACGCCATGATCTTCGAACCCCTCCCCGTCCAAGCCCAGCACTTCCTCCAGATCCACCAAGCCGCCAGCGCCAAGACATACCACAACGCCGCCCTCGCCGCCGCGCGGTCGCGTCAATGGCAGCACCAACTCCCGCCCCGCAGTCGTGAGGTCCGCATACCCGCTGACGGGCTGGACTTTGTGGGGGATGTAGTCGCGCTTCAGCAGCGCGGTGAGGATGCGAGTCGCGCAGAGGGCGTCGACGGTGAGTGCGGTGAGGATGAGAACGGGCGGAGACAGCGGGTGGGTGGTCTTGAGGAGGTTGTTGTACAGCAGCGAGATCTGGGAGCGTGGGAGATACATGGTGTGTGGTGGGGACCGGTCAGAGGGGAGTCTGGATCATTGGATCGTCGCATTGGCGGTACTTGGTGGGATTATTGTGTATGCATGTCGTGTATTGGACGTTGTATGGTGAGATAGATTTGGGTATAGAGATGTGTGGTGCGGGTGGGAGTGTTGGTGGAATACGCGTAGACGCGACATGAGATTCGCGCTAGTGTGGGCTGCATCATCGGTCCTCGATCATCGCAGCATGAACACTGCGGACTCCCATCTTCTCCTCCGAGCAAATAGTTGTGTATAACACTTCAGATCACTTCAAAACCGCCGAGCATGGTGATGCCTACAGAGCGACACTGGTGCGAGTCCGCAAGAGATGAGAACTTTCATTGAAGGTCTTCAGTTCAGGTATTCTATTTTCTGCTCGTATAATCCAAATCGCATTGCATTCGCCGTCAAATCATCGCTTCGTCATATTCTCATATCGAATTTCATGGTCGTGGAGCGGCCGACTTGCACCAATAGGTGACAGCATGTCGCATGAAAGTGGCATATCTCATTGAGTCAAGAATTTCATCTCACACTGCTTCGTGCACGACCATCATATCCCTGCTCGCGCTCTCGTCGCTCCAACTTGTCTTCTTTCCAATCATGATACTTGTTCTCTGCGACGTTCGCAGCAAGACCTCCCACGATGGCGCCGAGGATGATGTCGCGTTGCTTGTGCTCCTTGCCGAATTGACGACCTGCAAGACCGCCGATCACTGCGCCTGCGAGACCAGCTCCAAGACCTTTGGCAGAGGTGTCAAAGTATTCGTCCACTTTGCCTTTCAGCCCCTCCCCGCGGTCGCGAGAGCCGGATCTGGACCGGGAATATGAGCGGTCACGATCATCGTAGCGGTCGTCTCGGCCACGGTCGCGAGTGCGACGAGAGATGTCTGTCGTCGCATCATTGCCAGAACGGCGATATTGTGTTACGGCGCCGCCGCTAGGACCGTAAGCGTCCTCGCGTGCACCTTGGCTGCTGGGTCTGCGGCCATCGTATGCTCGGGCAGGCTGGAGATGTTGTCAGCAAAGGCACACCAGAATCACAGAGAGGTCTCGATACTGACTACGAGTGCATTACTTACGCCCTTGTACCGCTCCGTCTCGATCACCTCACGGTCGTAGTCGTCGTCGCGATAGCCACGGCCCCCTCGGGAGTACCGACGGCCCTCACGCTCGTCATAGTCGCTATCGCCATCGTCGTCATATCTGCTGCGCGGAGGCTGCGATCGTGGACGTTGGTCGTAGCCAGAAGCGCCGTGGCTCGGGTAATCAGTGTAGCCTGACATGTTTCTGCGGCGGTCTTGTCGGCTGCCCAAAACACTCTCGGGTTTGCGCCGCGGGTCGTCTCTTTCAGCTTCGTAAGCGCGCAGGACACGTTCAGAAGTCTCGCTGCGTTCGGGGCTCAGATCGCGCACGATGTTGGTCTCGACGTAATCTGCGTCGCGCTCCGGCGAAGGTAGCTGATTACGGTGGCGGCGTCGGGAGGAGCTGGTGACGTTGGACTGCGGAGGGGCAATGTCTTGTTCAGGGTGGTCTCTTTGATACTTTCGGTCCTGATCGATGTGTTTCTGCTTGAGAGCGGCGGCCTTGTCGTAGACGGTATCGAAGTGTTTCTCGGTGAGGTGGTTGGTGAGTTCAGCACCCAGCTCAGCAAAGTCGGCCATCTGAGGGAGAGATCAGTGGCTGCAGGGCAGGGCGAGGGCGGACCGCTCGGAAGGTTCTGATGACGTGAGGCAGGGAAGGCGTGGTTGAGTGAGTTCTGGAGTGTGGTGGGATGCGGGGCGCAGCAGATACGGTACGGTGGTCCGACTGACGGAGAGATACAGGGCGTAGTAGTGGAGAGTGTGACGGAGCTGGTCCTACGAGTCTACAAAGATAGCAGAAGAAGATTTTCGTAAGCGGCACTTCGCCAAAGGTATAGGAATATTGCCCGCTGGATATGATGCGAGAATACACCGTAAGTCCCAGTCGTGGCGTTGTTCATGTTGTGATCCAGTCGCTTCACTCCCCTCATCCTCGTCTTCAATCGGTCCAGCCATTGTGCCCGCTTCTTTGACGTCATGTTGCAGGTCGTATGAAGAGGCGGCAGATTATTCACTGTAGCGTGTCCAAAACTTCACCTGCATGTCCTAATATGAGACGTGGCTGGGCTGACTGGGCTGTACAGTACATCTGATGCTGGTCGACCACGGGCAATATGGCGAGATGCCATTTGCCGTTCGGCTGGAGCGATTCCCAGAGAGATCATCCCATTGCTTCTGCCTGTCCTGGCAGGGGTCCAGGCATGACCCAGCTCATAACAGGATACAAGGACCCAAATCAAGTGAACGCTTTGAATGTCGTCGCGGTACTCACCTACTTTGGATGTTCCCTGCAGCGGTATGACATTGTCGTACAGCCTGAAATCTGTACCAGAAAGGATTCATTGTTTCGGTGTGAGACTCTTCATCGATCCTAGTGACTGTCGAGTACATCAAGTACTTCGGGGGGGTTTTCTTTTCGATCACCTTGGCACGTAAGGTATAAAGCAAGAAAGCGAACGAAAAGAAAAAGTACAGGGAGGCCAACAGCCATCGAGCTGGAACCGTCTTGGGTGGAATTTTCTTGCTTCAGCTTGATCTTGACGTCTCCCTTGTAAGCAAATGCAGCACTTTTGCATTCAACAACACTCCTACATCCGTTTTCAGGAAGTGGATCTTGCTCAGGACGTCAGTCTATCCAATGGAGATGATGGTCGTAGTGATCCCTAAGTGAATGACGGGTCTGTCCACTGCGATATCTTACGGTCCAATGACTGGACTACCCAGCAGAATGATGAGTGGGCAAGCGCATAACGACCGCTTCTGACCCCTTGATTCGGATCACAGTCTGCAACGGGTTATTACACTAGAAGTCGAAGCATTGGATGTAAGTGGACCAGAGTACATGTACATGGCGGCATATATTTCTCGATGCATCAATACATGAAGCACAAGATATGCTACACGCTAGCATGCATTGGGAAGCTCCTGGCAAGATAGACCGGAAGCTACAGAGTGCCGAAACGATCTGCAATCGTACATGGAACTACAACCATGGACGACCCTCCTGGCCGGCATCACTATCCTGAGAGATCAGTTCTTGATCTCCTCGTCTGGTGCCTGGACGACTTTTTCGCCGTCAGTATCATTGGCCGACCCGACCAGCCATGAAATTCTTTAGTACGACTCAGGTACTCTGCCTCGCTCTGCTAGCTGTACTACCCAACTGTGCCACAGCACAAGACCCCATAGGCGGATTCTCTGGTAAACATACAGACATTCCAAGATGGTGCGGCAAGCCGTATCTCCCGGGGTACCCCAATTACAATCCAGGAGGCATGCTATACCCCCCAAAACCATCGTTGAGCCCTTTGCTAGATCTCTCCGTCCAGCCTCGACACAGTATTTACGATAGCAGTGAAGAAACCGCAGACTTTATAGTCACCGCAAAGATCTCGTATATACATGGGAGGCCACTCAGCAAGCAATCATGTCCTCACCCATGCAATACGTGGTCCACCCATGGGCTTCTGGAGTTTACCTTGAAAACCGAGGATAGCAACCAGCTGCTGTTGTCAAGTCGGATTGCCATTGGAGCCAACGCCACAACATACAGCTTCCATATCAAGACTCTGAAACCACGAATGGAACCTTACAATGTCATCCTCCATGCCTCGACGGCATCCAACCCTGCACAAAGCTACAGCGCGACCACGGAGCTCTACTACCTTCCAGCGAAGAACTCCGGCAGCACGGTCAAAGTAGACAACCTTCATGGCGGGCTCCTCGTCGCCAACAACGTCACAGCATACGCCTTCCAGCCTCTGCTACCCTTCGGCTTCTACACCTCCTGCTCGGGCTACTTGAACTACAGTCTCGCCAACGTGACGGCCTACAAGGACCTGGGCTTCAACGCCATCAACCCCGTCTGCGCCTTCACCGATGGCGATCTCGGCTACCTCTACGACTGGCTGGACGAGACGAACCTCTGGTACCAATACGACATGCGCGGCACCTACCTGAACCTCAGCAGCGTCGCCGCGCAAGTCCCGCTCGTCAAAGACCGCTCCTCTTTCCTCTCCTGGTACACAGCCGACGAGCCCGATGGCGCCCAATACGCCCTGAATTCCACCCGCCTCGCCTACGACTACCTCCGCCGCGTCGACCCCTACCACCCCACAGGTCTCGTCCTGAACTGCGCCAACTACTACTTCGGCCCCTACACGTCGGGTGCCGACTACATCATGGAAGACGCTTACCCGATCGGCATTAACCCATCCTACTCCAAATGGGACACGGTCTGCAACACGACCTACGGCGATTGCGGCTGCGACGACTGCGCCGGTAGCATCCGCGACGTCAGCGCGCGCCTCGACAGCTTCGGCGACTTCCAGACCTGGCTCGGCCGCGCGCACAAGCCGCTCTGGACCGTCCTGCAGGCGTTCAGCGGCGAGGGCTACTGGTCGCGCGATCCGACGCCCGCCGAGAGCTGGGCTATGATGCTGCTGGGCTTCAACCACGGTGCCAAGGGTGTGATGGGCTGGCTGTTCCCTGCGAGCGACGTGTTGAATGACGCCCACGGTCACATGGCGCGTGTCGCTTCTACTGAGCCGGTGGCAAGTTTCTTGCTCGGCGCTGAGCCGCAGATTGTGGCGGTTGCGGGCCACGAGATGCTCGATGTCGCGTATTGGCGGCTGGGTTGTGAGGTGCTCGTGAGCATTGTCAATACCAAGAACGCTACAGTCGAGAGTGTCTCGGTTGAGTTGCCAGCAAAAGTGCACCACATCGCCAGCCAGCCATGGGGTGCATTGCACTGGACCGTGGTGCAAGGGAAATTGGCTGTGGATAACATTGCGGGATTAGAGACAAGTTTTGTGATTGTGGAAGCGTGAGACTTCTGGTGAATAGAGAGAAGGGAATATATGGATGGACGCACGTATGATTGGAAAGAACTTGATGAACCATGATACATGAATGTGACCGTATGGTAGTAACACAAGTCTCAAAGGGAAAGCATCCATTCTATCCCGCCCGATGATTCCGTCATATGTGCCGTCGCACGCAAGCAGTCCGACGCATTTCCCCTCATCACTCATCGCGCATTGGTATCGTTACACATTCTGCAGCAAAGCTCGCAGTGACTCACGCTTGCGACTCCACCGCTTCCTCAAACTGCTCATCGCTCTGTTGCCCAGCAGCCTCTCCCCACTTCTCCTGATTGACATCTGGCGGGAAAAACTCTTGCTGCGTTCCGTCCAGGTCCTCCGCCCACTCCTCATCCTGCGTGTGGACCTCTGCTTCCTCGTCCTCACTCTGGTTGTCCTCGTACTGCGCAACGATCAAGCCCGGCGGGCCGCTCTTGTTCAAGTCTTTGAGCATCGTCTGGAGACCCTTAATCAAATCCTCACCAGGCTGTGGTCTTTGAAGATGCGGGGCGGCTGAGTGTTCGCTCGATTCAGCTTTGGAAGGTTCCCCAGTGCTTCCTTCTGCTGCCTTCACCTCAGAATCTGAAGGTGGCTTGCTAGTGCCCAACGTTTTGCCCGGCCCCGAGTATGTGTGGCGACGGTGGCTGCGCGTACTGGCAGGGATCGGCGTCTGCGTCCATGCATACACCGTCTGCAGGATCTCGTCTGAGTTGGCCTTGAAATGGAGCTCAGGGACGGGCGCCCAGAAGTCGATACTCGATACTGGAGGAGCTTTAGCCAGCATTGCTGGAGGCATTGGTGGTGGTGGCGGTGGTGGAGGTTGCGGAGCTATCTTGTATGCTGTGGGCTTTTTTGACGCCTCAGCCTGAATTTCCGCGATCTTCGTCATCCACTCCCCAAGTTTTGAATGATCGACATAGGACTTAACGGTAGTTTGAGCAGAAGGAAGATTGGGATCCTTTGGCGCAATCTCCGGGTACGTCTCATACAAGAACTTCTTCGCCTGCTGGACTCCTGTCGGGTCATATATGGTTAGCGCGTTCTTCAACACATCAAGTGCCTCTGACACGGATGCTGGCCCAGAGGTCGACTTCACGTTCAAATCGTTGGCATCGCTCGTCTTGAGGGCATGGCTTTCAGAAGGCGTCGGCTTGTACTGACCACCAGGTGGAAAATGAGACGGATCGGCTTGCGACAGCTGGTAAGCTGAAACGTTCTTCGTATACTCCTCTTCAAAAGATAGGCCTTGTTTAGGCATCAGAAACTTCAGTACAGCTTCCTCCGGCGAAATTTTCGGATCCAACTGTGGTTGTAGTTGTGATTGTGGATGGACAACTGGGGTCCAGTCAAAGTTGTCATTGTCGAAGTATTCCATGTCTACATTTCCGGCCTGTGGCTTCAACTCCGCCGACGACATAGAATCTGGCGGCACAGCTCCATGATAATTTGGACGATGTCGTATCGTTTTACTCTTGACACCCAGCCACTCGAGCATGGCATATCGTACGGACAGCCCTTGAATCGCGCGATTATATCTCTTACTCAATGGATCCGAGGACATGTTCTCCCGGCCAGGCTCATTGCACCATGGGTCTTTACAGAATATCATAGCCTGGATACTGATGAAGATCTGTAACAGTGTACTTTGACTGGCGTTCCAGCCCGGACCTTGCCAGGTACCCAGCAAGGAGAGACATACATACCCGTTTTGATAGAGGTTTGGGTTGAAGTGGGCAACTCCACCACCAGTCGTTCTAAAAGTCATCCGCGGCGGCACAGCGGGGTATGTTTCGCCTGCAAAAAGGTCGAACTCGAACAGACCGTGTTCATAAGGAGACTCGCCTGGTCCGACGATGAGGATCTTCATCAGATCAGGTCGAGATTCACCATATCGTACAAAAATGTTGGGTGGTAAGCTTGTATGCAGAATCTCGAGATCTCTGGTAAGCGCTTTCATGCGCTCTGGTCTCAAGCTCGCAATGCTCCGAGCTTCATTTCCGTATACATTATTCGTGAACATCACCTCGTCATCGACCTCCATGAACGCAAGATCTTTCTGCCATGCCAGCGCGTCGACATGTATGTTTTGCTCGGTTGGTCTTATTGTGTCCCCGATCTCGCAAGGCAAGCTTGCCTTGACGATCTCTGCCATCTCGATGATCTGGTCACTCAATTCGATCTTCTCACGAATGCCTTGGTCTGTGGCCATCTTCTTGTTTCGCTCGACCCACTCGTGAAAGAAGTCGGCGGATCTGCGGAAGCTCGTCAACCACGCTGATATCGGGCGGTACGTCTTCGCATCATCGCTGTTCAGTATTAAAGGCTGACCGATGCTGATCTTCAGCAGACTTTGATCGATTGAGGTGGATATCTGCTTCTCGTGTAAGGTGTGGAAAGCGATGCGGGGATGAGCAGCAACAGAACGAAGAAATCTGAACAAAGCCAGATACAGTAGCTTCTTCTCGATCAGATCGTCTAGGGATCCGGAACCCAGCAGCACACTTGTCTTGTCCATGATGTTACTCTTGAGAAGCATGGAGCAAACGGTCCTTGTACACTTTTCCTCCTGAACCACAAGTAACAATGAATCCGCCAATGCGTTGAAAATGGTAGTAAAAGCTGCATCGTCATCGATCGGATCCACGCTGGGTGGACGCTTGATTGACTGCGTCGGGCTCGGCGGATCATTGAGGGTATGTCCTTGACCAGTGAAGGCGCTAGGTTGTTGGGTAGTACCGTCATGATATCCGGGATACTCTGAGGCGGCGTGACCATAACCGATCCCGGTATTCGTGGCCGTACGTTTCAGCTGCTGTTTCGTAGAGACAGGCGCGATGCTTCCAGTCATGCTGTCGGACCCACAAAGCAGAAGCCAGATATGAGCCACTGCTTCTGGTACACAGTGAGGTCTGACCCTGATCCTACCCACGGACTCCACTTGTTGGTTGTCAGGCTGTTGGCTGGTAGCTATAGATTCTCCGCAAGCGTAACATGTCAAGCGAGGACATTCTGTGCAACACAAGGCGAGCCCCATATCTTCTGCTACCTTTGCCTTCGATCGAGCTTTCGTACTTGCCTTCGAGCTTTTCTCCGATGTTGATAATGTCATGATCCGCTGAAACCGCTCCAATATCCTTTCGCCAGTACTCAGCTTACTATGGCCGCAATTTGTATAGAGTTCATCCAGCAGTCGTGATGTGAAGTGGCGAATGATTGTAGCTTCGGGAGAGTTGTCGAGCACCGAGGCAGTCGGTGCACAACCACCAGGCGGAGTATTTCGTGCAGTTCCTTGAGCACTAGAGTCGAGGATGTGGCCATCGTGTATCGGGGATTGCTGCGCTGGCTGTAGTGGCGGGACGTCCTCGTCGTTTTCATCCATGGTCAGGTCGATGATCTCCTTGGAGGAGGCTGAGGTAGCAGAAGCAGAAGAATCAGACTGATCGAAGAGCTTGAGACGCTTGCGGCGGAGGTCTGAGAGGTCCATGCCCGAAGAGTTGCAGTTGGCTCACGAAAGTGGAATGACAGGTGCGTTCGGTGGTGACGCGTTTGCTTAGAAACAGCTTGGTCCTGCTGAAGTCATCTGCTGTGCGTCGTCGGACGGCCAGCGGTTGTGTGCAGGTGTGAGCGTAGATGCAATTGGCGGAGGTTCGATATCGTGGTATGCTGTCAGTATGCCTCGCCAGCAGAGCAGCTGATTCGACTTGAGTTAACGACTATCAATTATAGTCGTGCATGTGCTTTTGGAGAATGTTGTCGTTCGTGGCCGCCTATTTGAGTCTTCGGATCAGCAGTTGATGATGAATAGTATGTGGCGTGGCGATCCACGATCAAGACGCAAACAATATTGCCTCTTCGCGTACTACTTTCACAATTGCAAATGCAATATCGTATACCTTTAGGTAATGTCTTGCGTGTCGCGCTAGGCGAATGCCACTCCTGCGATCCCACGATGCAGCGTCCGTGGAGTCAAGTCAAACGACGTCGATAGCAAAGAGGCGGAAGAGAAGGTAAGTCGACGACATCACCTTGTGGAAGAAAAATGGATGGCTACAGGCGGCAGGCTGCTCCGTGCCTGGATTGTCATTAGTGACAGGCCAGACGAGGCTGTGCGAGGTGAAGTGTGAGTGTGTGTTGTTGATGCATCGTGCATGGAGCTCTCAGGCAGCAACCGCCTTCCACCCCTGCGCCTACCCAATCATCAATGTCTCATGTACCTCGACCACAAACCGATTCTGCCACCACCACGAGCTATTACTGCAACCTCTCTCCCCACAGCTGGACAGAAACAACAGCCCAGGGATTGTAGTCGAGGTAATACCGAAATGCATTACAGTAAAACACATATCAGCTACAGGGTATCATAATCATTACTTTGGGCTCCTCCCGCGGAAAAAGAAAGCAGATCGAAGTGGCTTCGTAGAGCCAACATCTTGCCTCTATAACCATGCACTCAGGCCCGGCCCCAGACCATCATATCCTAACCGCATCGATGTTGCAAAGGTATGTTAATCGGAACAAATCTCCGGAATATCCTGGGGTGGTTCCCAGGTCTTTTTTGTAACGCCTTTCGCAATGTCATAAATACGACAAACGATGTATCGACAGAAGAGAAACTTTCTTCGTATGTTCGCCCTCTCTCGCTTCGCCTTGGATCATCTTCACATGATTGTACATTTTCCGTTATCTCTCGTTCGCCAGGTGACGGCGCTCTTCGTCTCCATCCGGCTGCCACCATCGCTGTTCTCCCATCCACGTCCGCCCTGGCGCTGTTGCTGTGGGTAGCCACCGGGAACTTCGAATGGCTTCTTCTTCCTTCTTGTGCTCTTGAACATGCCCATTCGTCGCGACTTGTCCTCTGGTAACGGAAGACCTGTCATCGCAACGCCCTTGAGCGAGCTGCTCTTTCGAATGTGAGGGTTGTGCATGGATCCAGGTGCACTGGACGGAGCTGGTGGGTGCCAAGCAGTGACAGGATGTCCCATGGCACCAGATCGGCTAGGGGGATTGCGGAAAGGTACATGGTCAGGGGCTTTAGTGGTCGGGAATAATGATGCAGCAGCAGAAGAACCACGAGCAGGGCCACTCATGCTGCCGGAAGTGGCGTGTGCTGCTGCAGCGTCACGAAATGCCTGCATATGGGGAGGCATCCGTCTGCCACCCACGGGAAAGGTCAGGCCGGAAGAGTCTGCGTTCCCTCTCGGTGTGAAGCTGGATGCGGAACTTGTTGCTCGCTGTACATTGCCAGTGTGACCAGGGGGATTGATCAGAGATGTGGAGTACCGAAATGATTGTTGCTGTCCTGGTTGCGGGAACATACGTGACGAATTACCGAAGTGGTTCATGGAATGGTTATCACTCCCGGAGGCATTGGCATTCCAAGCCTCGTCCTCGCGAAGCACCGATGCATTGAGAAAGTTGTCCGAGCGGGGCGAAGTGAGAGTTCGGTGGACGAAATTTGGCACGACAGGGCTGACGTTTTCCCAGTCGCCGATCAGACTCGGCGGCTTGCTCCCGTTTGTACTGGAGACGGCATTGCTGTACGCACGCCTCAATCCTCGCGGCATAGGTGCAAGAGGATCGAATGTACCGTTCTGACCAGGCTCACTCGTCGACGTACGCTCTGGGCTCGGTGATCTGACCTGCCTCGGGCTGGTCGAGGCAGCGCTCAACTGACCACCAGCGAATGGAGCACGGGATGCATGCTGTCCTCGTGCTGTTATGTGATGATTCCTCTCTTCCGACGGGTTGTTTTGCTCGACAGCCAACCCCGATCGAGAAACCTCATCTCGCGCTGACGATCGACTACCTGACGGAGAGCTTGTCTCAGCTGTTCTCGCATTTGACGAAATGGCGTCTATGGCCCGACCTGGCTTTGTGAATGAAGGTGGCCCCGAAGGTTTATCCAGACCTGCCATTGCGCGGAAGCGACTTGGTAACGGCGCATTCGGCTCTTCGGTATATTCTGGCAGAGCTAAGAATTGTCCGTTAGACTCTGGACTTATGTGTTGCTGATTGCGTTCTTCTAAGGACTGGAAGCGGTGCCGTTGCACATTCGAGGCTGCTCTTTGGAGGCTGTCATGACTTCGTGGAGCATTTTGAGCGTAGGGCTCTTCGATCACTTGTTCGGGACTCTCGCTTGTTTCTAACAGATCAGGTAGCGAGCGTCCCGCCTCGGACTGCATGGAGGCGATACTTAACATGCTCTGTCGGGATGTGAGGCTTCGTTGTGGTGCTGGACTTGGGGTTTGCAGGTTTCGATCTTTGTTGAATGTTGACGCCGTTCGTCCGAGGGTGATGGGTCGCTGACTTAACGCAGCGTTCTTCCTTTGGTTTATGGTGCGACTCCTTACTAGTGCCACCTCATCCGCCACCTCGTACTCTGCTTCTGCAAGCAGCTGCGGAGGGCTCTTACCCAAGAGCAGGTCGTAGGTCTGCCCCGGCTGCCCAGCGAATTGCGGGTCGAAGTCGAACAGGATGATTCTACCTCCTTCGATATCTTCCACGGTCTCCTCCGATGCGAGCCCAGGCTCGGTCACGCCACCAGGACTTGTCACAACAAGACGCCCTCGGACGTGCGTGTGCTTGTTGTATGGAGTGGACTGAGCGCTTGAGCTGTGAACCCATCGTGCGTCGCTGAATGGACAGCCGTATCCTTCATCGAGCTCATGATCGATCGAATGTGCCTCTGCCATGGTCTCGCCATCAACCTCTTGCGGTACCACATATAGGCGAATGGTCCGATCATTGACTATCATGGCAATGGTATCACCATGTTCGTCAACACTGGGACAGCTGTGTATGGCCGCACCGAGGCCTCCACACGTCGAAAGCGGCGGCGAGATGACAACGGGAAAATCGACATTGCCATATTGCATGTCGGAGACGTTCAGTACTCCGAACGTATCTGCGAGGCCATTCCAAGCAAATAGTCGATCATTGACGGTCTTCTGATTTTCTCGCATGAACGTTGCGTGACTGCTGTTTCGAACATTCTCCGGATGTAGAAGTTCCGTGCACCAAGCTTCCTTCAACTCTTCGTGCGTGGCCAGCCCATCCGGTGCTGCCGGAAAGATCGGCACTGAAACGATCATAGTCGAACTGATGTTGATTCTGGTCGTGGTCCCCAAAAGCGTAGATCCATCGTCAGAAAACGCCATCTTGTCCATACGCTGACACCGCACTGCTCGTCGATCCGTCGGTAGTGCGCTGCTATCCAAGCTGAAAATCTCCACGCCACCCTCATATGCTACCGCAAGCAAGCCACCTGTCGGCGCCAGGGCAATGCAGTTAGTTGGGAAGTCCAGCTTGATGGTCTTCGCGCGATCCACGCGTTGATGCCCAATGTCATAAATGTTGATCGTGTGCTGATCCGCTAGCACGGCCAAAATATCGCCATCATCGGCCAGCTCTACCGCCAACGGTCTTCGCTTCAAAGTGTAATCTTGGCTGATGCCAACCGGCAACGCAGAAGTCTGTAGGACGTATAATCTTGCGCTGTTATAGGCCGCAATCCGCCTTGCGCTCGGTGACATACTGAATCCAAACGCCTCTCCCTGCGGAAATCCTGCCGAAGCTGTGACTGTATTGGAAACTAGCTTGATGATGTTGATTCGTGGCCGATTCGGCTCATCGCCTTGTAATGACTGCCAGCTATATCGCACACGATCGTTGGGTTGTGAGATTTCCATCGTGTGGTGCTTTGGAGAGCCACGCCTCACAAGAGGGTCATGATTGTCGCTATGCTTGCTACTGCGGTGTCCGTTCGATGAGGGCGCAGCGCCATTGGGCGAAGCTGCCACGCTTGCTCGTGCTGATGACGAGTTCCTTATATACCGTCGGTCTGAAGTATTGTGAGTTGGGCTCGGCCGGGCTATAGGTGTCGCAGAGTCCCTGATCTCTTCTGCTTCCTGATGTGACTGATCCTCTTCCTCATCTTCCTCGCCATCCATCTCTTCCACGTCTTCAAGTCGAGATCTGGCCGGAGAGACGGCATGTGAGGTGTCGCGAGCAGGAGCTACTGCTGGTAGGACAGGCGAAGGTGGAGCCACATCTTCCATAGGTGAGGTGCCTCGATGGTCTATGTCTGTGTCTTCTCGTACTGGCGACACGTCCAGCGGGGGTGATCCTGTGATGAGCAATTCTGTGCGCCGGATACGTCCTCGACTGTCTTCAGGTTCTGTCTCTTGCGACAAGGATGTTGCGCTTGCCTTCCTCGATCCCCTGTTCCAATGGTCTTCGTGGCCGCCTCCCTTCCCATTCGAGTCCAGAGTGTATTCATCTCGGAGCAAACGAGCCTCAAGCTCATTCTCCTCCCGTGTGCGCTCTGTCGCAGTTGCGCCCCCAGCTCTTTGCCCTGCGATTTGATCTCCGAGATTCGGATTCGGTACTGCGAGCGGCCAGTCAGGTCTCTCGTATAGCGTCGGGGGGCCCATATAGTCGGCGCTTTCGCTCATGCTGGGCGCGCTGCTGCCGCTGTCGTCCTCGATGATGCGCTCACGGGTGATCTTCCATGGTGAGGATAGATCTCGCCCTTGAGCATACCCTTGCAGAAGTGAATGCTCGCTGTCGACAAACGTCAGGGCCGGCATAGTTGCTGGACATTGCTTAAAGGGACGGCCAGGCTGCAGGGATGTTGCATGCAGGGTACCCGTCGTTGCATGGAGGCACGTTAGGGTACAGGCCCATCTCGAGACCGATCAGGCCAACGTCCGGTTCGCATCAGCGATAGTCTAGCCACTAGATTCACGAAATATAGCCAATAGCCGTGTGGGTAGCGCGGCAACGGCCCATAAAGTTCACATGCGTTTAAGGGCCTCCATTTTTAGACAGGTCAAATGGTCGCGAAATGCTTAATCATTTCGGTCAATTTTAGCGAGCGTGAGTGCGGGTTGCGAACGACGCAGACAGGATTTACGATCCTTACGAGCAACATTCGGTATTGTACAGACGATATGCTTTTTATCAACTCTTACATGGGTTTATCATTTATATACGGCTCCATGAATGTTGCGATCGCTTCGACGTCCAATCCCTCCATGTCCAGGTCGAATTCATTGACCACGGAACTCCAATCTTGTTGAGACATCGGGATGTCTCCCGTGTTGGATGTCGAGGCCTCGCAGCGCGCAAATTGAGCGTTGAGGCCATGAAGCACTGGTAGCGATCCTCCCACCGCTTGTGTTGGTCTCTGGGCGACATGCATGGCTGCTTTCTTGGATGCCTCTTGTGCGACGACTTGGTCTGCGATGTGGTAGAAATCGCGACACACATCGCAAAGCTTTCGGATCGCTGGAGTGACTTTGGCGGCAGGTTCCATCGTCGCAAGTAAGGACGATAACAGCTGGAGGTCTGGAGCTGATGATGTGGCGATTGCATTACCTACCAGAACAATGAATGGTAAGAACGGGACGAAGGAGAATATCCTGGTAGCTAGTCAGCAAGAAAGCATAATGGTGTTGGAGGTAGCAATACGTGTTCAAATACATGCTCCACTTCCCAGGGTCATGCTGTCGTTTGACACCGACATTGTAAAGCATGGTCAATGCCTGTCGAGCTGCATCGACACACTCGTTGCAGCATTGTAATGAATGCGGGTCGGGTTCGTTTGCAGGGATTATCCGCGTGACCACAGTAAGAAGACAGTATAGTATGATGTCCAGCATGATTGACTGATCAAGCACTGTGAGATTCTCCGGATCTTTATTGTATATCTGCGATCGTTAGCTACGCCAGACTCATCATGCAAGACTATATTACCTCTTGAAAGGACTTCTGCGTTTGAGTAAGTCTGGCGGCAAGGCTCTTTGCTCGTCGGACACGAGCGGACTGCGTGTCTCTCATTGCGGACGCACAGAATAGCTCTCGATGGGTATCTCCTGCTGCGACAGCAAAGTGATGGAATCCGACAAAAACGCTATTTATTGGTGTCAGTGGAGGTTTAGCCACAAAGGGAAGGTTCAAGCCTACTGCTCCGGTGCTCCAGCCATTTCGTCTGTGAAAGAAGGCGATGGACTAGTGACATCGTACTGATGAATACTGGGTGCTCTGCCGAGTGTCAATGCCATTCCTTTGTCCCACGCATAGACGGTCCAGAATAATAGATTCTTCCTTGACTGGTCTCTGCCGATGATGTTCGAATGGAGTCGGTGGAGGCCAAGATCTAAGCACATCCTTGATGCGGCAGTAACTAATTTCCATGCGACCACGATTCTCCCAGTATTGACACAAAAGGCAGCCTGAGACATTAGCTTGACTTTACAAGTTGAGTTACTTGGTTACATACCAATAGCGCAAGCGCCTGGCAGCCCTCAACTGTTGGCTCTAAGCACAGCTTAAGCTTTTGGATCGCAATGTCGAGATTCGTAGTCAAGAGCTGAATGTTGGACTCAACGTCCATTGCATCCACGCCAATCTGAGTAAAGTGACTCTCTTTCAAGCTTTTGAACATGAACGCAAGGCCGACGTTGACCAAGATCCACGTAGTCAGGTTGTAAGGTTCAGTCGCGAAGTAGACCTGTTGACACAAAGCGCTGAACTCGTTCTCGGTGAGGATAGGAAAGTCTAGGAAGAAACGCTGTTTTTCTGATTGGGAAAGCCGCAACAGTCTCAGCACAGGATCCATCCGTGGAATCGGCAAACTTTCAAGACTCGGAGATTGTCCTTGTTGTGAGATGTAAGAGGCGGCCATGGTGTCATTGTTTCTCTCAGTATCTCCCGCGGTTCGCTGAGCACGTCTCATACCCAACACGCTGGTGGGATGCATGGCATACGCGGACTCCAGAGCATTAGCGGCCTGCTCAACATGGGCATGGAGAGACGAGTCGCCTGTATAGCCTTCATAGATGCAGCTCACATCCGTCAATTGCTCAACGATTGCCATTTCGTGAGAATTACTGGAGGACTGTCTTGGTCGATCATCCTTCTCCAATGCCAGCTTCTGTAAAGTGGCCGAAATCTCGATGAGTCTTTGGTTGACATTTCCCATGGCTTCATCGTACTTGGATGACAGCAAAACTCGCTGTCGCTTCTCTGGCGTCCGGCGAGTCACACGACATGGTACCCTGGCCGCGATACAGGTGGAACAAGGGGAGTTGCGGTCGCATTTTGTCTGGTCGACACGTCAGCAAAGTCGAGACCGATGGCCACTCAGCACTTACTTTGCGAATCTTGCAGTGGTCACACTTATTCACGATCAGCATTTATCCAGTATTGTATAATCGGATGCATCACTAGCTTACCGCTTGGCGTTGGGCAGTCGACTTATCGTTATCATTGCCGTTGATGGTATCCATCTCGCATCAGTGCATCCTAAGAGCTGCCAAGAATCACGTCGTGCAAGCACAGTCCCAAACACTGGGCTCTCGGATGCCACACTTTGCGTAGTCCCAAATGTGGAGAGACATGTGAGAACAAGCCGTTCGAAAGGAAGTGGAGTTCTGGTGCTGTGTGGAGGCGGGGACCTCGGCCAGCATACATGTAAATTGAGGTCCTTTAGCCGGAGTTGGAACGAGGTCAATAATCCTTCGTGGTCCTAATCCTTCAGCCGGCAACGACTCCGTGTCTTTGGCCCGCTCCCTGAAATACGTGTCGCAAAAAGCATTTCCATGACTTGTCTGCGATCCGTCGTTCCAGAAGTGTAATGGCGAGTCGTTGTGGTGAGTTGTAGACAACCCTTCCACAAGTCGTGATGGAATGCGGGTACGTCACGACCACTTCGTCGAATGCAGCGACATATAGGTAGTGATGGCCTGCCGAAGTGGACTCCTCTCGAGGAGACTTCTCTGCGAAATTGTTGTACGATTTGGCCCCTTGCTACTGAATGTAAGTGCTACCTGGGCTGAAATCGATTGTCAAATATTGAATAGAGCTTGATGGGCTCTGTCACACACAGTCCCCAGGATTGGATGCGCCTAATATAATGTATTCAGATGATATCCCAGAGCCCAAGAAGAGAGGCACGCCAGGACCATTGGAAATCTCCATGCATCAATTTTTGGTAGCGTGAACTTCAAGGATGATTCTGGTGAATATACATTTCAATGCATAGCTAAGCTGCTGTGATTAAGAAGGCTCGACAGCACGCTACCTCGACTACCTATGCTCATAGCTGATGTACCAAATTTGCGAATTTTAGGTATCTTACATCCACCTCCACTCCACTTTTACTCCAACTCAAGATCAACAGCGAAGACCCAGGTACACCCGAATCCTTCGACATGGCAATGGGTGTATCATCTCAACGTACCATTCAAGAAGCACGATTGGTTGCCACGATGGCACTGAGTCCAGACCCTGCGAACGGAGAGTTCAGCTCGCCGTCGTCCTCGTCCTCATCCTCATCGACCAAATTCACAACATTGTCCGAGCGGGCCTCGGGCGCCGACTTGTTTGTTGATCCGGATCGGCCATTAACTGGCAGGCTCTTCTCTCGCCCTTCCGCAAGGTCGTCTTCTTCACCCATTCCTGTGACCTCGGGCCAGATCTGAGTCCACAACCAGACGGTCTGCTTAAAAGCCGTTTCGCACGCCATCATTTCTTGGGCCCCATTGCCTGAAGTCTGCGCATTTGCGATCTCGTCAACAATAGCTTTGCATGCTTCTACGAAGCGGATGTAATTGATCGAGGTCCAATTTTGGATGAATGATTCGTGCAGCGCGGAGATGTGTGAATTGTCAGGCGCTGCAAATCCATTGCTAGCTGTGTAATGGTTGGAGCGGCTTGGTGTCAGATAGGAGGGTAATGAGTAAGAACTTGAATTGCCAACTGAAGAAATGAAAGTGCCAGCATATTGAAATGACACGCAGAACAGCTGACCAGTAATTAGACAGGGGCCATGCTTTGTAATGTTGTTCGACTTACATGCTCAATCGACCACAGCACTACCAAGCCCTCGAGAAGACTGGCTGGAGCTGATGCAGCGCTGTGGAACAAGTCGATAATGCCTTTTGTCGCGGGCTTTGGTTCCTCCTTCGGAACCTGTAGAAAGTATTTACGCGTCGTCGCCTCGATGAACTCGAGCTCCTTCTTCATGTTGTTGACGGCAGAGCACAGAAGATCGGTCGCCCGAAAAGCCGGGTCATACTGAAGCTTGTCGGAATCCGATATCTTGATCTTTCCGATCAAGGAGCCGACAAAAGGTATGAGAGCACGCGATATGTGAATTTCTTGAGCGAGCCATTGGTTGAGTGCTGCTGCTGAGAGTGTACCACATCCAGCATGTGAAAGAAATTGCTGCTGTGTGGCCGTGGCTACTGCTGCCGAGCTCTTCGATAGCAACAGGTTAATCATTGATGGTATCCTTGGTGCTTGCGGAATCTCAAACGGAGAGGGATTGCTTGGCCGACCATTCTTGTTCAAGGTGGTCGTTGCCTTCGCCATAGGACGCCCAGCGAGATTCGGATTTGGCAGTGCGCCTTTCCATATCTCGCTGCTGAATCCGCTATTTGCGCTGCTAGGAACGTTGTCATCTTCGCCAGCCCGAACGACAACCAGCGCCAACTCGCCATTGGCGATGGCTTGTTGCCCTTCACGGGACTCGAGAAACTCTTGACAGCTTTGCAAGTGCTCAAACTGTCTTGTGGTGTTCTTCGCGCGCACAAATCCACAGAAGTGGCAACGTGTGCGCGTACACTTTTGTCCGTTGACCTCGTCGAAGAACTCATCAAAGAACTATATCGGCTTTAGCATCCTGACAGTAGACATGGACAGCACACTGATTTGCAGGACAAATCGAGTTGTGTAGGACTTACCTTCGACAGGTCGGGAAACCTGTTCCGTTGTGGTCCAGTCGGCGTATACTGCGCTGCATACATGTTCTCGCCATCCGCATCATTGCTGCGAGCACGCATGCCGCGAACACGCTTAATGTATGGATGTGCGGGTTGAAGTTCCTGCCCATTGCCAGCAGCGCGCCATCTACGACGTGGTCAATTACGCACGAACGTTGTATTCTGATTTGCAGAAGATCGTACTCTAGATACGCTGGACATTTTTGCAGGTGTTCTTTCTTTCTGTTCAGCGTTTTGGCACCGCCAGTCCATTCCTTGCGGTACCTGTCAGCTGGTTGTAAAAACGAACGGGCCCTACGGTTGTGTGTTACCTTGCAGTGTATACACCGGACTGTGTCATTCTGGCTGTCCGGATCAATTGCTACAAACTACTCACACATTTAGTATCAAGTTATATGCTTTGCATACTCGAACAGCGTCACCTACTTGACCGTGTGTATAATGGCTGATAACTGTGTCAGTGACATTATGGTCTCGGGGCGACTGTTTTTCGTGGACGCTAGCGACTCACTCAGGAGGACGAGGCATCGCGTTGAATAACAAACAACGCGCAGCAAATACGCTCCAATTGAGAAAGATCTAGCTTTCTCGCGCGAACACTTTTTCGTCGACTATTGGAGCTATGGGAAGGCGGATCGGCGAGCAGAGGTGAAATGTGCATACGCCAAAGCTGTCTGGAGAATTGAAAAACCGCGTGTAAGAGGCAAGTGCGAGGAGCGAGAGCCCGAGAAAAACGGCAGACGGGGGAGATATCTGAATCCGGCATTATCCAATAATTGCAGGCCAGAATATAACTCGGCTGAGTCATGGTCCTCGAGCTAGAGATTTGCTCTACATTGATCTTACAGTCAACCTGTACATCTCTCTCATTGTCCCACTCAAACGTAAGGTCATAGGTCAGATCGATCATCAAAAAGGCAACACCTCAAGTATCTCGAATGCATATTCAGAGGGTACCTAGGCTTACCTTGCAGGTAGAATGTACAAGTACCATTCCGTATATGCACTCCGCAGGGATATTACATTGGCTATAGGTATTGCGTTCTATGCCGACACGTGGTTCCCAACCAACGCTGCAGTCTCTGATGTCTTCACACCGCACCAAGGTATCAACTCGTCCTCGAAGTCATTACACAAAAATTCGAAGACGTCTCTGTTATTTCGGCTTGTTCAGACCACAATTTTCCTCGGCCGGACCTGCTCTCATAGTAGTGTTCTTGCCGCTGGCGTGGAATAATTTGTTCGTGAGGATAAGACCGAGTGGTGCTCTGCATGTTTCTTACCATTAATGAGGAGATGCTATTTCTTCTATGGCGGAGCACTTTTCACATCTCCTACATCAGGGCAAGATGCGATCATGTTCAGCTGGAGAAGGGTATGGGCAGATTCTGCCATCATGCACCATTCAGTGCTACGAAGCGCAAACGAGCAAGCCAACGAATTACAGTATCGGCTGGAGTATCGTGCTTGTGCTGTGGCTCACAGCTAAGTTTGTCAATGCTCATCTAATGACGAACTCGGATGAAAGGACTTCGAGACAGGCTGTGACACGATGGAGAACACCATCATGTTCTGAGTGCCGTGGGGTATTAGTTTCTTCTGATAAGATCATAATGCGCTCCAGGCCATCACGAACCTTCAGCTCTTGGCTGCGAACCATCAAAAAGGCCATTGGCCCTTCACGCTGGAATCGAACGACGTGAGTGTCTGTGTGAGACGACTGAAACTTAATCTTCCAGTAGTGAGTTAGACATCTCTCGGTGGAGATCTTGTCGTTCATCATGACCACGAGTACGTGGCCCTTAAGCGACTGCAGCTTGTTTCAGCTGAGCAGCGGCCTATAGTCTGTAGTGCCATGTCCACCACACGGCTCGCAAGAAGTGATGATGTGTATAGCAGTAACTCCCTCTTATGCCAAGCCTACAGCCACATAGGTATCACGCGATGAGATTTAAGAACCCGTATTGTCTGTTGTCGCAACGGGGGTGTAATCTTGTAGCCCAAGGTACCGAGTCTTCACCCGCCTCCGACTCGCAGTGATTGCATCTCGACTCGGTGAGCGAATCTGCCGCACAAGGAGGCAGCGGGTTGCATATGTTTGTGACTCCGAAAGTGATGCGGTGTCCTCGATGCTCGCACGGCAAGGATAAGGAGAATGTATTCGACGTGGACGAAAGACTCATATCAGTGAAATCCGCTGCGGTTCAAATTCGCTGGATTGTGGTCGATCAGTCGTTGTAAGTCATGACTGTAGGAAATCTCCGAGGCCCCCGTACGTAATGAGCGCGATTCGCATTAAGACGGGCACAGTACGACGAGAGAGAGATGGGAAATGAGCGATGAAGAGCTCCAGTCGACATGTATGCACAGTACCATAGGTAGTCAGGGTAGTTGCTGTTAGCTCTGCGGTGTGAGCCGAGCAGAGTGGACCTCACAGTTCTGACTGCCTTCCTGGGCATGTCCATCTCCAATCCATCAAGAGATTCGTGCATCAACAATCTCCATTCAAATATTCGCGCCTCAGCATTCTAATCGCGAGATCTGCCCAGTGGATCGTAGCCTTTGCTCTACAGGTTATTCGATGCGGCGTACTCGACTGGCTGGTTACATCATACATCGAGCCTGACTGCATCTCGCCTGCGACCGTGGGAAGCACGAAGCGTCGCGTTGTGGAACAGCTATCTCCGACATCACTCACGAAGAAAGACATTCAGTTTTGTCTCAAGGTTGCCTCGCCAAGACTGCGTGCCTCGCTGCAGAGCTTGGGTATAATTGTGCTTTCGAAAGCTCCGCCGCGACTGGCCACCAGTGGTCAGATCGTATCGCACGACAAAATTGCAGCATACAAGCGTTGGAGGTACATCTTGCGCCTTGTGCTAGGAACTGACCTCGTGCGAACATCGGCATCGAAGTCGTACCATCCAGCTCTCCATCGGGTAAACCACACCGTCCAGCTATCTACCAGAGATCACTGCCCGAATGGCTTCCTCTATGCTTCATGATCAAGAGGTCATCACAATCAGTCCTGTGCACGGCGTTTTGGAGGCTTATCCTGTCGTGAGCACTGGAGCTGCTGCCGGCTCGGATCATTTCAGCGACAGCATAGACGCCTGCGAAAGCCGTCACGACCGCAACAAGACAGCTCTCCTGGTCATCGATCTGTGCGCAAGACCCATCACTGTCTGACACATCCGCGCCCAATGCTAATAGCCTGAGTTTAGCCAGGAAGACTTTTGTCCGCCAGACGGGAGTCTTGCGGTCTCTGGTGGCCGCGACATAGCGCCTGCGATCAACGAGCTTCTCCGACTCCCCTTTGATCTCAAGGTTGCCACGCGTGATTGGCATCCGACCGATCATATATCCTTCGCGCACAATCACGGAAAAAAGCCGTTCGAGAGTCACACGATCCACAATCCAGAAAACCTGCAAGAGAAGCAGACAACAGTGCTTTGGCCTTCGCATTGTGTACAAGAGACGACAGGCGCAGACCTGATTCCAGAGCTCAACAAGGGGGCACTCAACTATATCTTCAACAAAGGCATGGACTCGCGGGTAGAGTCGTACTCGGCATTTGGGCCACCGTTTCGGAATCCATCGTTAGGCTCGCACTGGCTCAGAAAAACTTTACAAGAGGTGGGCGTTCAACGTGTCTTTGTCGCTGGGTTGGCATTCGACTACTGCGTCAAATGTACTGCACTCGACGCCGCAAATTTCGGGTTCGACACTTTCGTGCTTACAGATTGTACCAATGCCGTCGACTCCAGCACTAAAGCGCGTAATTCTTTGTCGGATACTTTCCAAGCAGCTGGTGTTCGTCTTATCACCAGTGGGCAGTTGTCAGCAACATCTGAGGGACATCGGATCGCCGTGGACGACTGCATAGGGAATACCGAATCTTATCGCAATGCAAGTGGCGACAGCGACTCGTGAGGGTAAAAGCTTTTCGAGTTCTCTGGCGCTCCAGATGACCGCCAGGAAATAGTTGACGGAGACAGCCTCGCTTTGAAGAGATGGAAAAATCTGCTGCATGCAGTCGAGGGCTTACAAGTATGTATGCTCTGGATTTCATTCCGTCGTACACTTGAGCAGCTGCATGAACAAGCGTACATCAGCTTCGTGTAGTGCGCCGTCTTGGGGAAACGATTGATCGGTACTTATCGATCTGCTTGGCGACCAGTTCATGGACCGCGTGATGGACCCAGATAGCAGGTGTCAGACACAAGGAACTTTCCGCAGAGTCTGGGCCGGCATGCCTCTCCAATCCCTAGTGGCATGGCTCACTCTCTCTCAGGCCTGGGACCGCTAAGCCTGGGCTTCGGGCAGATGCCATAGGACAAATGAATGTCTGCTCGATGATTTCGTAAGGTGCATGTCATTCCCTTGGCGTACCATGCTTGTCAAGTTTGGTCAAGGCATCGATGAACCTCTGCATCCGCATCAGAGATATCTTGCCCGGGTTTCTTCTCCCGGCATCGTAGTATTGCGCGTGCTGGGCAAGGACATCCAAAGTGGCGGAGTGTCGAGCTACCCGAGGCGAGCGATGTGGATGCTCAAACACTCTCGTCCGGGACGTGAGGAATACCTGACGGAGTAAAGGTATGAATGCCTGCATAGCATCTCTGTGTCATCTCTTAGGCTATCGAATGCTTCCCGTTACAGTCACTATCGCTCCTCCCCTTAAGCAACAGGTACTCCTGGCTCTGCGATCGAAGCATTGACTCTTCGCCACGGGTATGCCGCCAATGAGCTCAGCCGTCACGAGATATGGACTCCGGTCAAGGGTGATGCTCCTGCTGCATCTGGAACCATTGTCTGCTTCTGCGTATGTGGGTGTGTTTGCGTCTAGGCATGACTGATGCGTCTGGCAACCGTCTGAACCCTCGAACACCTCCGAAACACTCATGTTGCCAGACGCGTCCAGATACGTTGCTCGTCTGATGGACCGGCTGAAATGTTCTGTTGCCGACCAGAGCCGTATGTCTGCTTGGAACTGATACAGGATATCAGGACACCCGTGGCGTTTGCTTGTACTGCAGTGTGAGGATATCGCTTCGCTAGGCACATATCGATCCTGCACCCCTGGCCTTGCTACCTTCATCCAAGGTCAGACATGCTCGTTCCTGTCACGATACTGCTTTCGCTGTTCACCTCTTGCTGGCGAAGCTCGAGGGCGATGCTCGAGAAGCACAGCGCGATTGAGGTTGATCGTAGGGGCGTTATCCTTTGCGTCGTTGATCCTGCGCCATGCATCGTCCGACCAGTGGGAAAGTACTACACAGACTTTGTACTCGTGCGTTGTCAGTCCTGGGTACTTGCTGCTCTCTGTCGTTGTTAGGCATGCTGGCCGGTGCTGAGGCCAAGGCTGCCGCGGTTGCGCATGCGCCATCGATGTAATCGCCAGCAACGGATGATCGTATCATTGCTACGGCTCGAAAGCTTGTTGTTGGGATCGTCGTGGTTGTCGTAGGCTTGTGCGTTCGAAAGACGTACGGCCTCGCCCTCAGTGGCAACCTCACCACAGCCCCTTGCTCACGGCATGACAGTGGCGTAAGCAATACTGCAAAGTGGATCTTCTTCGTACTATCCAACATAAGCATTGTCTTACTGTTGTATCAGTCGCAGCATACTGTACCAGCATGCTCGTCGTATGGTCGAGCTATACCATGTTCCAGCGCGGTCTTGGCATCCATTCTCGTCGCAGCATTGCACCAGCACCAACATGCCACAACACAACCATTCCACGATAGAATCACTTCATACTCACTGCTGAGCATGCATGGACCTTACTGACGGACCTCCCGTTCTTATGTTACAAGAACGTGTACCATAACCCAAGTTATCGAGAGCTGGCTTGCTTCCGCTGTTATGGTATATATTTGTCCAGAAATTTGACCGTTCGGAGCTCACCAGCCAACCATTCTTGGTTGGTTTGGTGGGCTCCTGTGGAAAACTGGGGGACTGCCGCCGCTGCCGCCGACCGTGACATGTATTCTCTGTTCGAACTTTCCCCCCTTGCTGACATCTTCTTAGATTATCATTCAAATACCTAGGCAAAGCCAGGGACACTAAGGTGTATAAAGGCCTCCGGGCCCTCCTCTTTTGCTCTCGCTCCTGCGCTCTTTTTCTTTGCCTCACGACTGCAAGGAGACTGTATGCATCCGTCGTGGATGTGGCTATTGCTTGTCACGACGGTGTAGTGATGCTGCAGACTTTCCTGAGGCAGCAAACAATTGCAGTACAAATGCGTCAGCATGAGTACACTACTTATTCTCTACGAGGCGCGTAGACTGACTGAAGATTCATGCAACGGAAGCATGGACTATGATATGAGCTGCTTCTGTCTGGTGATCTGAGTCCATTTGCCGCTGTGTCTTTGCCATACTGCTTCAGCATCATAGTGGATGCTTTGGATCTGCTTGATTGATATGTTGACAGCATTGCATAGGTGTAATTGCAGCAAACCGCAGCCCTAGCGATGTCTGACTGTAGGACGGGTACCTGCATTTGCTTGCACCCTGTAGGTTATTCAGTGTCTGTAGCACACCCACACAACGTATTGCATTTCTACTTCTTCTACTCCTTAAGTTGCTTAATCAAGTACGAAGATTACAGTCAAACAGCGCTGATAATAATCAGTCGCGCTGAACCGCGTGTCTGACTATGAAAGCTGCGCCTTCAAGTCTTTGGCGGTTACGCACATCTTTACGGTCACAGCAGTCAGAAATTATCAGGGAGTCGTGACACTGAGAACAACAAGACGAATCCACCTTCGTCTTAGTCGATCTTGTAAGTTGTCCACCAAGTCTGGTCATAGGTTACTGACTGGAGCTGATCAACACCATATCACCCTTACAGACGCTTTGACGATACGCGAAACCACAGAATACGACATGGCCTTCCTTCAACCCAACATTGTCTATCTCCCTTCAGGGGCTCCTCTTTTGCTGTGAAAGCATCGCAAGCAAGTCACCGGATCCTCAACCCAGCTTTCTCCTGACCACTCCTTTGCTCGATCACAGTATGCTACGCGTCACCACCTCGAAGGCCAACGGATACGAGAGGCGCCTACTCCTGCCCACGAACCACACGACGCGACAATAACACAGACGGCCAGCTGTCACAATCTCAAGTCAGCAGGACTTGAGGTATGTTGTTGTTCGTCTCAAAGGACCACAGAAGAGCACAGGAGAGGTTTGCAGCCCAACGCCTCTTACGCGATGAGAATTAGACAACAGGCACGACTAGGAAGGTGCGATGAGAGGGAAGAGATCATATTCACACGCGGTAGTGCTTGTCGGAAGCTGACACGACAGGAGCAGGGAGTGCAGTGCGCGAATACTGCTTCAGCTTGGCTCGCGCAGACGGTCTGACGAGGAGCGTTCGCTCCTAGCAAATCAGAGGACAGACAACTTACTAACCGGTAGCTACCTTCAGCATATCATACATAACGGACGTGTTCGACACCGACAAAGATGCTTTCATAGGCGCTCTAGAGTACGTCTCAGTATTCACATCGATACAGCCATGGGCCTCAGACCTCTTCTGGCGTTTCTCCGATCCATATCACCCTCGTATTTCCGCTCCGCCGTTCCGTGCTCATCGCTGGTTCCTCGATATGCGTCGCTGCTCCTCAGATTCAGCGCCCGAATGTCTCCTTCCCCCGGTCCGACTTTATTGAAAAATCTCCCTAACGGAGGCTCTCAAGACTACGTGGCGAAAGCATCACTTTCTGCGTTTCAAACCCCAGTATGATTGAGCCTGGATCAGTCGAAGATGGGACTCCAAATTTGCGGTGACAATTCGAGCGATGTAATTCCATTCGCGGGGAGATCACAATGAGGATCATTGTGGACAGGAGACGAGCTGGTATGGAGAGAGAAAGAAGCCACGATCACATATGCTGGCATGCTTGGGTCGCGTCATCTGTGGCGGTACCTCGCCCACAACCGTAAGGCTAAAAAGGGAACGATAAGACAGAGACAGACCACAGAGCACAGAACGACAAGTTCAGCACCGAAATCGAGCTCCACCTCATCTTCTGAAGCACCGAGCCACGGCATGACGAGGTCACAACAGCAGGTGACGACAAACATTGGGCGACGAGTGCCAACTACCTCGCCTCTACGTTATTGACCAGCCGGCTTACCCTTGCTCTCCTATGTCTGTCCGGAATACGATACACTCCATCTTGATGACTCCAGGAGGAAAGCGCGAACTTCAAACAGAAACCGACGAGGACGGTGAACAGATATATTTACGCCCGCCGTAGCTGATTACATGTTGCTCAGCCGTACGGTAGCGGAAGAAGAAGTTCATACACACATAGACTTGACTGTAGCTAGATCTCGATAACGCAATTCAGATTCCAGAACAGGACAAATATTTACCAACGAATCCCAAACCAGCCCCAAACGAACCCATAGGCACTTCCTCAGCCGCATTACCTTCGGACACAGTACGCGTTTATTTCGTTGACCTTCGCCATCGCCTGGCTCCTTCGACTCATCTCCTTCCCAATCTTCGTTGAAGACCTTTCCTACTCTATCGTCCCCATATCAACCGATCTTTCGGACACTTCCACAGGTGCAGAGGAAGAGATAAAGATATTGAACATGTTCTAAGTCGTCCATCAACTTGATTCAATGCCAGATCCTAGGACCACGGGGTGACGCGACTTCATCCACCACCACCACCATCATTCTCCTCCCTCGCGCACGCGATGGTATGAGCTCTGACAACATCGTGAGGGGAGATGAGGTGGGTGTAACCCTTCAAAGCCTTTTGGAAAAGAACTCTGTACTAAGATAGGGAGTGCGAATCAAGTCTACTGGACGTGCAAAATCCTGTATGAAAGGTTACCTAGTCCCACTGGCGAAGGGTTCACCCTGGAATCTCTGATGGATTACATGTACTTGAGTCTATGGAAGTTGTGGGTATTATACGTGTATGTGCTAGGGTAAGGTATCAACACGTTGTGATCATACTTGCCGTGCCAGAATGATCGATTAGGGGAAAGCATGCTTGCGTAAGGCAAAGTAGGTGGCTTTCAGCACCTCGGGCAATGGTCCGTTCTGACGACGATAAGTCGCACGAATGAAGACACAACAGCGTGCAGTCCACAAACACGACGGGCGACAAATGTATAGCATCAGGCGTGAGCATGAACGATTGAACAGCTCAGATGACACGACAGCTTGGGCATCAAGTACCGAAGCACTAATGAAGAGGTAGGTCAGCGACATGGCATCCCAAAAGATACCGGCTCGGCATGCACGACGGCTACGAAGGTCGGGCCCGATCAGTGATGCGCTGGGCCGAAGAATGCCGTCCGTCTGCATGGACAACGTTTCAGGAACGTAGGAGCCGGGTTGTTTAGTGCTCGTGCTCGTGGTTGTAGGGAAATAAATCCCTGTTACGGCTGGCTACATCAATGACATGCATGGGAGGTGAGCTCGAGCAAGCTGGAGTGGAGACACGTCTCGTGGCTAGCTGTTGTCAGCGACGTCGCTCAGGGCGATAATGCTGATTCGACAAGGGGAGGAGACTGTCGTGGCAGATTCGAGATATTGGGACCAGGATGGAGGCGGTCGGCTGTCCTGCTAAGGTATCGTTATACCCGATGTTGCACATAGATGCGCTCGTTTCTGCAGCGTGAGAGCCAACAGGGGTTGAAAAGGTCGTGAAATGCAACCAGGGATTGGTCGATATATCCTCGCTGCACGTCAGACCGGCACTACACCCAGTCCCCCGAGCCCTACGAGGACAGCGTGGCCGCGGCGTCGGACATGCATAGATATCTGCAGGAAGGGTAGATTGGGTTGACTTCGACATGCTAATCCAGGCGAGCGCGTGATGGGCGTACATGAAGATCCATGTCGATGGACTTCATAAGGCATGTCGTGGGTGTGTGGTCGTGCGCTGGACTACATGTCGCTCGGCAAAGCATGGGAGATCATTGGTGGCGGACCGCAGCGAGGGGATCGCGATCCATACCGCTGCTGCAGCTCGAGGCAGTCCCAACTCATGCACATGCACATGCACAATGTGCAGTAGAGCAGAGTATATCGTTCGGTCCGCCAGCAGCCACCTCTATCCACCCAGCATTCCCGTGCAGCCACCGCCTCCCAGCTAGGGCAAAGGTTCCCGGCGCCGGCAGAAATATTTAACGAAGTCAGCAGGAGTCAGCAGATGGTGCCAAAGCATGCGCGGACGTGTGTGCGTGATCCAGCGCCCAGGTCATGGGATCAACCGTGAACGCCATCGCTGGCGTCATGTTTGGAGGCGATATGGCGGGGGTGGATCATGGTGGCGACGACGCGTGGAGATGTTGGCCAAGTCTGCTTACGGGTGGTAGATAAATGTGTGCCGTAGAGAATGGAGTGTGGAATGGGAAAAGCATGCGAGGGACGGTCAGCAATGTAGGTAGGGATGAGTAGATGTGAGCGGTCAAGAAGGGTTGAGAGACGATGCGGTGGCATTTGGATATGGCAGGCCTATGGGATGTGAGCCGTCTGTCGCAGCATGCGCCAGCGGTGATGGAGGGATGGCCGTGGATTGGGGATCACGGCTGGCGCTGCAGAGGCATGAAGAGTTGGATATCGAAGCGAGCAAGAAGGATTGCCAGTATTCGTCGTGTTGATATGCGCTGCTGATGGGCGTTGTTCGATCTGCAGCGACATGTAAGGTACGGTACATGCCTAAGTGTACGACGACTCTAGCCTAGAGATCGGGGAAAATCGGTGGCGGCGGAGTACCAGCTCTATAACGGAACAGTACAACATCAAGTATGTTACTTCGTGTCACCTGTCAACTGTCAACTGTCAGCGGGGTTGGATCATCAGTTTGGGAGGGTGATTGATGGCAATGCAGCTTCACGAACACTAGATGCAATCGTACAATGCACTGCCGAATACTGGAATTAGTCGATGTGGTGGTTTCCCTTCCGAATGGGTACATGCAAGAGAGATGTACGATTTATGCAGACCCAGCGACATTCCGCCTCCCACCCGCGCCAACGAGAAGCGCCACGCGCCCTGGATTCGGCCGCCTGTGGTGCAGCCAGCTGCAGTCAGCTGCATCGACGTTCTTATTCACCGCACATATACATGTAGGATATTCCTACAGGTACAGGTACATACAATGTCGTCAATGGACGTTCATCACGCCCCGACGGAATGTGGACGCCGCAGAAACTCAATCTCACCACATACCACCACTACTACCACCACCACCACCTTGCCCTAGGCATCATCACGGATGCTTCATAGGATGTTTTCCCTAGCTTCCCTATAGTCCACAACGGCAGACGCAGACCCCGTCACCACACTTAGTCTTAGCCTGTGCATGACATGCACTACCGTCCTCACTTTCGCTACCACTTCCAACTCGACTCGTTGCATGGCGAATCGACCTTCACCACCGTCCGCTACTCTTCACTTGACCCATCGCTACGGCTCATAATCACTCTCCTCACCACCTCCCACCACCCTCGACCTGTGTTCTCTTCCGCCTCGCCTTCAATTCTTGCCTACCCCATCCCCCACCGTCGCTACCTGCCTTACTTGAGCCACCGCACCCAAGGGATCCCAACTGCATCACCCGTCCGTCAACGTGGAAAGCGGGTCCGAGCAATCGCCTCTGCCAGATCGTACCATCTCGCCACTCATGTCCACCACCGCATAAGCGTCTGCTCGCGATCAACCACCTTTTCACCGACAAGTCCCCTCAACCCACCCCTCCATCATGGCAGATGGCGAGGTCCTCACCCCCACCAGAATGCGCATGCATCGACCCTGGGTTTCAAATCCCGTAGCACAGACCATCCTCGCCGACTTCCAGATCGCATACCCGCTGGTCCTGATCTTCTTATACTTGATCGCCTTCACCGTGCGGAGTGTACGCAATGCACGACATGATGATGAGACGGCACCGCAAAACCCGCAACAGCTTGGGCCGGGAGGAAAGCCGCTGCCCAAGAAGAATCCGGCAAAGGGCGCCGACGACCATGGCGAGCTCGATTTCAGCCGGCCGAGGAAGATGCTGTTTCAATGGCTGACGGTCGGTGTGCTGGCGAGTCTGCTGGGGAATATCGTGGTGGTGATTGTCCATGCGCTGTTTGAGAGAAAGCAACGCTGGTGGTGTGGGCAGGCTCCGACGGTGAGACAGGACATATGCTGTGCTGTTGTGGATGATGTGCTAATATCCTGCTATTAGATCTATCTCGTCGGCTCGTTCATGGTCTACGCCCTCCTCCTGATTACACTCATCGATTCGAGACCGTCGCCCACCGGTGCCCATCTGGTGACATGGGTCGTCGCGCTGGTGTTCGAGCTGATACTCCTAGCGTCCTCCTTTGCGCTCTACACGTCTGCACACCGTGAACCGAAAGTGGGGGATCCCGAAGGTGGTGAGATGCAAAGAGAAATGACGGAGTGGGAGATTACGGAGGTCATTGTGGATATCGTGCGGGTGGGCCTACTTTCCGCGCTCATTGCGTTTTATGCTTTGTTTGTGTATCTGCAGGGGGCGAAGAAGAGACGTGATTCAAGAGACGCCGCGGAGAGGACAGCTCTGCTTGGAGAGGAGCCTGGGGTACATGCCAATGGATCCGCATCGGGACAACCGAATGGATACGGTACGGCGAACGGAAAACCACATGGGCCGCATGAGGTGCCGGCAGGTTGGGAGAAGCCCACAGCGACACCGTCACGGAGCTGGTGGGAGTACATCCGAGCATACGGCATCTTTCTGCCATATATCTGGCCGCACAAGGATCGCATGTTGCAGATCAACTTTGTCTTCTGCTTTCTGATCGTCTTTCTGCAGCGAGTTGTTCAGATCGCCGTCCCTTACCAAGCCGGTGTCATCACGAACATTCTGGCCGGCGCACACGGACCAGTCTATATGCCCTGGGGGGCCATCTCACTCTACATCCTATTCAGGGTCTTTCAAGGATCGAACGGTCTTCTTGGAGCGCTGCGGCAGGTACTGTGGATCCCAATCGAGCAATACTCCTACCGTGAGCTGTCCGTGGCCGCCTTCGAGCATGTCCATATGCTGAGTTTGGACTTCCACCTTGGAAAGAAGACGGGTGAAGTCCTGTCAGCGCTGGGCAAAGGATCCTCGCTCAACACGTTCCTGGAATCGGTCACATTCAACGTATTGCCCATGTTGGTGGATCTCATGGTGGCGGTCGTCTACTTCCTCGTCAATTTCGACGCCTACTACGCCCTAGTTATCGGCGTGGTGACGTTCTGGTACATCTACATCACCATCCGAATGGCTTCATGGCGCGCAGACATCCGCCGACAAGCTACCAACGCCAGCCGAGAAGAAGACGCGGTCAAGAACGACTCGATGATGTCGTACGAGACCGTCAAATACTTCAACGCTGAAGCTTATGAGTTCAACCGATACCGCGAAGCTGTGCTGAAATACCAAAAGGCGGAGTATCTGGTCACGTTCTCGTTGGCGTTGATGAACACCATCCAGAATCTCGTGTTCATGCTTGGTCTGATCGTGGCTTGCTTTATCGCTGCCTACCAGGTCACCACTACACAGCTTGGTGTGGGCGACTTTGTCGTGCTACTAACTTATATGACGCAACTTCAAGGACCGCTGAACTTCTTCGGCACTTTCTACCGAATGATCCAGAATAACATGATCAACTCGGAGCGTATGCTGGAGCTTTTCAAGGAGCAGCCGACGGTGGTGGATAGTCCGGATGCCGAGACGCTGCCATTGTGTGAGGGTGAAATCCGCTATAACGATGTGCATTTCGCGTATGACTCGCGCAAACCTGCGTTAAAGGGGCTGAACTTCAGATGTCCTCCTGGTACTACAACAGCATTAGTTGGCGAGTCGGGAGGCGGCAAGTCCACCGTCTTCCGGTTGCTGTTCCGTTTTTACAATGTCGAGTCAGGCAACATTCAGATCGACGGGCACGACGCAAGCGGCATCACCATTGACAGTCTTCGACAGCACATCGGCGTCGTTCCTCAAGATACCGTCTTGTTCAACGAGAGCCTGATGTATAATCTCAAGTACTCTCGACAGTCCGCGACGGACCAGGAGGTGTACGACGCATGCAGAGCGGCCAGCATTCACGACAAGATCATGGGGTTCCCGGATGGATATAATACGAAAGTCGGTGAGCGAGGTCTGCGATTATCTGGAGGTGAGAAGCAGCGGGTGGCGATTGCTCGGACTATCATCAAAAACCCGCGTATCATCCTCTTGGACGAAGCGACTGCAGCGCTCGACACCGAGACGGAGCAACATATCCAGGAAGCGCTGCAGACGCTTGCCAAGGGCAGGACGATGCTGGTAATCGCGCACAGACTGAGCACCATCACCATGTGCGACCAAATTCTAGTATTGCACGAAGGTCGCGTCGCCGAACGCGGCACCCACACCGAGCTGCTCGCGATACGCGGCCGCTACGCCGGCATGTGGCGGAAACAAGTGCGCGCGCAACGCGCCGCCGAAGAGGCCAAAGTGCTGAAAGAAAAAGCCGACCGACTTCGCCGCGAGTCGATGGACAGCAGCGCCGCGCGCGGCCGCCAGGTCGCCAACACCGACGACTCGCCGCTCAGCAGCGACGAGGACGAGCATACCTCGGCCACCACCACCGCCGCGCAAGCAGGCCCGTCACTCGACGCCGGCACCGCCACCGACTTGCAGGCGTCCCTCTCCCTGTCCCCTGGCTCCTCCGTCCCGCACGCACATATTCAGTCTGTCATGGGCACCGGCACCGGTATGGACACAGGCACCGACACGCATTCGCAGCGCGAAGCGCTCAGAAGCGGGACCGTTCGATCGCCCTCGCCAGTCGCTGAGGAGCCGTCCCATAAACCGCGTGGGCATCCTTGATCGTGTCAGCGCCTTTGCTTAAGGTATCCCGTAAGCCCAACGGGCGCGAAATGGCACTCCTATGAGAAAAACTCCTTATGACCTTTACTACTTGCCCTCCCCAAAATATCAAAATTTAACGTTCTTCTTTTTCCAAGATTATGGGGATTTTGACCTCATGTTTCACTGTCTTCCTGCATCGTCCTCGTTTTGTTTTGCGTTGCATTGCATTGTGTAATGACTTTCTCATCTCGCATCTTAGTCTTATCTCCATCTCATCTCATCTCATTTCATGATCTTTTCTTTTGAGGCTGTGATCAGCAAATTCAAAAGCTTTGTTTGGCATGCGCGCAGATTATATTACAAGTTTTCTATGCGAGTGCTGGGAGGGACACCGTGAATTTGCGAATCAGAGGTACGTCTGGTCTTGAGGCTTCGGACCTACGATGGGACTGTGGCATGACTTTACTTTTGGTCAGGCGATCTGGCACACAGTGCTGGAAGGTGAGAGTGATGGGCAGGGGGTGAGGGAAGGTACTGGTACTGGAGAGTGGTCATGGAGATTGTAGGGGGAAGGGTGGTCATGAGTGGGTGGGAATGGAATGGTATGGGAAGGGGAGGCAGGCTCACGCCTTTTGTTTCTTGTTGGTTTTGTTGGTCTTGCTACTGCCAGAAACACACGATAGATGAGCTAATTACATGGATGGCTATGTTGTCTGTTGTCGACTGTGCTTTGCCAGTTAGTGAATACGCAACATAGTTCATTCAGGTTACTTAGCTGCATCATCGTCGTCACTTGTTGCTGATTAGTATGCCGTCTTCGCTATGCCCGTTATCCCAAGCTCGGGAAGACCGGGCTCGAGAGGGTGATGGTAGAGGGAAGCGATGTATGGGCAAGGGTCCTGCCTCAAGTATCTACCTTAAGTGCGTTAACACGAAACTTGAGCCCTCTTGACCCCGTGGTCAGTCGGAGTTGGTCTTGTCTCGTCTGGTCTGATCTGCTCCCTATGTTCTGTTAGATAGATCCGGTCTGGTCCGAACTGATCTGATATGATACAGCTTGTTCGATCTCACTCAATCAGAACGGGGTTGACGTGAGCGTCTGGGGAGATCCTACAGGACTCAATTCGGGAGATGGAGACGTCTGGTCTCTTGCTCAAACGTGGTCCTGGGCTTGGGAGAAAGTTCATGATGGAAGGCAGCTTTACTCTAAGAGGATGACAATAGAGGGAGAAGGCATCAGACTGGAGGGGGAGGTTAGGGATCAAGGGGTCTAGGGGTTGGGCCATGATGTTTCTTGACCGGGAAATGATTTGATTGCATACAATGTGATCAACGGGGATCATATGAGAGTTCGGATATCGCAGGACATCGGCCAGTGCTGTATTGTGCGTTGGTGCCTGTTCACGAAAATGTGTGTGCTCTGGCGGAATCTTCTTTCTTCCTCGCGAAGCTTTCCGTAGACCTGTGGAGAGCCGGAGAGATCACTAGACCAAGTGAAGCATATCTTACGCAGTGAACGTTTTCGTTGGCTTGGTTGAGCACTTGAGGTGAGAGATATCGCACATTTCGTGAACCCCTCGTGTGTGTCTATCATAATATCTCTAGCCTCTACAGCGCGATGTCATCGTGATCCCTTTGCGTGACTTGGACGTTTCAGCAACAGAGCTGTGGCGAGAGGCTGGGAGAATGGAGGGGACTGAGCAATATATATTCGATTCGTCGTGATAGGCGAGGTCACGCATTACGTGGTGCTTGGTGATCAGGCGATGTGTTGCATTTCTGTAAGGATTCTGTGAAGATATCGCCTCGGTATATACTGTATTGACAACTGTATCGTTCGCTACGCTCTGGTCTGGGGGAGGGCGCCGAGAAGCCTTGTTACATAACCCATAGGCTTGGACATGACCCCGAATCAGGAGTGGCTCCTTACATGATCTGACCCTGTATGGTTGGGCACAATAGCGTGTTTATGAAAGATTCGATCTGAGCGTGAGTTCTGGGCAAGCCGCCGTCACGGTGATTTCAGCATCGCACTTTCAAGGAGCTGCACGATCTCCTCATGGCCTTTGTCGGCTGCTGCTTCGCGTGCGTTGCTGTACTTGCCGCATATTTCCCCACTACATCGTGCGTCCACGTCGGCGCCGGCCATGAGTAACAGCTTGACGATGTCAGTATGGCCAAGATAAGAAGCAGCTTGCAGCGCATTGCCGTACATCCCACCCTCGATGTCGCTTCCTGGGGCGTTCACGTTAGCGCCGGCCTTGAGTAACAACTTGACGACTGCATCTCCATGGTAAGAAGCAGCAGCAGCTTGTAGTGCGTTGCCGAATACGCCACCTTGTGCGTTCACATCGGCGCCGGCCTCAAGCAACAGCTCGATGATCTCTGCATGACGGTAAACAGATGCAGCTTGGAGAGCGTTGCCGAATACGCCACCTTGTGCGTTCACATCGGCGCCGGCCTCAAGCAACAGCTCGATGATCTCTGCATGACGGTAAACAGATGCAGCTTGGAGAGCGTTGCCGTATTCACCACCCTGTGCGTTCACACTGGCACCGGCCGTTAGCAATAGCTGTACCGCTGCTACACTGTCGACAGAAGATGCAGCTTGGAGAGCGTTGCCGAAGTAGCCACCCTGTGCGTCCACATCAGCGCCAGCCTTTAGCAACAGCTCGACGATCTCTGCATGACGGTAAACAGATGCAGCTTGGAGAGCGTTGCCGAAGTAGCCACCCTGTGCGTTCACATCAGCGCCGGCCTTTAGTAATAGCTCTACTCGTTCTGCATTGTCGGAAACAGATGCAGCTTGGAGAGCGTTGCCGTATTCGCCACCCTGTGTGTTCACATCAGCGCCAGCCTCAAGCAACAGCTCGACGATCTCTGCATAACCCTCAAAGGATGCAGCTTGCAGCGCAGTGTTGAAGTATCCGCACTGACTGTTGACGTTACCTTTATGCTTCAGCAGCAACTGCACGATCGTAGAATGACCTTTAACGGATGCTGCTTGCAGTGCGTTACCATAGTGACCTCCGCAGACATCGATATCGTTGTTTGCTAGCTCAATCAAGGCAAATACCACAGTTCGAAGACCCAGTAGGCTTGCGAAATAAATGGCAGACCCGAAGTCTTCAGTGTATGGATCACTCGTTGCAGTACTGTGATCTGGCTGGTATATGGAATACCAATCCTGCCTTGACTTCTCAGCCGTGAGAAAACGTACCTCGTAATCGGCGTTACTGCTTTGCTGTAATGACGAATGAAAGAACCATGTCGTGGCTGCATACCAAAGCAACGGAAATGATGCAACACTGGACTCGGGTCTAGGCCGCACACTTTCGCAGACGCTACTGAAATAGGTCAAATATGCCAAGCAGCTGTGCATGATGAATCGATGGCCCGCTGCTGGCTGGAGATGGAAGTCTCTAGCATCGTGTTCAAGTATTCGACTGGATTCGAGGTACTCTTTTACAGAGAAGTGGGCGAGTCGAACTCTGGTATATGCGTCTCTGTGTAAGTTGTCGTGGGACGTGAGCCTGTCCTCAGTATAATCGTTGGAAATAATGCCATCCTCTTCATCGCCAGCGGTGGAGTCCTCCATCTCATCGGTGGTCACAACAGTAACTAGCCCGGAAAGAAGATTCAGCGTTCCTTCAATCGTTCCGCGGTCCTCCACATCGACGCTGTCGTTTGCTGTGTCAATAATCACAGTCTCAACAAGTTGATCAAGCGTTGGAGGCGATCGTGCGTATGCGAGCCATTGCAAAAGTGTAAGCACATCGCGGACATAGTGTTTTTCAATACTGGCGAGCATCCGCATGTACGTCTCGTCGAGAGAAGCAGGGAGGTCGTGCAATGCTCTTCGTACATAGCTGGGCCGAACATCTGGGAGCTTTTTAAGCTCTTGAAGCTGGCAATAAGCCCATCGAAACCTAAACACGAGTCAACATACTGCTTCGCTGATGATACTTGCGGCAAACGTACATCCCGTCCGACTTTTCGGCAATCGTCTTCTTTATGTCTTCTTGGGATTGAGGTTTCAATAGCTTGAGTTTCCTATCGTGCAACATCTCATCGGAGACATAACGCTGAATATCAACATCCACGGCGTGTGTGTCAATGACGATGCGCTCAGCTGCTAGCGTCTCCATTGCCTGGCGGATATCCAGGAGCTCGCGGCTGGTTGTAAGTATCTTCAAATTGGGCGCACGTTGTGAGATGATTTCTACCCACTGGAGCAAATCTTGGCGGGCATCGTGGTCTTTCGGACACTCGTCTAGCGCGTCTAGTAAGAAGTAGACATTTTTGAAGGTCCGTAATTCGATGTCTAGGATCTTCTCCAGCTCGGCGATTCCCGGTTGATTAGGTCTTTGGCTCGCCTGGAGAAGGGTCGATAGCGCGGGCTCTTTATATGCGAGCTGGGACACTATCGAGCGTACAAGATTTTCATAGCTTTGCTTCCTGTCGTCGGAGAATGTAAAGTAGAAGACGGCAAATCCATCATTCATTGTTGATTGACAGTGCACTTTAATGTCCTCAATAGCTTCCGAGCACAGAATTGTCTTTCCACATCCAGCCTTTCCATACATCCAGACATGCCTGACAGAACAATCTTTCCACTTCTTATACTGGTCACATTCAAGCAACCAGAAGCCCGTTTTCGCTTTGTGTTTCTGACGAGCCGAGGCGTGATTCGTCCATGGATCTGAGGGACTAATCCAGTCAATGACCTTCTTGAATTGGTCGGATTGTTGAACAGCTAGAATTTGTTGCTGCTGGGAGACGATTTGTGCCACCGCGACCTCGACATTTGTGCTAGAATCAAGCTGCAGGGCTTGTAGCGCTGTCGCAAGCCTTCCCTGAACACTCTCTACCTTGTCACGCAGCTTTTGAAGTGTCTTGGCTTGAAATGGATACTTCAGTCGCTGCACCTGGGACAGAATCTTTTGTCGCGATGTTTGAGGATCGCCATACTTGCGTAGCTCTTGCAACTTTCCCGATAGCTCGGTGAGACTGTCCTCGCACGCCTGTAAACATCTCTTAACCCGCTCGGACCTCTCCTCGTCCAGTTGTCCACGGTCGAGAGATCCTTTGAGCAGTCCCAGTGTTCTGCACAAATCCGCGATTGAGTCGTAGGCGCTACTGATGTCCGAGTCGTGGTCTTTCCAGTCGTTATAGAAGGAGAGCAGTCCTTGACAGATCTGAATGCCGAGAGAGGCCACCCCCACTGCACTTCCAGCGACACCCAGCTCCGCCATTCCTAGGTGTTTGAAAGTGAGGATGATGTATCACAATGCGAACGCATTATCCAGAAACTCGTGAGGGCGGACACTGTTGCTGCCACGACGTGTGGATCAAAGCCAAAGACCGTCAATATCGCTACTACTACGCGCAAGGCTGGCACAGCCTTGAGCTACTTGCAGCTTGCTTCTCTCAGCTGCATGTGAACTGAATAGCTAGCTTACGTGTAAGGCAGCCTTGCATGTCCACCGTATTCGCTTGCTGCACCTGTTTGGTGACTTACCCATCAGGCGAGCGTGCGACATCATGTCGTCCATGAGTTCATACGCCTTCTGCTGACAGTAGTATGTATGATGTTGGGACGAACGTAGATTGGACTGCACGACGGTGTTCGGTAAGCATCACGTGATAAAATGCTACCATACAAAGCATGTTAGTGTTTCGCAGGAGCAACCAGAGAAATAGCTTCAGCTTGCACCGACACTTCGGATATGTACTGTAGTGTGTGGTCGGTTGTTTTCGATTGCTGGCCTCTTTCAAAAATAAGCTTTTGGGATGACTTGATCATAGAGATTGAGACCTCTAACGTTAAGGGCGCTGCATGCGGTGCCACATCCTGAGCGGGCTTGAGGTTGATTTCAGCCAAGAGATCCACTCTCTTCAGCGTAACTTCATGATCTTATGCCCAGCTCGTTTCAATCGCGGGACAACTCGGGATCATATGAAGTCCAGAGCCGTCTCGACTCTTTGTGGATCCGTCGGACGTGTAGATAATCACTACAAACAGCGCTTGTTCAGATAGATTGAGCTAAAGCCTGCGACGATTGAATGGTGATTCTACTGGCAACCAGACGCATAACGTGACTGCGATTTCCGTCGTCTCGTTGCACCTCATTTATATGTCAAGTCCCGGGACCAAGGTCCTGGGATCTCGTGTGTCCCTTTTAGCTGACGTGGGATGCATGCATGCATGCGACAGAAGCAAGCTCCGGGAGTCTTGCTGATCGCGGGTCGGGTATGCCTGCTGCGGGGCTTTGATAGCAAGTGGTGATGGCGGTGAGAGGATATGGAATGGCAAACAAGTGTATGCTTTTGCAAGTACCGAACGGACTTGCTGATCCTCCTGATGGTTGAGACAGGAAACGTGAAAGCACAGAGTAAAGTCGTCTCCAAAACCCGGGAATTGATTCTGGGGTCCCGCTGGTGTGGTTACAGACTGTTTGAAGTAGCGGCAGATGTGGTTTGGCTTGTCCCGGCTATTCGTCTACGTGCCGTTGTGTGAGGACGGCATCGCGCCTTTTTCTGTACATGTGGCTATGGTGTACGATCGACTACACCTGGCACAAGGGTCATTATCATCCTCAGCAATGCATTCGAGGACTCCAACATAGCGATCAGACTTTGTTTCCCCGCCCTTGCAGACAGATCAGTGGTTCGTCCAAGAGGGGTTCCCCGGCACGTGTGGGCAGGATGAAGCTAGATACAGTAGTCCTGTAGTAAGCCACGACCGAACTCAAGCTCTTTTGACGCAAAACTCGTTCCAGACTTTCCGTTCTGCGATGCTTCATATCGGACCAAACTTATCTTTCCCGTACTGGTTCGTCCGTTCAAAGGGCTGATCTTATGTACCGAACTGGTCCGCAGCAATTCCCAGTCAGACGAGCTGGTTTCCCTGCATTTCTTGTCAGGAACACTTCCTTTCTTTCGTGCTGGTGGCAGGTTTGACTTTGATCACGTTATTGGGGGATGCTATAGCTACGGAGTCTGCTTCACCGTCGACATCTCTACGCTTCATAATCTATTGGGGCTTCTGGGGTCTATTAAGGTATCTCCCGCGCTTGGTCATCAAAACTACTCTATTGACACGACGATGTAGATCTGTGCTGGCTGGTGGCATTCTGTTTCTGGCGTCTCATATCAATACTGGCTCGGGCTTCACAGGCCACTATTGGCATATCTCAAGCATACCACTGGTCATTGGGAGGCGAACTTCTGTGGCGGTTGCCAGTCAAGAGCAATCACGGAGTCTTCCTATCACATCTCCCAAGGCCTCGGCTTTTGAGCCGCCCATTCATATTCATCATGCCCTATAACGAGATCCCGATTGTATGTGGTAAACTGTGCCCTGGCAACGTAGTCACACTAGCATCCCTCTGTGCTGCAACGCAATAGTTAGCTGAAAGTACAACAGGACGATGCGTATACGGATTTTGACGAAGATGCAGCGACATATTCTTCGTGAGTCTTTCTCATTCCAGAGGATGCAGCGTCATATCATGTATGAACCGAATGATTGATTGAGTGCTTTGGGTTAGACAACGAACAATGGCAACAACGACAACCAGGTATCGGCATGAAAATGGACGAACGTATCACGCATATCGTAAGGTCTTCCAGGAGCACTAAACAAAGCTTGGAGTGCTGAACCCATCGCAGGTGACGGCGAATATTGGCAGCCCAACGATAAGAAGCAAAATAATCACGAAGCTCTGGTGTATGTTGTAGCACTACATTTTGTCGATTGCGGCATTGATTGATAATGCTACAGACATCATATGTGCATTATGATGCTCAAAGACAAGCTCTTCCTCGCCCCAACCGAGAATCCCCAGCGGATTCTTGACGTCGGCACTGGGACCGGGATCTGGGCGACGTAAGCATCCCCGTCCCTACTCCCCCTTTCCCGCCCCCTAATCTCCTGATTCAATCCAGAGACATGGCCGACAAGTTCCCCGACGCCGAAGTAATCGGCACCGACCTGTCCCCGATCGCGCCAGGCATGCAACCGCGCAACGTCTCCTTCGAGATCGACGACTGCTGCAGCATCTGGGTGTACCCGGAAAACCACTTCGACTTCATCCACATGCGGGGGCTCTTCGGCAGCATCGCCGACTGGCCCGACCTCTATCGACAATGCCTCACCCACCTAGCTCCGGGGGGCTACATCGAGCAGCTGGAGTTCAGTGTGCACTGTCACAATGCCGACGGCACGCCGCTGGCCCCTGAATCTGTCCTGTCGCGCTGGACCGACAACTTCGTCGCTGTCGGCGCCCGCAGCGGCAAGACGTTCGAGATCGCCGAGACCATGGCCGACCATCTGCGCGATGCGGGATTCACGGACGTCGTGGAGAAGATCTTCAAGTGGCCTATCGGGCCCTGGAGCTCCGATCCTTATCTCAAGGAGATCGGCCGCTGGAACCTGCTGAATTGGGAGGAGGGCATGGAGGGTTGGACCATGGCGACGTACACGCGCGTGCTAGGCTGGTCGTATTCTGATGTGCAAGCGTGGCTGCGGCAGGTGCGGGAGACGCTACGCGAACGGCGGCAGCATGTTTATCACGAAGTGTGAGTCTTCCTTTTCTCTTCCTCTCTGTCCCCTCCTGCTCTCCCTTCCTATCACGATGAAGTTGTCTCTCAGGAGAAATCTGGAACATGCCAATACTGACATACAATCTCTTTCTTCGTGCCACATAGGAGAGTAGTATATGCCCGCAAACCATTATGAGCATGAACTCGACGATCACAAATCATAAAATGCCGCCCATCTCAGTACATGTGCTGCGAAATCTCCACATAATCCTTCGTCCTCAGCTGGCCTTCATCCTCTGTATTTCATGACGGAGAAGCCGAACCCAAGCTACATGTTTGCCCCTGATTCAACTACATATGTTCCAACCCCGTACCTCTTCCTGTTTCCTCCGTGTATAGAAAGATCCGGGCGAAAACCGTATGCCATCATGCTGAAGATAGACGAGAGGTGATGAGATAATGTCTACAGTATACGAACATACATTCTATGCTCATGCATTCAGACATCTCATATGACCACAGTGTAAGCAACAACAACCTCAGCGGCCCTACTATATATACATCTCATGAGTCAAAGTTGACACGACTCGACGCGGCATCACCGACACAGATACATACCTTAGAAGTCGTTTGAAGAATGTACATGTATTGAAACATCTCACATTACCCCCCGTGTAGTGTTCAAGAACAATACCCTTACCTACCTACCCCTACTACATGTATATGTCCATCTCCCAAGGTCATCACTAAAAGTCGACATGACCCGCCATCCCGTCACCAGCCCAAATACATACTGTAGAAGTCGTAAGGAGAATGTACATGTGTTGAGTCAGCTCACATGACCACAGTATTTGAGGAACAATATCTCCAGGTGCCACTAATGAGGTATATGTCCATCTCCCGAGGTCATCAAGCAAAGTCGATGCAATCCGACGTCGATCACGACACCAAGATCAAAAGCACAAGGTGGGAGGAGTCGTAAGGTGAATGATATACTGATTTCATGCTCGACGCAATCTGTTGTCCGTCCTAGTCTTATCTAGTGGAATGCTTCTATAGAGAGAACCACAGCAGCGAAGATGGAGAAATGTACAAGACATGAACACTCTCAGTCCCAACAGTCATATGAGGAACTGAAGATAGGTAGGTCCCGATGCAGATGCTAAACCTCCACACACTCACACTTCACGCTCATGTAAACACACACACGGATGAGAAAAAACAGATGGTTGTTTCGAGAACGCTCACAAGGTAAAACAAACAAGAAAAGCTTCGATTTTGCTCGCATCTAATCAGTCCTCTAACAACGCTACCGCCTGGCCGAATTCTCCGTCAGACCGGTAATAGTCGGGCTGGGCAGGGAAGCTTTCCGCGTCGGGCTCGGCGCGCGACTCGGTGCGGCGCTGGGGGTAGCGCTAGGGGCGGCGGAGCGGTTGTGGGCCATGTGCGCGCTGACCAGGTGGCCGGCGGCGAGGGCGGAGGCGAGACTGAGTTCGCCGGCGAGGACACCGGCGGCGACGATGCGGGCGAGTTGGCGCGCGTTCTCGCCTGGGGACGTCATGTGAGCGCCGCGGACGCCGAGCATGTCAAGCATGGCGGCTTGGGGCTCGAGGATGGTGCCGCCGCCGATGGTGCCGACTTCGATGCTGGGCATGGAGACGGAGATTTGGAGGTTGCCGTTTAAGCTGAGAAGGAGCATGTTAGTTCAAATGCTGAGTATGGTGGGGAGTGGAGAGGATACGTACTTCTTCATCACGGTGATACAGTTGCTGCTCTCCACATTCTGTGCTGGGTCTTGACCGGTGGCCAAGAAGATGGCTGACACCAGGTTGGATGCGTGAGCGTTGAAACCTCCGATACTACCAGCCATAGCGCTACCGATCAGGTTCTTGGCGATGTTCAGCTCCACCAGAGCATCGACATCACTCTTGAGCACACTTCTTACGACGTGGCCGGGGATGATGGCCTCGGCGACGACACTTTTGCCACGACCATCAATCCAGTTGATGGCAGCAGGCTTCTTATCTGTGCAGTAGTTTCCGGACACGGCGATGATGGCCATGTCCTCGAATCCAGCCTCGTTAGTCATGACCTTGAGTGCGTGGTCGACACCCTTCGAAATCATGTTCATGCCCATGGCGTCTCCAGTGGTGGTCTTGAAGCGAATGTACACGTAAGTGCCGGCGATCGAGCACTTAAGTGATTGCAGCCGAGCGAAGCGAGATGTGGAGTTGAATGCATCGCGCATGACCTTCTGACCCTCAGCACTGTCGAGCCAGTTCTTGGCCGCAGCAGCACGTGCAAGTGTTTCGAAGCCAACACATGGACCACGAGTCATACCATCACCAGTCAAGACCGTCACAGCTCCGCCTCCAGCGTTGATGGCCTTGGCACCTCTGCTTGTACTTGCCACAAGCACACCTTCGGTGGTAGCCATGGGGATGTAGTAGCTGCGGCCGTCGATGACCATAGGTCCAGCTACACCAAGAGGCAACGGGAGATAACCAACCACATTCTCGCAACACGCGCCGTGTACACGGTCATAGTCGTAGTTCTTGTACGGGAGCAAAGACCGTTCCAGTTTGCCAGTGAGATCAGTGGTAGCGGGTGTTCTTGCGACGAGAGATCGTCGAATTTTGACGGCACGAGTTTTGTCGCCGAGAGTCTTCTCCAACGCGTAGCCAGGGATCTTGTTACGAAGAGTGAGGTCAACAAGTTCAGCATCGGTGAGGAGATGCGCCTTCTTCTCCTTGACCAACGCCTCACATTCCTCTTTGGTACGCTTGGATGGTGCATCATCTACTGCTTCTGGTTCATCCTTGATATCTTCGTCGACAGGGAGAGGGGCATCAGGCGCTACAGCATGACCGCCCTGCTTAGGCTCTGCAATAATCGGTACAGCTTCCCGGGTGGTCTCGGCTTCCTTAATGCTCCATCGAGCAGCGTTGAATAGGTACCCGTTGAGCGCCAAGCTGAGTGCGAGTACAATGATAACCCACTTGCTGAGGACTGGATCTTCGAAGCTCTTGAGGAGGCTGTCAACAACTCGACCTCCCACGGCGGAGAACACACCGTTGCTGTTGTCGCCATCGAACAAAGCCCATTCCGAAGCTGCGTTGCCTGAGATCGTTTGCGTGGATGTTGATAGCTCATACTTGATGGGATGGAACACCGTAACTGACAATGGCTCGTTGCCTGCCTTTGCCTGGGTAAGAAGGAATTCAAGACCATTGCCAGCGACCTTGAACGGATCCATAGGCGGCAACGCAACAGCACTGGAGAGACTAGCAGTGGCGAGTGGGGAGTTGCCAGTGCCTCGGAATGGCAGGCTTGCAAGATTCAAGACATTGATACCGATAAATGCGCTGGCCATGAGGACCTTGAAGCGTGGGACGCTGCTGTCGCGAATCTTGCGACCGAAAATGCTAAACTCACTGGTTGGAGAGCAGTTCTCATTGCTGGGCCAGTCGTTGCTGCTGGCAACATTCTCAGCAACACGTCGACTAATCCCGTCCTCTTCCAGGGCCTTGCGAAGAGCGACATGACGCTTGATACGGTTGATCTCAAGCTTAATGGTGAGGATCGAGGTGTAGAAGGTGAACAGCAGGATACCGTCGAAGAATAATGTCCAAGCTGCAAGGAAGCAGAATTGCTTAAGGCCGCCCTGGATGCCGGATGCCGCACCGAGGCAGAGGATAGCAATCTCGACCACGTAATCCCGCACAATCTCGAACCCACGTTCGCGCACAGCTTGCTGGACGGCGTACTGGAGTGTGAGTGGCGCATCGCCGCTTCCGTTTCCGTTGTTGTGTCGTTTTGCTTGAAGTGATGCAGATAGAACAGCTTGTGTCAGGACGATGGGCTTCTCGAAACCAATTGTAACGACGAGGAATGGAATACCCTCGGACAGCAGAACCAGATTCTCCGGTACGCCCAATTGCATGGTAACGATGAGACCAAATAGCAATGCGAATGATGAGGAAAGGAGCACAGCCGCACCCAGCCATAAGTTGGAACCCATGCGGCGCATGCTGAAGAACAACGAGCCGAACGTGAGGTACATTGCCAAGTAACCCAAAGTCATGATAATGATGTCGAGAGTCTCAGCGTTCCTGACGAGTTCGACAAAGGCCGTCCAGGAGTTTGCGGCCCATTCCACAATGCTGTTGGACTGGACTCCACTGTAGCCATGCTTCATGCGCCAGAACAATTGTTGGGGCTCGTCATCGGTCTCGCCGTATGCAGAACCAGAGCGGCTTTCCGCAGCAATCTCCTTGAGACCGTCCAAGAAGTGTGCGCTCTCATTGGCAGGCATGGAGAAGGCGAGGCTTGAGTCGGTAGAGATGGAGGCAAGAAGGTTACCGCTCGACGGCAGAAGCTGGGCCGAGCTGCCATCGGGCAACACCAGCTTGTCGGCGACAACGGCAGCGTTCGGCAAGCCATTGGTGTCCGGGAATGCAAGAGTCACCAAGGCGACATCGCGGGGCGTGTATCTCGATCCCTTTGCTATTTGCTGATCTGCCATCTGCCATTTCCACGCCGTATCAGGTCCCACCTGAAGGTTCTTGCTGCCTGCTGATAGCGTGGCCAAGTCGACTCGGTTCGAGAGGAGGATCGGCGAGGGTTGAAAGAAACCCGTGGCTAGGAGGTTGACGTAGAAGACGCTGCCGAGGACGGCAACGGCCGATAAGACGTGGATCGGGTGCGTGCAAGCCTGGTGCGAGATGGTCTGTAGATAAGGCGTGATCTGCTTGTTGTAGTATCCCGGTTTCTCAGGATTGGAGACATCGTAGGTGCGCCTCCAACGGGTGGGGATCAGGGAGGAGAACAGCATGTTGAAAGGCCGGGGGTCGTCTGGGAGGCGGAGGAGATAGGGTAGAGGAGACGCGAACCCACTGCGGCGAAGGGCGAGGAGATCGAAGGTTGGAGTGAGTTTGGAGGGTGGGTGGAAGTCGTGGTGGTCACTCAAGAACGCGCGGTCCTCATGCCATGCGGGACATGCACAGCTTGAATCGTGAACCAGGTGTGAGGCGGGAGGAGGTCAAGTAGGTATGGAAAGGCGTTGATTTGTCCAGGCTTTGGGTTTAAGCCTCCTTTCTCTGCTGGCCGATTGTCTAATCGATAAACTCAGGCCTTGTTATTGGCCGTCGATCCCACTTTCGTTCTGGATCGATTTCTGTCGCGCTCAAAAGTCGCTGCTGCTACTCAAATACCCGGTTGCTACTGATTGACGGCGTCCAGGCGGTCAGTCGAAGGCGGGCGTAGTTCAGTGAATGGGCCAAAAAGTTGAGGAGGGATGTCATGCAAGGAACAAGCTTTCAGTATGTTGATTGGCCTGTGGCGCGCTACCGGGCAGAATTACTCCACACAAATCCTGGACTGTGGCGGCGGGTGTTTCTGGAAGGTCGGTACCTTAGATAGTCGATGATGCGGGCTGATGGAGGATGGTGCTGGGACAAACACACAAGATCAATCAGAAGAAGGTGAGGAAGAGAAGATGTAAAGTCAGATCAATTCATCGACGAAGTATAGAAGTATTACCAGTTGATGATTGTTACATGCCATGTGCATCCACCGCCATCATGGCACCATTTCGACATCCTTTCATCCAGCGCCTGATGCAGCCGTGGGGTACTTGATACGCCGGCATGGAAATCGTACGACAGATCTGCTGCGACGCGCATCCCACCTCCACCACACATACACACACCTCAAACTTCTTTAATATCGTCTTCATTTCCTGCTTGTCGTACGACTCAACGATGAAACATTCAGCTGAGAGCTTGATCATTCATTGCACGAAGGCCTGAGATACATGCAGTATGTATGTAAGAGCCGGAAGGCCTTATTGTTGATCTCGGCTCTCCTGTTGTCTCCATGTCGATGCACACCGCAATACTATCATTGTACAGAGACAGGGACACACAATGTGCTTCATACCCGTCTCACTCACAGGTAATATCTTCTACATACTTATCGTACAACACGCATCTCTCATCTTTTGCCTCTCATCTCCAACACCAATCAGTGCTCAGCATATCCGATAAATAAGCAGATCAGATCTGGGCCATGTGGCTATTGAAGATATAGGACCCTGAACAATGCACTACTCCACACTCTACGCCCGCCTCGCCACACTCTACACACGACCTCGGCATCAAACATTGAGGCTGCGGCAATCAATACAGCCCGTCCAGAGATGTGTTATGGCTTCCCTTCACTCTCTCCCATCTCTTATTGCCTTTCAACACTTCTCTCCTAGAATAACACATATCTCTCTTTTCCTCATCTCCCACCATGAAAGTCCCCCTCACCCGTCAAGAAGTGGCCAAACACACCACGGAAGAAGATCTGTGGGTCATTGTGGATCATAAGATCTATGATCTCTCAGAGTTCATCGATGCGCATCCTGGTGGCAGTGTCGTCCTGACCCAAGTCGCCGGACAGGATGCGACCCAAGCCTTCTACAACCTCCACCGTCATGAAGTGCTGCAGCAATACTCGTCTCTCTGCATCGGAGTGGTAGAAGGCGAAAAGTCGGAGGTGATCGATCCACAGCCAGGCGATCTCAGTCAAGTACCATATGGTGAACCATGCTGGTTATCACCCAACTACAAGAGCCCTTACTACAAGGAGAGCCATCACAAGCTTCAGAAGGCTATGCGGGTGTTTGTCGAAGAGCATGTCAAGCCGGAAGCGCAAGAGAAGGAGAAGGATGGAACGCACATCAGTCAAGAGTTGATCAACAAGATGGCTGCAAACAACGTACTGGCCATGCGATTAGGCCCTGGCGAGCATTTGCACGGTCGTTCACTAATGGGAGTCATGGATGGCAAGGATTTCGATGTCTTCCACGACTTGATTGTGTCCCAAGAGTTGAACCGCGTCAATGCGAGAGGCTTCCAGGATGGCAACATGGCCGGCATGACCATCTCTCTCACAGCTGTGCAGCACTGGCTAAACAACAAGGAGCTTAAGCAGAAGATCACCGACGAAGTGCTGTCGGGAAAGAAGAAGATGTCGCTGGCCATCACGGAAGCCTTTGCCGGGTCTGATGTGGCCGGTCTGCGCACCACGGCCGAGTCAAGTAAGGACGGGAAACACTACATTATTAACGGTACCAAGAAGTGGATCACCAACGGCATGTTCAGTGATTACTTCGTGACCGGATGCAAGACGAAGAAGGGCTTTTCGGTGATCCTCGTCCCACGTGGCGAAGGTGTTGAGACCAAGCCGATCAAGACCGCATACTCCGCTGCCGCTGCCACGACTTACATCGAGTTCAACAACGTCAAGGTGCCGAAGAGCTACCTGCTTGGCGAGGAGGACAAGGGGTGAGTCGAGCCTGCATTTCTGACATTGCCTTCCCTCCACAATACTGATCTGTCGCAACAGCTTCACTGTCATCATGTCCAACTTCAACCACGAGCGGTGGATGATGGCTTGCGCCACGACGCGCTGGTCTCGCACCGTCCTCGAGGAGTGTCTGAAGTGGTCGCACCAGCGCCTCGTCTTCGGCAAGCCGCTCGTCGCCCAGCCCGTCATCCGCCAGAAGCTGGCCAAGATGATCGCCCTCGTCGAGTCGAACCAAGCCTGGCTCGAGCAGATCTCCGACCAGATGAACAAGCTCTCCTACGCCGACCAGAGCAAACTCATGGCCGGACCCATCGGTCTGCTGAAGTTCCACGCCACACGCTCCGCGCACGAGATCGCCGACGACGCGACCAACATCTTTGGTGGCCGCGGTCTGACGCAGTCCGGCATGGGCAAGGTCGTCGAGATGTTCCATCGCACGTACAAGTTTGATGCCATTCTGGGTGGTACTGAGGAGATTCTGGCGGATTTGGGCGTACGGCAGGCGATGAAGTTTATGCCCAAGGCGATGTTGTAGATGAAGTAATGTTTGCAGATGCACTCACCATGCCCTTGTAATGAATGTTGTATCTTTAGCGTTATGTCGCCCCCACTCTCCACAATAGAAGAGATGGCGATGAGCATACAGATTCCTCGACGACATCTGCAAGGTTAACGAAAGCAAATCCTAGTTCATGCAAGATTGTCGTTCTAGACAATGCGGATCGTCCAAAGTCAATCCAACTGACTCGCTCGTCCCAACCCAGCCAAGCAGAAACTCAAACCTACATACATAGCCGTGATAGCATGAACGATCGTCACGTCAACGCCATCACACCGGGCGATGTCGTCTTCATCCCGCCATCTGATAAGTCACTCACCTGAAGCATCCAACCTAAGCAGCACTAAACGCCCGAGTTTCAACCGGGCGACAACTTTAGAGTGAAAGCTTGCGGGGGTGCAGCAGCAACAGCACCGCACCAAGCTAGCACGCCATCGACCTCACCTCATCATCGCCGCAGCTCAGCATGCAAACTAACCACGAAAACGTGATCGGAGATGGGAAAAGCTAGACGCGTTTTCGCTGGCGATCGAGCTTGTTGGTGTAAGCAATGGTTTAGTGGAGGTGACCACATGTAGGTTTGACAATACCGTACACACACACTCTCATACACACATTGGGTGGCCCGCCAGAAAAGCTCGTCATGCGCGCCTGGGATTGGCAATGCCGCAGGTCTCGTCTACAACAGCATCGCCTGTAGCAGCAGCGGCAGCATCGTCTTTACCGTTCTCTTCCTTCTTCTCTTTCTCCTCCATCTTCGTCTCATTTCATTCTCTCCTTGTCCATCCACACCCCCTCGCGCTCCTCATCTTCACGGCCCTGTGTCTGTTCCTCCCCGCCCAGCTCATGGTAAAGTGGTTCGGTAGCCGCAAGAAGAAAAAGCAGAACTCTGCCCCCCACGACGAAACCATGCCGCATATCGTGTCCAAGTCGCCGTTCCTGTCCCTCCGTCCAGACGCCGATTGTGGACGCCAGGCCAACGGACAGAATGGAGGGAATGCGTCTTCCCGCAATGGCTCCTCGACGTCGCCGGTACGCAGCTTCGCGGGATTGATACGACGGAAGACGGGTGGCAGCTCGAGCAGCAATGGCCACGCCAATAGTGGGACCGAGAGTGCCAGCTATGAATATTCGAATGCGAGCGTAGGCGCGCACAAGGGCTTGAGCAATGGCGCCAGCAGCGCGGCAGCTCCCAGCCAGACCAATGGCACGAACGGCGCGTACAGCAGCAACAAGAGCACCGCCAACGGGTCCGCCTTCCAACATCTCACTAACGGCGTCGCGAAGCTGTCCACCAATGGCACCGCAGCACCATCATCCACCCAGGATGAGTTCCTGAAGCTCGAGAGCCCTCAGCAAGATGTGCTCCTGCTGCATGGCCCGGGCAAGAAGTACTCGCTCGAGCGCGCGCAGGAGATCCCCGAGCTGCGTGGCGAGAACGAGATCCTCGTGCAGGTGCTCGCCATCGGACTGAACCCAGTGGACTGGAAGGGCGCCGACTACGGTTTCAGCCAGCCTCGCTACCCGTGGGTTAACGGCCGTGACTTCGCTGGTATCGTCGTGCGCGCCCCGCGGAACCCAGGTCGCATCCAGCTTGGTGATGTGGTGTTTGGCCCGTCGACAGACTACCGCGATGTGCGCAAGGCGGCGTACCAGGAGTACGTCGTGACCACTGACAGCAACGTGGCTCGCATCCCGTCGCACTACAGCGTCAAGGAGGGCGCGGCACTCGGTGTCGCTTTCGTCGCTGCTGCCGTCGCGCTCGGCGTCAGTCTTGGTTTGGACTTTTCCAACCTTCAAGACGGACCACGAGGACCAGATCTGCTCCAGCTGGTCCGCGATCTCGATCCCCGTACAGTGGCGGAGGACATCCGCGATGAGATCTTCGCAGGCATCTCCAACTCCGATCGTCCCCAAGTCGGCGAGTGGATTGCCATCTGGGGTGCCAACAGCACCACTGGCCAGCTTGCTCTGCAACTCGCGAAGCTCGCCGGTCTTCGAGTCATCACCATTGCCGATGTGGCGAAGGGAGGCGCCAGGCTCTCAGAGCTCGGATCAGACTTCCTCGTGGACAAATACGACACCGAGCGTGCCGTGGCGATCGTCAAGGCTGTGACGCAAGGAAAGTTGCGATTCGGTATCGACACCACCGGAAAGGAGTCGGCTGAGCTTCTTCAGTCCACGCTCCACCAGGCGACGACTGGGCCGAAATCGCACATCCTCGGCTTCAACAGCCTGCCGAAGCAGGTTCCTGACGGCGTCATCCAGCACAAGGTCCCCATCAAGATCTTTCACGAGGCGGCCAACTTTGGCGAGAGTGTCATGACCTGGCTGGAGCAGCTTTTGGTGTCGAAGAAGCTGAAGCTGCCGGAAGTCGAGGTCGCAGAGGGCGGTCTCGCAGGTGTCAACAACGCACTCGACCGCCTGCGAACTGGTACCGTCGGCGGCCGACGCATCGTGGTGCCAGTCGGCAAGGAGTCTGGCCAGAGCACTTCCAAGGCCCAATTCCCCTCCAGTGAAGGTGCCAACGGTATTATCTCCAACACCAGTGACCTGTCCTACCACGACGAGATCAATTCCGACCCCAACCGCGTCAAGTTCGCCTACTGGGTGCCCAACGTATCCGGTGGTCTGGTCATCAGCAAGATCCCGCAACGCACACACTGGGATCTCAAGTCTAACATCAAGTACGCACAGACGGCTGAGAAGGTCGGCTTCGAGTATGCGCTCTCGCAGATCCGCTTCATGGCGGGCTATGGAGCGGATAACCAGCATGAGCCGGTGTCGTTCTCCCAGGCTCTTTTGGGCAAGACTGAAAGACTCAAGCTTATTGCTGCTCTGCTGCCGGGACCCTGGAACCCAGCGGTTGCTGCGAAGATGATCGCGTCCATTGACCACTACTCCGAGGGACGTATCGCAGTCAATGTCGTTTCTGGTTGGTTCAAGCTCGAGGTAAGTTTTGCGAAATCACTTTCTCCAATTACACTGGAGACAACACTGATCAAGGAATCTGCAGTTCACATCCATCGGCCAATGGTGGCTCGACCACGCCGAGCGCTACCGCCGCAGCCGCGAGTTCATCGAGTGTCTCAAGGGCATCTGGACCCAGGACGCCTTCACCTTCAAGGGTGACTTCTACCAATTCCACGACTACCCGCTCAAGCCCAAGCCGCTCGTCCTCCCCAACCGCCCATACCCCGAGATCTTCCAGGGTGGCAACAGCGACGACGCGCAAGAGAACGCCGGCCACGTCTCCGACTACTACTTCATGAACGGCAACACACTCGAGGGCTTCCAGAAGCAGATCGCAGCGGTGCGCGAGAAGGCCAAGAAGGCCGGGCGCGAGGGCCAGGTGCGTTTCGCGCTCAACGGTTTCGTCATCTGCCGCGAGACAGAAGAGGAGGCCGTGCGCGTGCTGCAGGAGATCCAGGGCAAGGCGGACCCGGAGGCCGTCGAGGGCTTCCGGCAGCAGGTGCTCAACGCCGGCGCATCATCCAAGGAGAAGAGCGGCATGTGGGCCAACAGCAAGTTCGAGGACCTCGTCCAGTACAACGACGGCTTCAAGACAAAGCTGATCGGCACCAAGCAGCAAATCGCCGATCGCATCTTGCTGCTCAAGAGCTTGGGCGTCGATATCATCCTCACGGCGTTCTTGCACTACGAAGAGGAGATCGAGGCGTTCGGCCGCGATGTGCTGCCGCTCGTCCGCGAGCTGGAAAAGCAGGGCCGCGGCAAGGATGAGGCGTATGAGGTGCGGTTGACGGGCGATGTGTATCGGGAGAGGAAGAAGGAGTAAAAGAGAGAGAGACTTGAAAAGAACAAGGCGAAAATGATCTGTGGAGGATAATTTTATAGACTGTGGGGAATTTCTTTTGCGAAAAAGGGTGCTGTTCGAGATACCTTTGGCCTTTCGGCCGAACTTACTTCCATACCTACCATAGGCTGGCATATATATTTCCTTGACTTTGTTGATAAGAAGCGAAAGCAAGTTTCATTGGGAGGTTCGGTCTCATGACTCCTGTGCAGAAACGCTGCCTGGGGCGATGATTCCAATGTGAACAATGTTGGGCCTCCATCGGTTCGAGCTGCTGCACGGCGATGCTGAATCTCTTCCATCCAGATACGTATGTATATTCATGCCATGGAAAGATGTGAAGCCATAAAATCGAAGTTATCCGTGCTGCTATTTCTAGAAGTCGGACATCGGTGGGTTTCCATGGAAGAGACGTACCTCTCGATAAATAGCCAATCAGGATTGTTGCTTATTCTCGTCGCGCTCCACATGGCGGGAGAGAGCAGTAACGTTGTCCGGGGTAGAGCTGTGGCATCATAATAATCCAGGTAAGCTGCACTTATCACTACCGCTACACTTCTCTCCCGCCCTTCTCATCATCATCGACAACTTCATCCTTTCCACTCTCTAGCGAACTCCTCATATACCAACATTTCACAACCATATCAACCATACCGCCAACATGCCTCCTTCGTAAGCTCTCTCCTTCCCAGTGGCACTTTAGCCCTCTCGCTCTCCTTCCAAGCTGACCTCCCACCCCTAGCAAGCCCATCCACCCAGCGACTGTGCACTTCCCGCTGGCCTTCCTCTCGCTGGCCTTCGGTCTCGACATCTACACCGCGGCGCTGCCCCGCCTGCCCGCCGCGCTGCAGACGACCTCCATCGCCACGACTGACATGCACCGCGCGTCGTACTACCTGCTCTCGCTGGGCCTGCTGACGGCCATCCCCGCCGTCATCACCGGCGGCCAGCAGCTGGTCCTCATGCTCGCCAAGCAGGGCATGTACGAGGCTGACGGTAAGACGGTCAAGACCAAGGTCAAGGCCACCTTCGCCCACGCCATCTTCAACGACGTCGTCCTCGCCGTCGCTGGCTACATCTGGTACGCCCGCCGCAGCTTGATCCAGGACACTGTGCTTGGCAAGCTGGGCAGCGACTCTGCGTACGTCCCGGCTTTCTGGATGGTTGTTGCTGGTGGCATCGCTGCTGCCCTGCAGATGTATGCTGCTAGCATTGGTGGCACCCTGACATACAACTACGGTGTTGGGTTCCAGAGCTTGAGCGCTGGCAAGAAGTCGCAGTAGAGGGAAAGAGGGAGATAGAGTAGACGACGGAAGATGGAGGTAGACAAGAAGTGGGAAGAGTGTGAAGGATGGGCACGATTCCAGGTGATCGCGACAAGAAGAGGAGCCGGTGACGCGAGAGAATAGGAAACTGTAGCAACACGAAGGCAGATGGTGAAGCAGCATTGCGCTACTGCTCATATGTAAGAACAGTTTTTGCAAAACAAAGTCGGGATTACTAGCCTTTCGAAGTCACATCATCAAGGTCTCATGCTTGGCTTTGTGAAACATATGCTCTACGAATAGGCTGCACTGCAAATCTGTGTCACCTAAAGAACGTCGTTGAGATCGCATAGCCATCTGTGCGCGAGATAGACATGCAATGCAACACAGATCGAAATGTTCAGGAATGAACACGCAAAACGGAACCACTATCTAGTCGACTGGCCAACCACGACGACATCGTGACGCTGACAGGATGAACATTCTCTGTAATTGGTGCAGGCAGGTGAGTCTCTCCAAGCTTTCCCTCACCCTGTTCCCGGAACCCACTGATTCGACACTGCGATGATGCAAATTCACGACAAAATGTCATGGTTCAGACCATCGAACTGCGCAGTCAAGGGTTACACAGCATGCCATCCACATTCACAAGGTGCGGGACCCACAGATCCGGCATCCTGATAGATGGGAAGACAAGGAGTGAGATTTGTGGTCATCTGTTCCAATCACCCGGAGAGCCTACCATGGAGAGGCAGATCGATTGTCGGGAAACATGATCTTCGTTCTTGTCCCAGTCTCAAGAGCGCAATCTATCTATCTGGCCACGCATGTAGATGATGGGGGAGGGATCTCCTCAATTGATACCTTGGCTTCAGATCTCCTGACGTCCTACCGTGCAGGAAGCAGGACTGCCCCTGCTGCTTGCCAAACTCCCCGCCTACTGCACGATGGTACCAAAGGAGACAAATAGAAGATCCGCAGCCATCACCCGACTCCTCGCCACAAACAACTCGCAATCGGTAAGATATGGCCAACGACCACTTAGGCAAATGTCTTGGAGATGTTAGCTCGCGACTACACAAGCACGACGAACGGAAGACTCACGAGCTGGACCACACCATTGTTGGTGTTGCGGCCGAAGATGGACCAGTTGATCGCCATCGTCTTGCCCGTGCTGTCGTACCAGGTGTAGGCATCTGGGGCGTAAATCGGATCATAGACGCCACCAATCGAGTCGTTCTGGTAGACACTGACGGGCGCCGACCACGGACCCTCAGGGGCTGTAGCCGTCCATGCGAGGATTTCGTTACCGATCGTCTTGTTCACGCCAAGCACGATGTACTGCTGGTAGTATGGGTTGAAGTGCGCGGAACCAAACGCCTCGACATCTTGGATGATGGCCGCGGGAGCATAGCCGTCGTAGTTGGGGTTCATCAAACGCGTGGAGCTGTATTCCGTGCCATCCCAATACTCGTAGGAGTTTAAGTCCAGCTCGCTACCGTTGAGCACACGGGCGACGAAGACGTCGTTGTACTGCGAGCCGCCAGCGATGCCATCAAGCTGACCCCAGAGGTAGATGTAGCCGTCTGGTCCACCAACAGCGCCTATGAGGTGTTAGCAAGACTGAATCGAGTAGAAGAAATATCGTGGCGGTAACATACTCAGCCCCCAGATCGGTTCTTGGGTTGAGTCCCAGAAGCCGCTATAGAGAGTCAGTGCATGTAGCAACAGCGTTTTCTGCTACTTTTTCTTACGTTTGTGGAGAGCAAGTCGGCATGGTATTGACAGGATCACTTCCAGAAACAACCGCCACTCCATTGGCGACTGGGCAACCATCGACCTCGGTACAACCGTCGGTTCCTGAGTTGGCTTCCTCGACGTACCAGATAGCTCCTGTTGAGGTACCAGTGGTAACGAGGTTACTCAAATGCAGACGGTTGCCGTCTCCAGAAACTCCCGTCCCACCCTGGTCACAGAAAACTTGTGGGGTTGGGGAAGAATAGTCGTACACTTCAGCCGGTGAGAAGGAAGCCTTTACGATGGTGTTTCCGGCCAGGAACGTGCAGTCGGTTCCACTCTCGTAATCTGCCTCATTGTCGCAGACCAGAGTATCGGAATAAGTCAGGACTGGGACACCACCAATCTCACCAGCAAGTCCACTACACATTGATGTTAATTTCTGCTTGTCCTAACAATAGTACTGATGATCGGAACTCCTGCGTACCCATCACGGATGAGGTATGGGTCATCCGGACTGACTTGGAAGTTCCCAAGCCACTCAGTTGATTCGACTTGGATGGTCGTGAGAGCCAACACTGATCCACGAAGGAGCGAGAGCGAAGCAATGCAAAGAAAATGGTGGTGGTTGACAAACATCTTGGTCAAACTGCAAGGGAGATCCGGAGTCTTCAGAGGTCTTGCTGAATGCGAGAAAGTGCTCTGCTTGCAGCACAGATACGTCTTCTTATAGACCTTTGGCTCCCTCTATCATGGTCGATCTTTTCATCTATAGAGTTCACTCAATTGAGCATATACCGGCATGGCCGATCATGGCGGACGAAGAGGATTGCCATCCATCCTCAATTTGTCTCTTGCCTTTGTTGGTGTTGTCGAATCTTCGGACAACGAGCGATGATCAAAGCATTATTCAGCATCTCCAGACATTAGCGAAGATCCTTGGTGTCTATCTCATGGGAACGGAGCCACCACTCCACCGAAAGACCCGAAGGATTGTCGTGCCATGCAAGCAGGCAGTATGATAGAGACGCGAGCCATATACCATGCGTTGGTGTGAAAAGACCCGGGTGGCTCCTAGCAGACACGTTCGAGCAAATCCCTTCTGAGATCATTTCATATTGATGGAGGTGAACACAGCCAGGAAGAAAGCTCAGTAACAATACCGTATGTGCTGAGTCTTTCCTGACAGTTCAAAAGTATCATGAGAGGACGAGTGATCAGTTGCGTCACATTCTGGAACTGCATGATCCTCCTGCTTCGAAGCTGCGGAGTATCTCCACCTCAGCGTCCTCCATTCCTACAGGTACATCATCCTTTGATCCATCAAGTCGAATCCCTACTGCAACGCTGCGTGATGTTGCTGCGTCGTCGGCGGTTTTGTGTCAACACTTTGACATATGGATTGTAAATTTGCACTTTCCAAAGATCAATCGGCCGTATCGTGACCCAATGTGCGTAACAAGTGTCACGAAGTCCCTGTGATTCGGGCTGAAAGGTCTTATCATTCTTGCGCGATTCAGCTCGCGGAGTGCAGTGGCTACATGATCCGTAGCAGGTCGTTGTATTGCTGGTAGCATACGAGAAGAGTTCCTCCTCGATGGACTGCGATGAATATGTGACCGTGCGGGAATGTAAACAAGATGACGAGGAGAATTCTAAACCTCAGACGTTGAAACTTTGCGGCTGAAATGTACAACATCTTAGATCCTCTTTCTTCACTTTGCTTTCGCTTGTGAAAGCCCACATGCAAGTGAAATGCGACGATTATTACTCGTCATCCACCTCGTCGCGGTTTTGGCCCAGACAGGTCCGCAGGCCACATTGATCCCACAATGCGTCGTAAGTCCGTAAATCCTGTGTTGCTCCGCCGCCGACTGACCGAGATGTGGCGCACCTGCAGAAAAGCTGTGATCCAGCAGCGATTGCTTCCGTGAACTGCACCAATGCCGACCAACTATGCCACTGTCAGCGACAAACCGGCATTATCTCGAACATCTCTGCCTGTGCAGGCAAAACTTGCCAGGACCCAAGCTATGATCTGTACAGTGAGTAGCCCTCGAAGTGGCATTGATCTTGCATCCACTAACATATTTGCTCAGTTTTTACAACGCTGTTTGGACAAGTCTGTGCGCCTTTCAATATCACAGTACCCGTGACCGGTAGCAACTCGACTAACACCACCAACACCACCAATCCATCATGCTCGTCAAGCTCGACCTGCCCAAGCAGTAGCCCAACCAACCACGCAAGCGGAATCAACCCCTACATGCCTCTAATCAGCGGTGTTCTTGGCTTGATGATTTTTATGTTATGCTTGAGATAATGGGTCTTGCGCTGCTAGCCCAGCACCCAGCTATGGATTAGAAATGCAAAATGAGTCTGGGTAGAGAGCACCAGGCTGTCAATTATGTTAACGTCCGCACGTCTACATTCTATAGATCGTCTATTTATTGCCAGATTTCGCTGCTCCCTGGACGCAATGCTCCTGTCGCATGTTACACGCGCTCACCGATATTCTGCTCCTAGTAGTTCCAGGTTCTCTGTCCAGCACCGTATATGGATGTGATATATTCTCGACGGAAGATCGTTTGCTTATCATCGTACTTTTGCTGCCGGCCTTGTCTACTCAAGTGACCTTCGGTATTGTATGTGGCAACATGCTTCTGCGGATAGTAGCCGGATAAGTTGCCACTTACGAGATCCTTGGGCATGACCATTATCGAGTGTACAGCATACGGCAATGATCTGGTAGCTATGACCTTCCTTGCCAGGTTTCTGACGCTGGCATGGAGGACTCTATATCTATATCTACTCTTACATTGATCACATCTGGCCAACTGCACTCTTCTTCCGCCACTCTCGCGCTCTTGCCTTCGGCACGCACTCTCATCGTTCCTGCTTCTGCAGCCAGCGCATCTCTCAAAAGTATATCATCATCGTCCAGGATCTGATACACAGTCGAGTTGCGAAGCCCCCTCTTCGCGTCCATGGTTGGTCCACCCCTGCCATGGTCCTTATTGCCTCTAGAGCGTTTGTTCCTGCTCTGCTTGATGTACCCTGACGGTGTACTCGCATTCTTAGTCTTGCCGTATAACAATGCTCCGTAGGTTGGAATGCAGATAGCCAAGACACCCAACCACACCTCCACGCCTACGAGAATGGTGATGGGCGCCATGGGGTAGGTGAAGTCTTGCTCGTTGGCGGTCGATACGATCACGATGCGCGCGACATTGGTGGCGCAGATACTGAGAGCGAGCCCAAGCATACAGGTTGCGATGATTTTCTTCTTAAGTGGCATCTGGAGTCTCCAAAGGAAAGGCATCGGGAGCGCCACGATAGCCCCGTCGAGCACGAGGTTGGATGTTGCCGTCGCGACTTCTTCAGCGAATCTAGTACCGCAGGTGCCGGAAATCCTTTGATTCCAATTCTTGGCGATAGGGTGACATCGAGTGAAGCCCTTCACGACCAAGATGATCCAAAAGGAAATTGTCAGAAACATCATGACATAGTTCGCCTGCAGGAATCTAGGCAATGGAAAAAGCTCAGCGTAAAAGCAAAGCATTGACAGCTTGCAGAGTACGGTAGCGGTGGTCCACACGAAGAAGATGGCGAAGAAATCCTGAATGAGAGATGTCAACCGATAGTACCAAGATAAATCGACGCTTCCACTAACCTTGAGCAGGAACTCGATTATCTGTCTGCCCCTGGGGTCATCAAGGATGGTCACAAGATGAAGGCCTACACCTCCATCATAAACAGCAAGCAGGGTACAAACGCCAAACGCTAAGATGAAAGCCTGGAGTTCTTGCAGTCAGCATCTTGTCTGACCAGAAGCTCTCCTTGTGGAGCTCATCCCAAACAATGTTGTACCGTACTAAGTACGGTGCTACTCACCAATGCCGCGAACGCAAAATAGTCATGCGATCTGACTCGTCGCTTTCGGATTATGATGGCCCATATGCGTAGGATGACGGCCAAGGTGGATATGACAGAAAAGACAATGGTGGTCACGGCCAGGCCGGTACCCCCAGTACTGGCTGGGAGACCATCAGCCCGCATGCTGGGCTGTCGAGGTCACGACGCCGGAATGAAGACATTTTTGCTACCTTTCCATTTGCCATATAGTAAGGACGTTCCTGTGAGAGGTCTCTAGAGTGGCAATGTCCAGCTTCCGCTTCCTTTTTCTCGGCCTCCGTAAATGTACTGTACCTGTGATCTACCGGACCCTTGCCGGCCCGCCGCGCCGCACGCATAGCAATCTAAGGCAACTGAGCATATATAGTCGAGGTATGTGCTTCTTCACGACTTCGCATCAGATCATCTGCTAATTGCAGAGATACGAGTCGGGAGTAAGTGCAGCCTCATGTATGCGGCGAAGAGTGGTCTGCGAGGATGACAAAACCTCATCATAGGCAATCCGGAAATTCGTCGCCTTCTCCACGTGTGATTGAGGCTGTAGGATTGCAAGTCGTGCACCTGGGTTCGCTGACCAATTGCCACGAGTACTCGACATCATTTTGCTAGAGGCCATACAAGAATAACGTACGGATCTGAACCCATATGTATTTGCACTGAATCTCCTTGACCATGTTGTTACGGAAGTTGCCTCGGTGTGAGGTCAAGCCTCAAACTCACATACACGGAGGTTACATCGACACTTCCGTACACAAGCTGTACCTCAAGAGCCTAGCCTTACGTTCTGTTGCAAATGTTTCTCGAGCGACATGGCACAGTTTCCGCAAATACGAATCCCAATCTTGGCTGGCCATCCCTCCATCCGCAAGACCTACCTGTTGGAGCTGCAGGGCTGATGTAGTTGGTTTTTCTCCATAACTAGTGTTCCTGAAGGAGCTGACTTCCTCCACAACCAGACAAGCCACTCGTGGTCGCGCAAGATCTTCCTCATGCACGTTGCTTACACACTCAGCAGGATCATCCTTCACGGTACTCACATGTTCATTCGCCAAAGGCCTTTCGAAAGACTTGTGGAGATGTTGGATGTGCCAAGCGGGATCTCTCCAGGATCTCTACGTCTGCGTAGCATTCGCGGAAGCATAGTTCTGTCGCAAGAGTATAAGTAGCAGCATGTTCACACGGTCGTAGCCCATCCCCACAGCATTCCTCAAGCACTAAGAACAGTACCTTACGCTACTCCACCAAAGAATCATCTACGAAAATGCGTTCCTCCATCGCAATCACTCTTGCTGCTGTCGCAGGTGTTGTATCAGCCAGCCCAGCTGCGACTACCACCACCGGTCCTTCTGCCACCTGCGTGTACGAAGTCATCGCTTCCGCCACCGCATATGCTGCCGGCATGCCCAACCCGAAACTCGATGTGCCTACAATCCGACAAGTGTACGGGAGCTTCGAGTTCGCCTGTGAAGCCCCTAACAACTTCACGGCTTATCTCCTCGAAACCTCCACCGCTAACCCCAAGCCATGGTTCGGTGGTGGTTGGTACAGGGGATCGGGGTCGCAGTGCACCGCCTCAGCGTTCTCTGGCATTCCTTCTGAACTGATGTACTTGAACAACAACACGAATGGAAACACAAACGTCACCTGTAAGCCATACGCCGGCAGCACGAACACGCCCTTCCAGAAGGCCGCTGGAACCTACTTCGCCAGCTTGAAGTAATGAAGATATAATGTTTGTGGAGTGCTGGGTTTGGGTCGCAAATCATGATGGACTTTTACGGGAGCTTGAGTGGGCTGGGGGAAGATTGTCATGCTGCGCGCATTTATGAATCTAACCACGATCATTCTGAGAAGGAAGATGTTCATTGTAAGGCTGGAAAAAGTTACCATGAAAGCATGGGCCAAGCGGGCTTGGAAGTTTAGAGGCGAATACATACAGTACACACGTATGTGGACTTGTGTGCCTCACCTATATCATCAATGCCACAATATTTGAATCGCATACAGCTCGCCTGTGCTGGGGAGTGACACCGCTCTTAGCTCTAGATCAGGACATTCCGATGCCTGCGCTATCGTTGAAATCAAAAGGCTCGCAGTGCTCTATGGCTGGGACTTTCACATTCGATTTATACTTCAGAATTGCAACTCATGCAAGCTATGTCCACATCACATTCACCTCTTAAAAGAAGTTTACACGTCATGATCTTGCCTCAAGGCACGTCTGTGAAACTGCATGAGACGGAATTGCATGAGTTTCTCAAGCGAATCCGCCCGACACTCCGCAAATCTCCCAACACCGTTTGATAGGCAGCAAACGAGCTCAGCTAAATCCTCCATGAGTCAAATAGCGTCCGATCGTACATACGTATCTATACGCACATGTCTACTGATTCCTGTCATATCTCCTTGTAATGCGTATATACCAAAATTGGAGGCGTCCAGTACATGCTCCAGTCTCACCACCATAATCCACCATAATGGCAACATCTAAGTACATCATCAGCGCCGCCACGACAGCCGACGCTGCGGCGATGACTATCGTCCAAGAGAAAGCCTTCGCTGGAGATCCTTTCCACGCAATCATGTTCCCTCCTGATCGGGCACATTTGACATCGCGGGAGGAGCTCTTCGCCTGGCGTGTCAGCAGGATGCAGCATAGCATTCACGATCTATCCTTCAAAGTCACGCCCATCGATGCTCCTGACCGCATTGTCGCATACGCCCAGTGGTTCCGGCCGGGACATTTCGCGCAAAAAGGCGCCGAAAGTCGTTTCACGAATGTGACTTTCCCTGCGTGTATGGATGCAGAAACGTCGCAAGCATGTTTCAAGCAGTTGCTGTCGTTGCGGAGGGAGATCTTTGGAGACGACACTTCGTTCTGGTGTATGTGTGTCGCTTCTCTGCAGTGCTTTGTACTTATCTGATGTTCACGTTCGAACACTTCGCTACGAGGACATAAAGGATGATGTAAAAGCTGATCTGATTTAGGCCTTGGAAACATCGCGGTCGATCCTGCCTACCAACGGCAGGGCATTGCGAGCATGCTCATGCGAATCGGAACCGATAAAGCAGACGAGGACGGCGCGGTGGCCTATCTGACTGCTTCGCCCCAGGGACGGTTCCTGTACGCGGAGCACGGGTTCGTGGTGCATGGTGATGAGGTACGCTTAGGGGACAAGGCATTCACGGTGTGTATGGTGAGAGAGCCAAAGTCACGGAAATGACAGAAAAGAGCTGAAGGGTGCAAATCTAACATAGCCAAAGATAGCTACCTTAATGACGATACACGGAAACCCTACGATCAAAGATTATGGTAGTGCGGCAATGATTTTCTCGAGGGAAGATATATGTGGTCCTTGATTCCAGATGTGTTGTCGCGTTCAACCGAGCATTATCGGCATAGACTATTGAGTCCAACAACAGTGCGTCTTGCGACACTGACGAACATTCTAGATGTGCTCCTGGACGACTCACATCATGATCAACTATTGAAGAACCGTCCCACAGTACATTCAAAAGGGAGTTGTTAGATGTACAGGAAATCGTCAGGAAAAGGAGGCAGTCTTGCCTATCGATAGTAAAAGCTTACTGTACGACATTGTGGACTCCGCTTTGCATGCAAACACATGCACTTCTCCTCTTCGCATAACACGAGTCTGCTGATAACTGCTGGGCTCAATGCGCTTTTCAAGAGTAATGAGGTCCTTTTGGTATGGCATCAACAGCAGCTCGTCGCCGTAAATCTGTTCTGATTGATGCAGGAGATTGAACGATCAGCTTTGGAAGTGCTATCTTAGATACCTCGAGTTCATCTAAGCCAGTAATCTGCGATGGCGACCACTTACGATGCTGGAAGCTTTGGATCAGAAGCGCTCTCATTTCTCTGCGAGAGATGCTCATTATTCTTCTCGGAGGCTCTTAGTCCCACTCTTTCTGATTTAGCTGAGTACTCGCCGGACCCGGCCTCCTCTTCGAGCCCTTCAATACAAGACGTGGTTCTTCATGAAGAGGACTGCAACAAATGTGAGCTGCAAGCGGACTTGGCTGCGCGATCTGGAGCAGGATGCGAACTATGTGGTCTCCTGCTCCAGGCCCTGGAGGAAACAACTCCCGATGTGACGAACATTCAATGGCTTTTACAGCGATCAGACAGCACGAGTCCGCCTGAACTGATATTTCGATTGGCAGTCCCTGCTGGGTACGTGGATGACCACAGATGGTTCCATATTAGAGTAATCATTGGTATGCCATTCCCTTGTCAACACAGGTTTTTGGCAGATTCTGATATGCCGCAAGAGGACGCACAGTTCACGCCGCCACTTGCCATTGAGCCGATGTTATGGACTACTATGGCTTCTCAGGCCAACTTCAACTCGGCCAGATCTTGGCTGCAGGAATGTGGGAAATGCCATCAGCAGTGCGCTGATCCATCTGGTGACTATAGGCTGCCCAGCCGCTTAGTAGATATCGAGACTTCCGACCCGGATAAGGTACGATTGTGTGACACGACGAGCCTCCATATACATGACTATGCCGCGCTTAGCTACTGCTGGGGCAGAAGTGACTTCATGCGAACAGACTCGCGCAATATCGCAACCTTGCAAGAAGGGATAAGGGTGAAGGACCTGCCAAGTACGATCGTAGACGCCGTGCGTGTCACAAGAGAGATGGGCTTACGATACTTATGGGTAGACTCGTTGTGTAAGTATAGCCTTGGCATACTTCGTCGCTGTGTCAAAGGCTGATCTACAATTTACTTTATAAGGTATCGTTCAGGACTCCAATAGCGACAAGACCAGGGAAATCGCCCTGATGGCAGATGTCTACAAACATGCCAGCATCACCATAGTGGCTGCTTCATCTGCGAATGCAGTAGATGGCTTTCTGCACCAGAGGGAACTGCCTGTCGCTTTGCTCCAGGTGCCTTTCAGTGTACGTGGCAGATCGGTGGGAAGGATTATTCTGTATGACGGCAAAGACCTCACCGATGCGGACCGGGTTCTGGACCCCACTGAATGCCGTGCCTGGTGCCTTCAAGAGAGCGTGTTGAGTCGTCGATGCTTGATTTTCTCCTCTCTGTACCTCATCTGGTGCTGCCAAGGTCTGAGATATGCGCGACGTGGACGTGTTCAGTCCGGCTCTATTGGCCCATACCTTCCAAACCATTATGTACACTTCCCTCCCCCAGTCATCCGCTGTGGTCGACGTGGCTCTGCCCTAACAGCTGCAGAGCGCAAAGAGCTCACCGCTTTCTGGTCGCATATTGTGTCCGAATATTCTAGTCGAGACATGACACTTCCAACCGACACGTTTAGAGCCATTTCTGCGATTGCTCGCGAGTGCCAGATGGTGAATGAGGATGAGTACTGTGCAGGCATGTGGCGAAATGAGCTCCCGCTCGCATTGCTCTGGAAGCAACGTGACCACTATTTTCACCACAGGCGTCAACATGGAGATCGATACAGCTCCGATACTGGAGTGACATCTACCAAAGTCGATCCACATTACCTAGTGGCGCCAACATGGAGCTGGTTTAGTGCACAGGGGAGAGTGGAGATGCCGAAAGAGGGGGAGACAAACGGTAATCTCACTATCCAAATAATTGACATTCAGATGGAAGCAGTGGACCCAGCCGAACCACTTGGACGTCTCAGGAGTGGTAGAATGAGCCTGAGGGGTCGGATGGTAGAGGTCTTACTATGGAAATCTGGTGTGGCTGCTTCGGCACGATCTGCCAAGTTCACTATGGAGGAAAGTGAAGAGCAGTACTATGAGCGCGATCAGAAGGGAGGTTTGTATGTGTATCTCGGCCGTGATCACGACGATCATGGAAGGCTTTGGCAGGACTATTCCTGGGGAACCGAGGCTAAGGTATGGGCCCTTGGGGTCGCAACAGCTGTTTGGGATAGTCGCAAGCATTATACGCCTAGTCCGCTCAGCTCAGGCATCATACTGGTGTCTACAGCCAACGGGCATGAGTTCAGGAGAGAAGGGCTTTACGAACAATGGGATCAACCTCCTCAATGGTTTGATGGATCAGAAGCCATCTAGTTGACTCTAATTTGAGAAACTCCCTCGGGACCTGAGAATGATTTCTTGATGTGTTGAGAAGATATAGTTGCTCCCTGAAGTATCTTGCCCCAGCTCTGTCGAATGCTGGTCCCACGACATCATTTAAAGGGCGCTCTTGAAGCGTAAGACCGTGGACAGAAACCTGAAGAACTTGGAGAGCTGATTCACTACTTCACAATCGCTGCCTCGTTCTCCAGACCAAGCATATCTCAGTCGTATCGATAAGGTTAAGGAAGAACAAAGGAATGCGTATCGTCATGCTGCAGATCTCCCAATATTTGGGGATACAGTCCTTGGCGTCGCCAACGAAGGATCACATCGCGGGGCTGAGCCACACTTCGCCTCAATGTTGATCAGCGACCTCACTCACCTCATCCATGTTTATTACAGCTCTTTCGAAGCATTGCCACAATCTGGATTTCTGATTGATGGCAGACTTGGGCTATTCTCACGACCTTGCTCTCCATATCTCTAATAGGAGCATTAACCACCATCTTCATTCTCTAAATCAAAGATCATGACTATCGGCACTCTCCACTCCCGCGTTGTCCTCGATCAGCCTGGCCGTATCCATTGCGGCACAGACGACGTCGTGACTGGCAACGTAGTATTGACATACCAGCGATCGGCTCTCACCGATGCTGATTTGTTCGGCCCACTCATAGTCAGGGTTGCTTTTCATGGCCGTGCCAAAACGAAGATTCGAATTCGGAGAGGCCAACACACCCATATATATCGTGGACGAGTGCCGCTGTTTGCATTCGCGGTCAAGCTGTTCGACGGGCCATTTCGAGCTCAACCGGGCGTCACACAATCGTTTCCATTCGCTCTGAAATTTCCAGCACGGCCGGACCCATTATACGTCGATGAGTGGGCCAATGATTCTAGATTCCAAAGCGACAGTCTTCCACCAACCATGGACATGCACTATAATGGCTTCGCCCACCATTTCGACTGCTTCAACGAGTATCGTATTGGTGCCGAGGCAAGGATGAGCAATATCGACATCAAAATCATCAACATGAACGAGGACCAGGAACCGCATGTTCTCTACGAGCAACCACGAGTCCCGAACGACGCAGTATCTTTAGTCCAGCAGCCTACCACGCCCTCGCACTTCATCATCCAGAACGAGTACCTCCTGCCTGAAGCCGATCGGCCCAGCGGATTCAAAGCGAAAACCAAAGCCATCTTTACCTCCGACTACTACCCGAAATACCGCTTCGATCTCATCCTCTCGGCTCCCCTCAATGCCTACGTCGGCGAGCGTCTGCTCTTCAACGCCGAGATGCGACCACTGCCCGTAGCCTCAACCACCATGGTCATCCCTGAAATCACCCTGCGCGACTTCAGCGTCACGCTCGAGTCCGAGACCTATGTGCGCGCGCCTCGTCCGGCCCTCTCATTCTCTGAGCCAGAATCGCGCGGGTCAGAAACATGCTTCGTCACGACCGGCGGGCCCCAAGTACCTGGCCCTTTCTCCAAGGGCAATGAATTCCAGCAGCTCATACGCACCGCCCGTCTGATCGACTTGCCCACCTCCTTCGCCACGACCAATATATGCCGCTCGTATCGCATGAAGGTGAGATTCATGCTCACAGGCGCCGAGAAGCAGTTCACCGTCAAGCACGACTTCCCGCTCGTAGTGCACCCGCCGATCGAGGGCGCCGAGGTGGTCGGTGGTCCGTCGACCGCGGGATCGGAGGGCGTACGGCCTCAAGGGCGTGAGAGCGATTTCCAAGTAGAGGCCGGTCCGTCAACAGGAGGTGCTGGCTCGTCTGTGCCGCTGCCTCGGTATGAGGCACCGCCGCCGGACTATGAGAAGCATGATGTTGTCGCGCCGGTGGATCAGCACAAGCAGGAAGAGTACGCGGAAGATGAAAACGTGAAGTCGTTGTGAGCTTGTTTTTCGAGCGCAGGGCATGTACGAGTGCCAGGATTTCGGGAGTCTTCGTTCAGTGTACAATTAAGCAAGTGGAGTGAATGATACCAGCTAAGTCATGTTGGCATGATACGTACGACCACGAATATAGCGAAATGGTAATGCTTGATTTTTAGCAAGTCTGAAGCTATAATCTATACTGAAACTCCAAGTTCTCTCGATCCGTCAAGTCTGCAAACTCAACATCTTTGACGTGGCCGATGCCGCGCTCCTCGGCCAACTTATCTCTCCGCCGATTCTCCACCACATAGTACACCTGCAGTGCGACTGTGAACACGGCAGCAACGGCACACGTCACGATGATGGTGATCTTGGCGGGGACGTAGTCGGGCGAGCTGGCGGATGTGAAGGTCAGCGGGCCGATGATGTTGCCGAGACAGAACGACATGAGCAGGAGGGCGTTCATGGTAACTTTCTTCGTGTGGCCGGCATAGTTGGCGGCGACCCAGCTGTAGAGCAGCGGGAGACTACTGCCGATGGCGTTGGTGAGGTAATTACCAATCAGCTTGCCGGCTTGGTTGCTGGCTGGGAGGAACGCCATGAGCGCGCCACCGATGATGCCGGGGACTAGGAGCGCGATGATCTGGATGCCGCGTTGGTTGTAGCGGCCAGCGAGGTAGGTGGCGCACAGGATGGAGATGATGGAAACGGCGCCAGAGGGGATCTGCAGCAGCGCTGTCACTTCTGAGGAGAAGCCGAAGCCGCGAATGATGGTGGCTTGGTAGCTGGAAATGGCACCGTTGGGGATGGTCCCAGAGATGGTGATGAGGCTGAGAAGCCAGGTCTGCGGGTCCTGGAAGCAGTCCAGTACCTGTCGGGGCTTGAAGTGCTTGTTCTCAATCCCGGTCTGGTTCCCACGCAGACGTTCGACGGCCCAGCATTTTTCGACATGGCTTAAACGGCTCTTCATCGGGTTGTCCGGAAGCAGGAATACGACCAAGATCCCCACGCAGCATGTCACGAGCCCAACGACCAGAAACATGATTTGCCACGATGTAAAGAGGTCGCTGTGGTAGTGTTGGAAGCCGAAAGACATGAGACTGCCAATGATCGTCCCGGTACCCGTTCCCAGGTACCAGATCCCGACACGGAGGGGCTGTTCGTGGCTTTTGTACCACATCGACGTGATGAGTACCAGTGAGGGCGCGACAGCGCTTTCGAAACAGCCCAACAGCGTGCGAGTGGTGACCAGACCAGCCCAATTCTCACATGCCGATGTCACTGTTACCATGACACCCCACAAGAACACCATCGCGCCCAGGTACTTGGCTGTCGGGAGCCTCTGCATGCCATATCCATGCGGGAACTCGAAGGCGAGGTAGGTGACGTAGAAGATCAAGGCGAGATAGCTGAACTGGGCTTTCGAGATGTGCGTGTCGTCTTGTAGACCCATGACGTTGGCATAGTTGATCAGAGTCTTGTCGAGATACTGTAGGCAGTAGCACGACCACATCAGTGGCATGATCATCCAGTCGATCTTTCGTCGCAGCCTGTGTTCGTCCTGAACGGTCATAGCCGGAATGTCTCCTTCATGGCGTAGGTAATCCAACGCGGCATCAGCATTGGACACGTCCTGTATTTCGCCATGAAGAGATGAATCTTCGCGGCTCAGCGCTGCATCAGCCGCAACTTTCTCTCCCTTCTCAGACATGTTGAAGTGTGGTGAAGGACAGAGAAGGACGCTGGGTACTGCGTGTACGATGACACCGTTAAGTCCATCATGTCCATTACGACGAATCCCTGCAGTGACAAAGCTCGAGATATCAGACAAAGAACTGCCGAGTGTTTTTGATAAGGGCTAGCAACCGTCTGGATAGGAGTGATTTCATGTTCACCAGTGGGAATGACCAGACTCGAACATCATCTTTACTGATTGTGCTGTTGTTGTGGGTCTCATGCCTGACTTTATCTTCACCACTTCCGAATCGGGCAGCTGTGTAGTGCTTCCATGCATGGAATCGATAGCTATAGCTCTTGAATCTGCTTGCTCATGACTCGATGACGTCGACCATGCGAGTGTCAGCTCAGCAGCATCGAGCTGTACCGCGAAACTGTTGTTACTTTTGCTTAGCTGTACCTGTTTGAAGTGCAGTGTTTACGACTACGAGGATTGACACCCTAGCTGCAGTATCCGCGGTTCTTAGCCTCACTCAGTCACTTCGGATCACCATGTGGGACAAGCACAAGTGCTTCTCCAGTTGTGTAGTGGCCTTCAGGTTATGCTCAAGAACCATATGGTAATGCTTACCCGCTCCCCAGGCAAGAAGCGGGTCAGGCAAGTAGAAACAGACATCCCAAGAATTCAAGCAATGTAAGGACGGGACACGTCAGTGTCTGAATCTCTCGGCTTGGCTGTCCTGATTTTCAGGTCTGGTGACCTTCCACGCATCTGGTGGCCGGAGCCGCAGGTCGTAGTCCTTCATGACATGTAGTGGCCGTGTCTCAAGCCGGAAAAAGTCGAGTATGCTCTGCTGTGCTTCACGATGGTCCGCCACGTGCGTAGTTGTCCTACCATCAACCTCGAACATGGAGACCGCTAATGCCATTCAGGAGCGTCCTCCGTGAGATTCCACGTGTATGATGCGGCATGCACTGCTCATCAATCGGTGCGGCAGTCAGATACATGGCACAGCGTGCTCTCCACGTGTGGTCATGCTCTAGGCTTCTCGTATACCGTTTGATGGTACCTCGTTAGCTTCAACGCTCCTGATTGGAGGTGATCAGCGACAAGTGGAATCCGCGCATCGTCCACGTTGAGGCAGACCATGATATCTCGGCACTCATATGACGTGGAAAGAGCGAATGGGACAGTTAACGGCGGCGCCAGCAGCTGATCGAGAGTGTAACCTCGCGCTCACGCAAAGTATGCGGAAGGATGATCCATCATGATCCCATCGCAGAGTGCATAGCACGATGGATGACCCGAACCGTCCAGCTGCGACATTAGTCACAAAAAGCTTACCTGCCAGGAGCGCATATGCAGAATCTCTATTGATCCAGTCAGATCTCAATTACGGCAGCACGTTGTGTTCCTGGCGATCGAGGATGCCGTGGTTACTGGAGGATCATCTCAAGACAGAAATGTATCTTTAATACAGAGACACGCCGCCAACAAGATGGTGGTGTTTGCAGGGGTGAACCTTGGAAGGAGCAGGACTTAGTCGATCAATATCCAATATCAGAACCTTGCTGGTCGTCAATCACCAGCATCTTGGGCAAAGGATGATGCGAGCAGGCCAATCAGATCGAGGAATCTTCTCCGCTTCATAGTGCTGTCGGTGTGCTGGAGTGGGTCCCACGGTAAACCACGGTGACCGCGAGCCTATAAGGCTGTGCGATGGCCCAGGGTAGCGACGTGCGAAGGATCGATGCATGGTCTCAAGACAGCGATAGCGTTCTCTTCTTCCTGCAGCAGTGCAGTGTAGGGTAACGGGTCGGCATACTCACCACTGGTGCACAGGCACATCGCTTCGAGCTCCACGCCCGTTATTCTGCCTTGGGATTGCTAGCGGACTCCAGCCTACAGCGCGCATCACTGGACATGGGTCCAATGTGCCACTATGGCTACACAATCTGCAAGGCCGAGGCGCATGACAAGGTTCGCTCACCGTACCGTGCATCAATATGCCCTGTCCACCCGTGTTTTGTAGATCAGTAATCGGAGGTCGAGAGGTTGAGCGGCCACTGAAGAGGAACGCGGGTTGATCAACGAATGAGGGATTCCTGCATGGTGACTGGCAAGCATAATTGGTGGCAGCCCGATGAGGAAACCCGGATCGCACGAGTCCCGATTCGTCATGTTCGGTTGCAATGACGATGGTGGAGGCCATGGTGTTCACTCTCCTGGAAAACATGATCTGGAACTAGGACGGTAATGGCCCTTGGAATGGGCGATACAACGGTCAAGCTATTCCGGTGTGTTCGAGTCGCAGGACCCATCGACACGCGCTGCGTAGGAGGCGGCCTTGCGATACCTGGGAGATGGGCTGGTCCCCGGTTCGAACCGACGAAGTATAGTCGCGACAGGATTACCGGAGAGCAGATCGTACTGTAGTAATAAGGTATAGCAGAGAGCTCGCTATACACAGCCAATGAGCGCTGGAGCTGGATACTAGCGGTCGCATCTGCAGATCGGAAAGAAGCGCCATTGGCCAGCTCGTAGCGCACGAGCCAGGTGTACGTCCCACGCAGTGCCCACGCTAGGATCGCATGGCGCGCGGATTAGTGATGGAGGATCAGCAAGGTATAGCGTGCTGAGCGTGTAAATGCTCCTGCCGCCCATAGTGTCGAGGGTGGAGTTGCGCTTGGGACAGAGAGAGAGAGGAGTAAGAGAGGAGCAAGAGATCGGGATGCAGTTTGGAGGCTGGGTGTTGCATGACAAGCCGAAAGAGCAAGTTCATCGTATCGAATTAAGTATGTATGCTGGAAATCACAGCGCTAGGATATTCTATTTTGTGATGCTGCAGCCCTGCCCCTTTCGCCCGCCCAAATGACATCAATCTATGTGGTTGTAATCGTATCATGACAGCGTTGGCTCCTGTTGACTTGATGAGGAATGCCGAGGTTGGCGGAAATGTAGTCGTTTTACATGGTCGAGCTGGGAAGGAAGTCAGCGATGTTGGGAGGTTGTTGGAATGCTTGTGATCTTACCATGTTGTCTCGTCGACTGAACACTCGATTGCACCCTTTCCATTCACAGACGATGCTTGGGCGATGGCTCGCTTCATGTCTCTCTCGATCTTTTGCATCTGCAAAGCTGGGTTGCCAGGATTGCGGACAGCCCGACACACGGCAGGGTAGTCTCTTGATGTGTCTCTTCAGATGTTTTCGGAAGTCGCACGGTCGCTTGAACACTGTGGACGACTTGCAATCGGGATGTGAGCACACAAACTTCCGTCGCTCCTGCGAGCGATACCGCCGTGATTGTGGCTCGTATTGTAGGTGTGCAGAGAAGATCTCCTTCTCCAGCTGGTTGAAGTCATGGGTAGCTTCCACAGCGTCTCCGAGTTCTGCGTAGGGCGTATTTGATGTGGACATGTCGAGATCGTTTGAAGAGCCCAGAGAACAGGTCGAGCTGAGATCGTCGAAGCCTAGCTGATGTAGCCAGTCGGGCTCGGATGAGTCGAGAGATGACGCCGTAGATGGGAGTCGTGTTGGAGGGGTGTATGTGTTGGGAAGCATGTCGGGCAGTCTGTAAGCATCCACTTTGGGTAGGTCCTGGTGGTATGGGTAGTCGCATGCTGCAAGTGGTTCGCCCATGGACGCCACAAGTGGATGCCATGGCCCTTGTTGATACGATGGCCATTGGAATGTGTTGTAGAGAGACTCGTCTTGCTGACGACTGACGACTTGAGCCGAAGCTGGATCGTTGAAGGTGAACATGACTGCGTTGGTTGTGTTGGATGTCGGAAGAGTGCGCGATACTTGGAAGCGCAGATGAGGAGTATTAATTCGTTTCGAATGATCGACCAGTGAAGTCATATGGCAGTGATATCTCGTCCAATCGTGCCTTAGTCAGAAGCCAAGGGCGTGTTGGAGGCGGTGCGGGATGATCATCATACCACATGGTTGCGCACGAGCCTTGCGCATGGCTTCGGAGCGTGAGACTAGTCTAAGCCTTGTGTTTGAGACCCGTTGTGCTGAGATCCGGCAGCTGGGCCGCCAGTGGAACGCGTGCATCGTCGAGCCGTGATTAGTCGATTCGAACCGAAGTAAAGTATCTCGGTGGTCCAGCACCACATGAATGGCCACCAAACGGGTTTCAGCTGGCTGGGCGGAACAACTACGTAATTTGACACTATTCTGCGATATCAGCTCGGTGAACCCTGAAGGAATCATCATCCTTGCTCATGACTATAGCTAATTCGCATTGATGGACATAATATTCGAACAGCTTTGCAGTGAGTGCTAATGCTAGCAATGTGATGCCAAAGAGGCGGCCCAGTGTTCAGCTTGCCGGGTTTCCATTTTCGGAATAGTGAAGGAAGAGGGTCAATACATCAGTGATCTGCATGTCGTACATCGATGATCTTGCCAGCAACACTGCTTCCCACCCGGTCTATGGGGGCCAGGAGATCTTCACAATGCTGCGTCAAGAGTCGACTGCGGGCGTGAACAGGATCCGCCAGTTTGGTAAAGGCGGGTTTGATCCTTCCATCCACATGGCAAGCTGAGACGATGTGATGCGGTTCCTATGGCAGGCTCTTTGTCGCCCGACGTTACATGCCAGCAACTCTCAAGCGCCTATGGTGACTCTGCGACGAGGTTGATAATAGAGTGTGGGACGTGCTGGGTACGAGCCACTCCATAGAATGGCAGGAGGATCGAGCTCAGAGAGAACTATCCAGATGGCTATCAGTCCTTCGAGCACTTGGGCTCCGCGGGACGGCCATATAGAGTTGATGGCGTAGGTGACTTCGTGAGTATGATAGTATTGCACATAGGCACTCACGGTAGTTATGCCGCCCTGACGTTAGAACCAGGGCCTGCGCCATGGTATAGCTTCCGTTACATTGTCCTTCGACCATGCTTACAGGCCGTCCTATGTCCAGTATCGAAGTGTGGTCGGCATTGGTATTTACACAGACATAATCGTTTCCGCATTGAGCAGCTTTGATCCGCAGATATGCTGAGGCGTAGACTGCGGTGAAGCGTATGTTTGTCGTTATGGTATTCTGACCGTTGTTTTACGGTAAATTCCTTACGTAAGGTAGAGATCGAGTTGTTCGGCTACACCCGGGTAATCGCTTGTCACAGAGCCGCTGAGATCAGGTTTCCGCTAGCTACCCTTACACGTCAGCGAATCATGTTCATTCAGCAGAAATCGTTCCAACACTGCCTCAGAAAACCACTCGTTGGGAGCTGTCATTGGCGTAGCCTCGCTGCCACTTTGTGCCCCACGTGAGCTGGCCGACCGAGGAGCCTCAGTCTTGAGCTTCTTCACGCGCTTCACTGGCTGTGGCAAAGTTCTGTGGTAGTGGCAAGTATTTTCTTCATTGTGTTGCTGGCCTACGTTCAGATATGACGAGCACAATACAGTGTCTCAGTGGACGCGATTGCATGTTTACATGTGTCTGGGAGAATCAGAGAACCATTTCAACGACATTTCGTGACAGACTTGAAAGCAAGTGACCGCGTACAGTACGCAGTGGAAGCACAGCTTGCGCGAGGCTTAAGGACAATGCACTTGAAGTGCAGAGAAAGATTCAATACACTGCCCAACCGACCAATCGCACGGTGAGCAACAAGGTATTTAGGCCTAGTCCCTCATATCATCTGGCCTCTGCTGGTCGGTGTACTCATGGTGTCCCACCACCAACTGCCTCTCTACGCCGGTCCGCCAACTTCGTCCCTTTCGGCGCCCCACGCAACTCATCGTACTGCTTCCGTCTCCTCAGGACGCTCCACGACCAGACGGCATCGACACGCGCGATCCCATCACGGTGGCTCCGGGTCGCATCTACCACAGAACGAGTTTCCGGTCTTCTCGCATACTGGCGATGTCGAGATTGTGATAGCTACTGCGAACGGCAGGAAAGAGAATGTATATCTCCTTCATCGATTGATCTTGAGCCAATGCTCGGGATTCTTCGAAGCTGGGACGAGAGCGGAGTGGGGTGGACGGGACAATGATCGTGTTGTGAATCCGCCTGGGCTGTCGGTGATCAACGAGAATGGACGGGGACAGACCCGCTCGAGCTCCAGAGGAAACAGTCAAGAGCGGGGATCGTCCCACAGCCAGTCTTTGAGGCGATGGAAGTACGTCCTAGACTGGGAGCACACTGAAGAGAGCGATGCGCCGATGTTGATACAGAAGGATGGTGATCCAGCGTCGATCTTTGGGGGCGCATACTCGGATCGTCCACCACCAGTTCGCAGTAAGCCTCCAGCGTCGAACGAGGGCTTCTTCAGAAGTGTTGCAAACTTTTCCGAGATCAGCTCGGACCAGAACTCCCAGGCGGGGAACCCCAACCAACCAGGTGATGAGATCCTCAAAGACTATGACAATCTCTTCCGCACGATGTACCAATACACGCCCATCCTCGACAGTATCAACATCGCCACAGCCTATTCGGAATGCAAAGCGTTACTTCACTTGGCAGACATGTACGATGCGCTTGAGATTGTGGGCAGCAGAGTAGATCATCATATGCTCCGCTTTGGCGCAAGACTGTTCAAGCAGATCGCCAAATATCCGCCGTCTTATCTCAAGCTCGGCTACCTCGCACGCTCACGAACGATCTTCACCGAGGCCCTCATTCATGTTGTGGGCCAGTGGCCCATGGCAGCTCCATTGCTGCGCAACCAGATCGAAGGCAGTGTCATGGATCTGATCGAAGACAAGGTAGATGAGCTAAGGGAGATGGAGGAGCGCGTGGAATCGAAGCTCTGGCGCCTGACGCTGACTACAAATCGAGGAGAGAGAGTAACACCCACGAACGACTTCCTGGGCTGGTCAGCGATCTCGATCTTCCGGCAATGGTTTGCGGACAACACCACGCCCCCTGCAACATCAATATTGAAAGACACGTCTCGACCAGGAACAAGCGCTCAACATCGCAGCAGAAGCAATAGCACCAGCACAAATCATCTGGTCTCGCAACGTGCCCAGCCAGCAGCCCAACCATCATCGCCACCTCAGCCCGGCCGCGTCTACCGTCTGCTAGGCTCCACTTCCGTCTCTACATATCTCACCCACGACGATCTGAAGCGATATTTAAAACTCCTCCCCGATCTATACAATCGAGATAACCTGCGACGGTTAGAGCGCAGAATGGACGAGATCAAGAACCTGGCCCGAGATGCGGTCAAGCCGTTGATGCGGAACTTCCTCGAGGTCGATCTGACCGCCTTTGGTCCTGGTGGTCTGGGTTATCTGACTTGTACGAGGCTGGAAGATCGCGATCTTCCTTGGGAGGAGTAGATCTCTACTCGATACTCGACAATGGGCATGTTATGATTGTCATGCAGGGGAGATGATTTATCGTAAGCTGGAGTTGTGGAACAGCGGTTTGGAATGTGTTTATATATACCCCCTTTGACATACGAATGCAATGTTTTCATGATCGACGATCTAGGTGTCACTCATGGTGTAATACAATGTATGAGTGCATATTATTGAATGAGGAAGCGTTAGTGTACCTTGACGCTGTACGTGGTGGGAATATAGAAATGGCCAACATAAGCCGGTTGTAGGAGTACTAGCTTGATCTTGTGCTCCGTGTTACTCAACTGCCTCTGCTCGACGCAGCAACAGAAACTCGGCCGTTTCGAATCCCATGCGGGCCTAGAAAAGCATCGCTCGAGAGACTGCACCTCATGAAAGATGTCCATCTGATGGCTGATGACGTCGATGTACGCTACGCCGATACATGCATTCGTGACACCTTGGGCGACCAGGCTCGTCAATGCTTGAAGCGCAAACACTCAACCTCAGAGTCTGCGCGTCGTACAGAGTTCTTGGCTACGAGAAAGCTAGTAGCTTTCGCCGACGACATCCAGGAAGATCTAGCAACGCAATGCGTGGATGAAACCATCCATCTATGCGGGCGGGCCCCGCTGTCCATCATCAGTAGCAGGCCTCGCGATGTCCTGCATCTTGCATACCAGCAGCTGAACGCCAAGCCGTATGCTGATATTGAGACATGCTGGCGCAGACTACACGAGGAGGCTTCGCTATATCAGGTCATTGCGATCCTCCGTGGCGACAAAGCCTCTGCATCCAGTGTGGAGAATAATGTCAAAAGAGCTCGCACCAGGGACGAGGCAGGGATTACGTGTCAAGAATCCTACGTTACGCTTGACCTTGTGATTACTATCCTTGATCGCTCGATCATGATATCTGGTTGTCCCGGACGAAGGCCACTTTTCGAACACATCTTCGCGCGACTTCAAGCTTTACTACGAGACGACGAAGCACATCGCGAGGAAATGCCGCGGCGCTATCATATTCACGAACCTCATCGGCTGCCAACAACCCATCAGATCTTCAAGTATGATGCCGCACCTGGACTGGAAGCCTTTCATCTCCAACTGAAGAAGGCTCAACCATGCGTCATGCCCCAAGTTTTGGAATGTTGGCCGGCTTTGGAACTGTGGCAAGATCCAAGATATCTCCTGCAGGCTACGCTAGGAGGACTCAGACTCGTCCCTGTGGAGATTGGAAGCAGCTACACTGAGGAAGGCTGGGCTCAACGCATAATGCCGATGCGCGAGTTCATGAAGACATACGTCCTCCCGGAGCAGCCACCAGCCATTGGTTATCTTGCACAATACGATCTCTTCGAACATTTCCCAGAGCTCAAGAACGATATAATTACGCCAGATTATTGCTACACGTCACCACCAGCACCTAATGAGGACACGCTGAAAACAGCCGGCTTGTCCTCTGCTAAGCACATCGACGAGCCTCTCCGCAACGCCTGGTTTGGTCCAAAGGGCACGAAGACACCTCTCCACACAGACCCGTATCACAATGTCTTGTGCCAGGTCGTGGGGTATAAGTATGTTCGAATGTACGCTCCATCAGAGACGTGTAAGCTCTATCCTCGTGGGGTTGACGAGAATGGAATCTCGATGGAGAATACTTCGGCAATTGACATTGCTCTTGTTCGCTCGGACCCATTGGGCATCAAAGACATTTCGAATGCTCGAATCGAACAGGATCATACTTTTCCGTTGTTCAAGGAAGCCGAATATGTTGAGACTGTGTTGGGCCCCGGCGAAAGTCTGTACATACCTGTAGGTTGGTGGCACTACGTTGAAAGTCTCTCTACAAGCTTTTCGGTAAGCTTCTGGTGGAATTGAAGTACAGCGGGTGAACAAAGATGTCGATGGAGCCAAGTACCGCAAGCTGGAAATGTCCCGGCTACAATCATAACACATAATCACACCTTGCGAGCTCCGAACTGCCGGTCAGCATACCACCGGTACCTCGCAGCAGTTGACCGGCGCATCTGTTTCCCTTTCCAGATAAACACAAATAGGAACAGGAGCACCGCAATGCCGAAAACGCCGATAGTGACATAGACGTTAGCAGTGCCGACAGCAGCAATCCATGGTGAGAGGGCGAAGACGAAGATAGTGCCCAGCACATTTCTCGTGAACGTGACGCCTACCAATGCGTCGCCAACAATCTATACCGGGCACATCAATTAGATAAGGGACAACTTATCTTTTGGAAGGGTTCACTTACTTCTTGGTACGAGTCTGTCAGGTATGTCAACGCAATCGCCTGGATTGGTGCACTGCCAAAATTGCTGATGGCATAAGCGACAGCGATCACTGGCCAACCCCAGCCGCCATTGAGGCCGTAGCCAAAAATGAAGGCACCCAGCGGAAGAAAGACGGCGAAGGGCAGCATGACCCATAGGCGCATCTCTGGCTCGAAAATTCCGTTGTTACGCTTTGACAGCCACACGATATGCCAGTCACTGAGCGGTCCTGAGACCAAGTTCCCAAGCGTCATACCGATCAACGGCGGCAAGCTCATGAGACCGATCTGTGCTGCATTAAAATTCCATGGTGGCTCAAGCATGGCAGACGAGATATTGACGGTCATGACCATAGACCAGGCTATCATTACGCCGTAGAGAAGAGACATGTACCCAACTGCTGGAATCGTAACGAGCATCATGAATGGTTGGTAGCTGTGTCGAGCGAACGTGCGCCACGAGCCTGGGGTAGTCGTCGCAAGCTTCAAGCGTTCTCCATATGTTTTGCGTGGGAGATTGGGGTTGAGCTGAATCTTGGTGATATCCCGGATCTGGACATCTGAGCCGAGTTCCACCTCCACGAAACTGGTGCTGCCAGCTTTATCCGACACCACGATCTGCTCGTTTGCCTTGGACGCCAACGCAGACTCTTTCACCACTATCTCTGGGACGGAGCCTGGTGTGGAAATGTGGTTGTACTTGGTCTCCTCATACGTGAAGACATAGGCTAACAGACCGGCTGCGAAGAATATGGCGCACCACCACCAGACCTGGGATATGTCAGTTGTGGCCCCAGATGTGGCTCCATACGTGGACATACCCATCGCCAACCTTGCGACAACGTGATGTAGCCTGCAGCTAGCGCCGCAGCATTGGCTGCGAAATTCGCAGTGCATACATAGATGCTGTTCATTCTGCCGCGCTCATGCACGAAAAAGACATCTGCGATTGTCATTTGCACGATCACCTCGGCCAACGCGCCGACACCGCATGACAGTGCGTTGACGAGCATGAGGTCTGCCAAAGTTTGGAGCTTTGCCGACCAGATGGACAATGCCACCTGTGCGGCTGTGCTCAAGACATACACCGGGCGTCTGCCGAACTTCAATGCGAACGGAATGAGCAGAAAGGCGCCAATAGCCAACGTACCACAGCCAATGGCGTAGCTGTCGTTCAGGATGTCATAGCTGAAGCCCAATTCGGTGTTCATTGGGCCCCATGTCGGCGTGGCAGCATCGATGAAGGCAAAGACCATGAAAGTATAGTAGTTGGTAAGGAAAAAATTCCAGTACTTCTCCAGTTTGGACCAGTTCTGTCGCGTACGTCAGTATCCTGCTGCACCAATGATGGTTACAAGCAGATGAGAACCTACCAGAGGATCATTTGGATCGTCTGATGGTCGTGGCTGTAGGATGATCTCAGCGTCTTTCGTGCCAGTTCTGAGCAGCTCGAGTTGAATTGTCCCGGGCGGCCAGTCGTAGTCGTTCCTAGCAGTGTCTTCGGACGCCATGACCTGTACTAGTGCTTATCGAGTAGTTGAAGAAATCAATGTTGGAGACAAGAGCAGTTGTGCCAAAAGCATAACCACAAGTCAGAGATGAATGTAAGTACTTCCCACCCCAACCGTGGCAAACTCGGGGAGCTTTCCAATGTGCATCAATAAGTGCAAGTCTCGTAGGGACGTATTGCGCCAAGACGTCGGAGCTCTTATCTTGTTGGATTTTGGTGCTGAGGGCCTAGATCTGGGGTGCAGCAAGCCGCCATAACGATACCAGCACCATGAACATTGCTTTTCTCTTGAATGTTTCTTGTACTCCTGTGATTCTTACTATCCAGCAAAGTGGAGGAGTGTACTTAAAACTCATATTCGTTGTGTACCTACTTTTCTCTAGGTAAATCGAGGTATTTCGTGGTCTCTTCAACTCTTACTCGAATTTTAAGCTTCTCGGATCGCAAGCCACAATATGTATGTAGTCAGCTTCATACACGTAAAGTGTTGCTCGAGCTTGTCCTATGTACACGTGATCTACAAGATAAGCATGCATGTAGAGACTGCGGTATAGATGTGCAGGGTACATGTACTGTAAGCGATGGAGGGTATTTGTGACAGTGCGGTCCGGGGTACATCAACACTTCGCATATCGTAGCGAGAAGACATGCACTAGGAAGCCCATGTCTGATAGGATCATCGATCAGTGGCTTGGCCAGAACTACAGTATGTGAGATTCGTTGATGCGAAAGTCCAAGGCATCAGTTGGTGCATCGAAGCTTTGGCAAAATTAGCGTATGATGTCGAGCATCTGAAGTCCGCGTTGTTCCAATCCGAACATATAAGGTGACTCAACCTGGTAGATGTAAGTGATAATGATGGCTGTTCTTTGGCGCTACAAGTGCGATTGGTATTCCAGGAGGGTCAGTTCGTATACACTTCTGGTAGGGTACATTATGGGCCCAAACCCATGTACGTATCCATCGATGATGGACGATAGTAATCGTCGCCAAAGATGTCCCTTGTCGTGCAAAGTCACGGCCGACTCCTTCGCTAATGTTGGAGACGTCGACCGTTGAATCGAGCTAATGCAAACCGGACATGAGGGTAACCTTCTTGGATCATTCATGGTACATCATTATGAATCTGCCTTTGGCGCTTCCTCCATCGCTGTATCAGCATCAGCCAGCTCCTCAAACTCACCCAGACTGAAAAGCATTGGATCGTTCTCGATCACAGGCTGAAGATACTTGTCATCCTCCCAATTCTTAGGGTCACTGACATCCAGGTCCTTTCCAGAGGTTGTTCCTTTCGCCACCTCAGACCGTATGTAGTTGACAAGCTTGATTGCTTGTAAGAAATCGAGCTCTTCAGTCGTGTTAGCATAAAGAACATGAATACGCGATGGACTTGCAAAAAGCACAACTCACTATTCGTTTTGATCACGGCACGAAAATCAAATCCGTCCTTCTCTTCGCAATGTCGCACCATTTCAGGCGCACTAGGAAAGACCTCGTTCGTGAAGAATGACTTGACACTGACCTCCTCTACATCATCATGGGCGTCTGCATCTTCCCAGCCGGGTGAATCTGGTCGAACATCAACACCTTCGTCTTCGAGTTCTTCGGCCACAGCCTCATCCTCGTCATCTCGAGGTGCTGGTCCAGAGAAGTTGCCGTCTCTGTTCGTCACAGTCCAACCGGCCGGTAAAGAGTTGATAGGCATCGCGAGATCTGGATATCTTGAGTGTCGACGTCGCAGGAGATAGGTACTGCCGTGCAGTGAATTGTTTACTCTCTAGCATTTTAGGAAATTCTGGCAAACCGAGTTTCGGCACGAACCGGTCGACCGCAGCCGGCAGGGACTGGGAGCTGTAGCTCTCACGTCATCACGAGTCTTTGAGACGACATTGAAACTCGTCCTCTCGTAGGATACAGACTTGCTGTATCTCGCGACGCAATGGATTCGAGTTTTGAATATGGCTCCAGATAGAGCAGACTCCCTCGACGACGAGGGAATCAATACCGACGAAGATGCACAGCTACTGCGGCACGAGACCTCGCGCTCCATTGCACAAGAGCCCATCGGGCAAGAGCCGGATGAGGACTTTCTAGCCAAGAGAAGTGAAGAGCCGCAGTTCACGATCCGGGCACTACTTGCTGGTTTGTTCATCGGGGTCCTGATCGCGTTCAGTAATACATACTTTGGCCTGCAGACAGGATGGATCAGTGGAATGGCCATGCCGAGCGCGTTAATCGGCTTCGCATATTTCAAAGGTCTACGGACCCTGACGTCGCAGCTGGGAGGTGTTTTCGAGCGTATGGGTTTTGGAGAGGGGTTCAGTGAGGTGGAAAATGTGCTTGTGCAGACTGTTGCCGGCAGTGTAGGAACAATGCCTTTAGGTTGTGGCTTTGTGGGCGTAATGCCTGCGCTGGAGTTTTTACTCAAGCCTGAAGAGACGCCGGAGAGTGGATCCCACGATGTTGACATAATGGCTGCATTACAATCGGCGCAGCAGACAGGAGGACTGCGATTACCGCTAGGCAAGCTTGTGCTTTGGGCGCTTGGGCTGTGTTTCTTTGGCGTTATGTTCGCTGTACCATTGCGGAAAGAGGTCATAATCAGAGAGAAGCTGCGATTTCCATCAGGGACGGCTACAGCACTCATGATCGGAGTGCTCCATGGGGGAGAGAAGACTGGCGTAGAAGGCGAAGCCGAAAGTGCAGCTCGAAGGAGAAAGAGGAATCGATCAGGACTTGATGAGGAAGCTCGAGGCCACGTGCATGGCTCATCCGTACCATCTTCGAGCGTGGGTGAGGAATCCCATGATCGGAAACAGGACTCCGTACGAGATTGGAAGAGGCAGATCCGACTGCTCACAACCTTCTTCGGAGTCAGCGGCATATATGTAGGTGCTATGAATGACCACTGTGCACACATTTTCACTAACTCCTGCATGAAAGACATTTGCGTCATATTTCGTCCCTCAAATGCACAGTATACCAATCCTAGGAACATATCTTTCAGATGTGTGGCTCTGGAATCTAAACCCATCACCAGCCTATGTCGGCCAGGGCATCATCATGGGCCCAGCGACTACGATACATATGTTCCTTGGTGCACTCCTTGGCTGGGCAGTGTTGAGTCCGATAGCCAAGTCCCAAGGATGGGCGGAAGGTGATGTCGCGGATTGGAATACTGGTTCCAAGGGCTGGATCGTCTGGGTGTCCCTCGCCATCATGTTGGCAGACGCTGTCGTCAGCCTAGGATGGCTGGTCTTGCGACCCTCGATATATTACGGGCGTCTCTATTTGCCACGAATTTACTCGACTATTCGCCACAAAGGTCTGATCCAGAGCGTACATGAACTACTGCATCCGAGCATGCGTGGATATAGTCCTGTCAACCTCAACGATGATCCCTCAATTACTTCACCACAAGTATCTAAATCGAGGCAGCAAGACGAAGAGGAGGAAGAATATGACGCTCCACCTGAGCACCGAATAGGAGTCAAGGCTACGATCACCGGCCTTATCCTTTCCGTCGGATTCTGTGTCTTCGCCGTACAATACTCATTTGCCGGCATTATTTCCATCGGTCTTACGCTTCTGGCCATGGTGCTTGCCCTCTTTCTTAGCATCATGGGCGTACGTGCATTGGGCGAGACAGATCTTAATCCAGTGAGCGGCATCTCAAAGCTGACACAACTCATATTTGCGCTCGTAACACCTACCGGTAGTCGAAATGCACTGACCATTAACCTTCTGGCAGGCGCAATCTCGGAGGCGGGTGCTCTGCAAGCTGGTGACCTCTTGCAAGATCTTAAGACCGGTCATCTGCTTGGCGCCAGTCCTAAGGCGCAATTCTATGGACAACTCATCGGTTCCGCTGTGGGTGCTGCGGTCTCCGCTGCGGTGTACAAGTTATACACCAAAGTCTATACCATCCCTGGCGGCATGTTCCAGATTCCTACCGGCTATGTCTGGATCTTCACAGCGCGTCTTGTCACTGGCCAAGGTCTGCCGCCTCGAGTGCCAGAATTTGCCATTGGATTCGCTATTCTCTTTGCTGCTCTTACCGTATTGCGCATCTACGGGAACAGCATTACCAATGCATCAGGAGGTAAAGGCGCAAGATGGACCCCATTCATACCGGGCGGAATCGCCGTTGCTGTTGGAATGTACAATACTCCATCGTTCACGCTAGCCCGGACAGCGGGAGGGTTGCTGGTGTGGTATTGGACAGGCTTGAAACGAAGGGAGGAAACGCCAATGATTGTGCTTGCGAGCGGATTAATACTGGGAGAAGGACTGGTCAGCATAGTCAACCTTGGGCTAGCAAGTGCTGGAGTGCCACATCCGTAGCATTGATCAGAGTTCACACGACTCTACTACTCGAATCAATGTATCTCTAGATTCGTTTGTCTACCAGGTACATAGATCTTCGATGTGGATAGCTCAAGGATCATGTCAAAACGAACCAAGATCAGATTCTTGGCGACAAAAGGATATTCCGTGAAAGAACGCCTTGGCTGAATTCTCTGGTCTGCAATTCCTGATACCCACGTCGTGATGGCGGATCAACTTCCAAGATTTTTCTTGTGAATGTCGTCTTGGGACAGACATAAACGCCTCAACATATCCTTTCATGCACCATCGAGGGAGCTGCTAGGTGAAGCTCCATACTCCCATACCCTATTCATCAATGGTCCACACATGCATGTGACAGACCTACGAATTGCTACTGTTGGTGTCCACACATCACCTAGCGCCAGACTTGAGACATTCATGTGAGTTGTGCCCATGAATTTCACTATCTGCCTGCATATCACTTTCCTATGGTGGTGTGGAACGTTTGAGACTTGTTCTTCTTGTTCAATACTGCATTCACCACACCCATCGTTCTTTCTTTGGAGTGAAGTAGCACTTACTTCCACTACATGAGTCACTCACGATGGCACAACCGTTCCTTCGTTGTGTCTTCACCATACGATACACCCCGTCTCACACGGTTCTCGTACCCGCAAGACCACCCCCGGTGGCCATACCCACCACGCCATTGGTCCCCGTGCCCACCACGCCACCATCAATTGAAGATGGCGAAATCAAGGTAAGGTCTCACCAATACCAGTTTGCATTGATGAGCATATTGACCAGAAGTCTAGGAACTAGAGGAAGAAGAAGTCCAGGCAGCTATCGAAGAGAGTCAGCATGGTGGGCCATCGGGGAGGATGGATCAGCCCATTCGAACCAAAGTGAGTCACAAGGCAAAGCAGTTAGGCGTGTTCATGGTTAGCGAGGATGGCAAGGCGGTGAAGCGAGCGTTGAGAACGTACATCCGTGTGGATCTGTTGGACGATACCGAGCTGTTGTTCAAGCTGGATCATGTCTTCACTCGGTTCTCGAAGGAATGGCACAAGTTGAACTCGACGGGCATGGCAGAAAGGGACAAGCAGCTATACATCACGGCGGCACTGGTTGCAGCTGATCCGTCAAACTTGTCGGCAAAAGACGACAAGATCTTCCAGGCTGTCAACGCAGCCATGAAGGTCCTCAAGCGTGCCCAGTGGTCCGGCGAGCGGCATGCCAGCGGCCGTGAAGTCTGGCAGGAAACGATAATGAATGTTATGACGCCGTTGATGTTCTTCCACTGCGACGTCCGCAACTCGATCAGGGAAGCCGAAACGGAGATTGAGAGTGGCCCCGACGTGCTTTTCTCAATCGAACAGCGCATCGTCGCAGAGTTGCTCGCCCGCCCTCTCTGTCGTGCGCCTTACCCGAACACGAGCATCGAGGTGAATACCAATTCCAGCCCGAGCAAAGAGACAAAGTCTGACGACCAATCTGCAGCGACGACTGGCGCAAAGTCTGGACCGACTCAACGAACTCCTCGACCACCTTGGGTACGGTACAGCACTGCGGAGCGAATCGCCGTCCTCGACAACTTCACCAACCCTCGACTGAACACATCTCCAGCTGCGCGATCTCTCTTCCACTTGGAAACGACTGGCAGGCACAGGTCATGTTATGCACTCAAGGCCCAGTGGCAGAATATGAAGCAGGCAGGTATCACGAGAGAAAGTCTTGAGTTAGGTGGATAAGTCGAGGTGGTCGGAGCGCGTTCGCACTCTACGTGAAGCTTACTTGCATGTGAGAGTGCATGAGACAAAGCAGTCGTGCTATCAGTACTGAGAATAGATTGTCGCACTTCCCAGCATTATAGTGTGTATAAGTAACTGAAACTATCTGCATCTCGGTTAGTGAGGTGAGGTTGAGGTGAGGTCAAGTGCGGAATTGTGCGCTTGCATTTTCCGCAGTGCACCTTTTCGGACTGCCTCACTCTTTATCGCATCCAAATTAATGCTCTCTGCTCACAAACAAACTATTCTCAATTCTATACTATCTACCGTTCTTTAGCACTGGACAGAACCCCAAGAACAGATGCGAACTTCGCCCGCCGGCCCTTGTCGCAAAGTGACAGTAGCCACGCAACCACGTGGCAAGCGCCGCATGTACCGTTGCTTTGTGGCATCAGAACTGTCGTACATTGGAGGTACAGCCGTATAGCCCATCATAGATTAATCCCGTCAAGACCGCTCAGTTGAAGATGGGGAATAGCATGGGGAACACACTCCAGACCCAGCCTGTCAGGATTGTCACTGGTGCCATGAAATTGGTTCTCGTCGGTCCCGTTGGTATGACACTGACTCCCTTCCAATCCAGCTCGGTATCCTCGTGATTCATCGCTGCGACTTCAATCATTCCCGCTGCCAGATCTAGGAAACTGAGGAACGTCTGCTGGGTCTCTGTGCTCAATTTGTGGCCAACCTGCGTGTCGTCCACCAGTCCACCTGGCTGGATGAAGATGGCCGTCATCCATGATTTGTGCATGCGATAGTAAGCTTCTGCATTCTCCAGGTCGTCATAGATATATCGGAGACCATTTCTCAGGAACCAATGCGCGGCTGATGGCATGCCGCGGCACAAGTGTTCATTGACCGTCGCACTGCTGAGCACGATGATTCGAGGTAAGGCTGCCGAGCTTTTCTTTACGCATCGGATGTGACATAGCGCGGCGATTATGGCATGGGCAGTATCCAGCGCGATCGAAGTGCCAGGCTTGTTGTCTGTAGAAGCGACACAGGAGAAGACGCCATCGCAAGGAGCAATGCACTCCGCCAGGACTTCAACGTTATCGATCGAAGACTCGAAGATCTGTACGCGTTTGTTGTCTCGCAGTTCGGGTTTCTGGTCGTAAAGCTTCTGTTTCGAGCGTACCAGACAGCGAATCTTGACCGAGGAGTCCTTAGCTAACAGGGTGATAATCGACCCACCAACGTTGCCGGTAGCACCAAGAATAGCGAAAGTAGGCATGTTGTATTGCAGTCGTTGGTTCTCGGTGGATACAAATCAATACATCAAGCTACTTGGGGGTACACGAGTTCATGTCACCTTATTTATGTTTTCTTCCATTGCTTGTGCATGATCCTCAATCGGGTTTTGGAGAATCTTTCACGATCGACCTTTACGGAATCTAAACCCCAATCGAATACGTCAACAAACTGTATCGAGAAAAATTTCCATCATTATAAAGTACCTGATCGTCCTTCATTCGATGTCACTATTGCTCAGAGCCCGTTCCATTGGATGCATTTTGGCAACTGCTGGGGCAAATTGTCTTGGCCCGTGGCGGGCCATTTCCAAACCCCGAGCCCTCACAATATACGTCAGAACAGGCTTGAGCGTATCGCGCATGCCATCACCCTCGCCATTGAGAATCGACGTTCTACGAGACATATATAAATAGGTAAGATGCCAACTAAGAACGACGGCTTTTCATTGTATCTTCTCTAGATTCTTCTTGTTCAAAACCGCTTGACTTTCGACACGTCCTCCAAAACATACTCGGCTTTCCTCAACCACAACAATGTCATCCCTTACGACTGCCGTGCAGGCATTCAGCATCACTATTTCACTCGCTGCTGCCGGCAGTATAGCTACTCTATCCGTGTTCGATGTCCAGGAAATGAAATCACAACCGGCAGAACGTTCCTTGCCCATGATCAGATGGCTCTTCAGCCGTGGATCCCACACCTACCCTGCAGCAGCTGTAAGCCTCTCATACGTATTACAATCAAAGGCAGCAGTATTTGACCTTACGGTATGAAGTTCATGTCAGGTGCTGGCTTCGCCTTTCTAGCCTACAACGCCATTCCGCCGCATCTTCGCAGCATTCTCCAGCTCCTGAAGACTTCCAACGGGATGAAAGTCAACGGCTACGTTGCAGCGACAGTGCTCTCACTCAGCATCGGTCTCTTCACCGCGCAGGTCATGGTCCCGAACAACTTTGCGCTGATCGAGAAGAATGAGGCGAAAGGCGGTGCACGAAGTGCCAAAAGCGCCGCCGCTATGCGCGAGCAGCGTTCTGCCCTTGGCGGCCGAAGTGCCGAAGAATCGGTCGAGGGCAAGGGCGATGTCAACGAGTTCACCGATCTAAGCGGACCTCAGGGCCGGACTGAGAGGTCGTTCAGCGCCGCCGAGCAGAGGGAAGTCGATGAGATGTTGACCAAGTTCAGTCGGCAGAACTTGTGGCGGGCGGTGCTTCTTGGTGCTGGTGGCGTGGTGGGACTTTTGAGTGCTCTGGCTTGATGGTGTCCTTATCGTGGCCATGGTCAGAATAGATCTCGCAGACTGTGTAACTTCTTGCATGAGCGTAACAGAAGTACATTTGTCCACAAGGACAGCAATATGTGCGATGTCGTCCTGCGATGGCCTTCACGTCTCAGCAGGTTGAAGAACAGCACACATAGAAAAATTCGACCCTAAACGAGGATTGGATGCATAACGCTGAAAGTCCGTATTGCTTAGCAGTGCATATGTATGAGTCTGTGACTCAGTTCTGCGTCTTGCCTTTCGAGCTCGACATACACGCAAGAAGTTAGTTGATTGTTGACGCTCATCCTAGACCCGCATGCAAAGATCAGCTGTTATTCACACAATTTCGGCACAAGTATGCTTCGCACGTCACTCATGCTATGCCATAAAGTAGGTATTCAGATGCAACATGTGTCATTTCTTTTTATTTATCTTCAATGCTTTTATCATCTTGCTTTTCCTGCTTCTCAGCAGTTTTCTTTTGTGAGCCTTTTTGGCGTTTCTCGGCATAATATTTCCACGCCCGCGAAACTCCGGCCGTGAAGAAACTCTTGATGGTCTGACTCGTGCTGGGCCAGGCGACCGTTTGTCGGACACATTGCGCCACGACATCTGGAAGACCTGCATCACTGCCAATCCTCATCTCAAAATCGCCGCCTTCGTTCTTCCGGAAGCCATTCGGGTCCTCGTCTCCGGATTGCTCCAGGATGTCCTCGAACGCGGAACCAGGGATTTGGAACTTCTTCTTGTACTGAAAGTAGAGCTTTCTTCTGAACGCCTTGGGCAGGCGACGGACCATATTACCGCGTTTGCGAGGATCCAAATCTTGGCTGAGGGTCAACCCATCTTCACCACCGAGAACGTTATCTAGTTGTGGCGACGAGCCGATGTGACGTATAGCATCTTCCTTTTCCCAAGCTTCGTCATGCGGCGTACGAGGATCGTTAAAGTCGACGTTGGGGAGATTGTGGATCAATGGAACATATAACTGGCGGAATCCAGGCAGTTGGGCGCCAACGATGTTAGCTACTTTGTTTGGGTTTTCCGAAGCAATGTATTGATTCATCCGGGGGTCTCCGAGATATGAAAGACCAGCTATGCGTTCATATAATTGCCGCTCGGTGAACTTTTCTGGAAGCATAAGGAGTGCCGTGCGCAGGGCGGAGATGAGGTTAACTTGGTTTGCTAGGCGGATACGCGGATCGTCGCGCAGAATCTTGACTGGTTTCTGGAGTCGGCCAGCAAGATACAGGGTATCCCATTCGCTGAGATCACGGGCGAGTGTGTCCAAGTTCACGACCCCGTATTTTATCATGACTCCGTTGACGTTGATGAATGGATTGAAATATACGCCAGCACCCATCTTATCCTGAATTGCGCTAATACAGGCAGATGAGTACGGTAGGTAGCGAAGGCCAGAGTAATGCTCGGGATGTTGCACGAGGTTCAAGCTGTGCCAGTGTTGAGTATGGGACACACCAAAGATGAAGTCAATCACTTTAGCTCCGCCCTTTTGCCATTCTTCCACCGCTTCAGGAGGATTCGGATGTGGGCTCAGCACATCAGCGGAGGAGCTCGAGCTTTTCTGTCCAAATACACCACTTCCATAAGCCAGCGCATAGCGGATCGGTGCGCGAAACTGCCAAAGGATCTGTCTTAACGTCTCTTTAAACTCCTCGTTAATCTGTATGAATTGGTTGTGGCCGAATGATTTATGTGGAAGTTGCGAAAACTCCGTGATGTTGCCCGTCGGCGTGTCCTCCCAACCTGGAGGTAATGACAAGTTTGACTTCTTGCTCTTGGATTGGCTGAAAGAAGAGCTCTCTGAGGCCGAGTCGTTTTCCTCGCTGTTTGAAGCAGAGGCGGATTGTGGTCTCGTCAATGATTGCTGCTGCTCATCTCGTGCATGTGCAGTGATCGAAAAGCTCCGGACCAGAGAAACAGGACTATTTCGTGCTGTGCAATGCTGGTGGTGCCATACTCCATATCCAAGCTGTGACGAACGCCCGCTGGCCAAGATTCGGGATGAAGGAGAGTTCTGTAGCAAACGACGCAACACATTAGTCTCGATGCACACGACCGTAAGAAACAGGGCAGACAAACGGCAAGTTTTAGCAAGGTCATAGTGGTAAGCGAAAAAGAAGGTAGATTTGGGGAGGTAAGAAATAAATGCTGAATTGGTGCTATAACGCCATGATTGGGCTGTGAGTGCGGAGCTAGAAGTGAACAGACAATGCCAACAGCTGCCAGGGAAGGACGAAATTTGGCGAGCGCAGGCGTGGGTGGGCAATGAAGGATGCGGTATTTGTCGTGGCTGCTAAAGTTGCTCCATGTGCTCTACAACAATCTCACCTCCGAAAGAGCCGCAGCTCTGCTTAGTATAGACATCGACTAAGACGGTGGGAACCGCGAGGCTCGGGCCGGCGTTCTGGCATGTGTACCTCGGACTAAGCCCTATTGGGATCTCTTGTTTACTGGTCGCGTTGATTCAATACACGTCAACATCAGTTTGTTCGAATATGTGACAGACAGCCTGCAACTTCACCACGCCCTAGATTTAGATTGGCATGATGGCTTCTCCTTCTGATGCAGCAATTGGGAAAGGTTCTTACGCGGCGAGACTGGCAACCTTCCAGCAGGCGCACCAGCTAAGCAAACGTCGTGCATCATCTACTGGAGGGAGGAAGACCAAAGCGAAAAATGTGGTTGAGTGGCCACATCAAAGACCAAGTGGTGAAGATGTTAGCTGCATTACCACCTAACAGTCGCGAAATATGCTGACGTGACTTTCACAGCTCGCACGCGCTGGTTTTTTCTACCGCCCCAGCCAGGACTCGAACGACAACGTGCAATGCTACTTCTGCGAAGTCAAACTTGATGGCTGGGAGCCCGAAGACGATGCTATTAAGGAGCATCTAGCACACGCGCCCCACTGCGCCTGGGCGACCTGTATCAGTACTTGGAAGCAAGATGGGGAACCAGAAGAGGCTCGCGACCCGATGAGTGAAGCCATGGTTGTTGCGAGGACTTTCACATTTACAATGGGGGAGGGCTGGATACACCAAAACAAGCGTGGGTGGAAGTGCAAGATTGGCCGAATGGTAGATGCTGGCTGGGTCTTCGATCCTAGCCCCGACACTGAGGATGGAGTAACGTGTATGCACTGCAATCTAAGTCTAGACGGATGGGAGCCAAAGGACGATCCTGCCGTGGAGCACAAGAAAAGAAGTCCAGACTGCCAGTTCTTCAGGCTCGTGGAGCGATATCATGGAACCAAACCGAAGAAGCAAGGCTCTGCGAGAAGCAGTAGTGTCAGCAAGACAAGCCGCCTGAGTGCTCAAAGTGCCAGGTCTGGACATTCGGATATGCTAGATCTGGAAGGGACGCGCGATCTGGAACTTCCTGCAGAGATTGATGATAGCATCATCACGACTGCATCGACAGCCACAGTGAAGGGGAGCAAGAAGAGAGGAAGATCAGCAAAGGCTGGGAAAGTTTCACAGACTGAGGTGCCTGGGCTTGGGCAAGATACTCTCACTGTGTCTTACGAGGACCCGCGTACTTCTCAGTTTGATGCTACCAGCGGTACGCAGGCTGAAGAGCTGACCGTCAAGCCAACAAGATCCAAACACCAGCACTCCAGCGTGCCAGACTCATCAGCCGCGGTCAGCAACGCGCCAAAAGCCGGCACGAAAAGAAAGGGCAGGAAACCAAAGGACGAAACATTGAACACATCGGAGCCGGAGCCGGAGCCGGAAGCGGAACCGGTCCCGGAGCCGGAAGCACGATCCAGCGATGCGTCTGCACAACTTCAGGAAGAATTAGATGTGTCGCTCGGTCACGCTACTGATCTGACGCCGGAGCCGGTGAGAGAGAAGCGTGGAGTGAAGCGAACGTCCGATGGACTACGGAAAGAGTCTGAAAGAGACTCCAGCGTTGTGACTATCGAGTTTCCAATGCCACCGCAGCCTGTAGCGAAAAGCAAGCGTGTTCGCAAAGCACAGCAGTCAACGGAGGCGGGAACCACGGTAGAAAACAATGTTGCGTCAGGCAAGCTGCTACAGCGTAATGAAAGCGTGGCAGATATCGAGGGGGATGTGCAGATGTCGCAGCCCGTCCCACCAAAAGCAGTAAAACCCAAGAAGGTGGCTGCCAAGAAGGGCAAAGGGAAAAAGACCTCATCTGTAAGATCGTCCAAGGCTACAATCACAGCTACATCCCCACGGCCAGAAGCCTACCTGGCAGAAGACATGGCTCGCGATGAAATGGAGATCGAGGCTGAGTTAGAACGCATCGCTGCCGAGCAAGCCAGTGCTATCGAGGCAGAGCAAGAACTTGATGGTGAGTTTGAAGCCTCGCCCTCTCATGCTCAGAGACACGCAGATAGAATTCGGGAGCTTGAGCTAGAGCTGCAGAACGAAGAGCTGGCCGTTCCGACCCCGAGTTCGAACATGGCCAACTTCATCGCTACGGTTGCTGAGAATCCTCTCCCTCCGCCCACGGATGAAGGGCGAGGGCTGTCAACACCAAGCCCAAGCGGTAGTGACAAAGAGAACAATCCTTCTTCTGTCGCGCAGAAAGCTGCTTCGCCTCGACCACCAACTTGGATGGGTTCACAAAACACCTCGCGCATCCCACTGGCACCCGGCACGCCCAACAGATCACCGGCCAAACAGGCTCTGCAGTCTCCATCAAAGGCCATCTCCAACTTGTCGTCTTCTCACCCCTGGGTGCCCATCGATTTGGATGCTGTGCTTCTAGCATCGCCGCAGCCTACACCGAACACGCTCGCAAACAGGCTTGCAAATGCTGCAGGCGTCTTGCGCAGCCCTGAGAAAGGGCTGAGTGTTGAAGGCTGGATACGGTATCGTGCAGAGCGAGGAGAGGAGCAATTACGCCAAAAATGTGAGGAAATGGTTGGTGCTTTCGAGCGTGAAGGTATGCGTGCTTTGAGAACACTGGATGGTTTGGTTACATCCTGAGTGACTAGACTGGGAAATCAATGAACTGCTTTTGCAACTACGCTTTTTATGATGGTGTTGTGAAATATCGTTCTGGCAACCTGATCTATGGTGTCATTACTGCGTGGAAGTAGATGGCTTTGTTTTGAGCTCGGCATGACAAATGCCAATAATGGTGTCCCTGTAAACCCTCCTCGCTTAGCTCGAATATGTGGTCGTTTATGTCGTCCTCACTCGTGCAGACTTGTTTTGGAACGCAGTTTCGACCGTGTTCAATTGGAAAGACGGCGGAACTCTCTACGGTGTGCGATCTACTCTGTGACTTATTGATAGCCAATAGTTCAAGTCACACACAAACAAAAGTAAGGCTCGGTTGTCGCAGTTTGTGTCTTGGTAAGCATGCAGGTCCGCGAGGTCGCAGCTGGAGGATCTGGGGCGTGGAGTGGCGCCAACTTTGTTCTATTTACAATGGAACCGGAGCCGAACCGGCAGCCGCATTGGGATTTGATTTGAGGGTCTCCACTTGCCTCCTTGCGTGATGATGTTTATTACGTAGAGCGCGCCTTGTTGTTCGCGACCTCACACCCATCATCCTCTCCTTGCTATTGTATCATTATCTTTGCTTGGAAAGATGGGACGCAAAGCGCGTTCAGTCGCCGTGCTATGCGGGCTGAGCATCGCCTGTGCCGAGGGGGCATTGAGCGGCATCAGTCTCACGACGACTTCCTTTTCTGTCGCTCCAATCGCCACAGTCATCGCAGGAACAGGCATTGTCCCAGCGGATGAACTTCAACTTGCTGCTGATTACTTGACATCCATCGCCAATCAGTATCAGGCTGCGATCGTGGACACCCTGCTGGCCAACAGTACGGTCGCGCAGAAGCTTCTCAACCCGGAGGGCTACTATTCTTATGGCAGATCTCCGCCGGTCTACCCCTCGCGTACGTATTGGCACTGAGCGAGATCGTAGGTGTGTGTGTCTGATTGTTCACAGCGCAAGGAGAGGGCAGTGGAGAATGGGCAGCGGCCTACAGCAAAGCAAAGGCTCTTGTAAAGCAAATGACAAACGAGGAAAAGAACAACATCACCACACCTTCATCGGACGCTGGAGGATGTAGTGGCTTCACCGGCAGTGTGCCTCGTCTGGGGTTCCCTGGTATCTGTCTCAACGATGCAGAAAGTGGCGTCCGCGCTTCGACCGAAAACGTCAACGGCTACGCATCGCAAATCTCTGTCGGCGCCAGTTTCGACAGAGGTCTTGCGTACCAACGGGCGAAGTACATCGGCGGCGAGTTCAAAGCGAAAGGCATCAATGTCGCATTGGGTCCTGTCGTGGGACCGTTGGGTCGCATCGCCAAAGGAGGCCGCAACTGGGAAGGCTTCACAAACGATCCTTACCTGGCAGGATCTCTTGTCGACCCCACCGTCCGTGGTCTGCAAGAGTCTGTCATCGCTTGCGTAAAGCACTTCATTGCCAATGAACAGGAGACCAACCGAAACCCTTTCGTACAAGGTTTCCTTGCGCCGCTCGGCATCAATCTGAACAACTCAGTGTCGGCAAACTTGGACGATCGCACCATGCACGAGTTATACCTTTGGCCGTTCTACGATGCTGTTCGAGCTGGAGCTGGATCTGTGTAAGTGACCCTTAAGACATTCTGATCGACTCTCGATATACTAACGCAGGACAATCAGGATGGGCTCCTACAACCGTATCAACAACAGCTACGGAGTACAGAACAGCAAGACCCAGAATGGACTTCTCAAGACCGAGCTAGGCTTTCAAGGCTTCATCCTCAGTGACTGGTACGCACAACATACAGGAATTGCCAGCGCTAACGCAGGTCTCGATATGGTCATGCCATCAGGTCTCTACTGGGGTAGCAACCAGCTAGCTACCGCGGTGAAGAATGGATCTGTCAACTCCACTCGTCTCGATGATATGGCTACACGTATCCTCGCTTCTTGGTATCGCTATGCGGATTTTAAGACCCCTGGCGTTACAGTGAACAATGCTGTCGAGGCGCGCAATCCAGCAGCTGCACAAGTTATTCTCCAATCCGCCGTTGAGGGTCATGTTTTGGTCAAGAACGTCAATTCCGCCTTGCCTTTGAAGAAGCTCAAGACGCTCTCCATCTTTGGTTACGATGCAACGAATGGACAAAACTACTCGGCAGCAGACCCCACCTTGTATCCGTTTGCCATGGAGAATACCCGCCAATACACAAACGGGGCTCCATTTGGCGATCTGAACTTCTTGCTCTTTTTCGCTTCCGTGCAAGGTACTGGGTCAATGCCCGAGGTCGCTTTCAACGGATCTATGATTGTGGGCGGCGGCTCGGGGGCCATTCAGCCAACTGCTTCGGTCTCGATCTACGACGCATTCCTAAAGCAAGCTGCCGTGGATGGCACAAAGCTTTATACCGATTTCGTCAACCAGAATCCTGTTGTCCACCCGAGCGAGGCCTGTCTCGTTGCCATCAATGCACAGTCATGCGAGTCCTCAGATCGTAGCACCCTTGCTGATGTTTGGTCGGACACTCTTGTCACTAATGTTGCGAACAAGTGCAACAACACCATTGTAGTGATCCACAATGCTGGAATCCGCCTTGTCGACCGCTTCATCAACCACAAGAATGTGACTGCTGTCATCTACGCTCATCTTCCTGGTCAAGCCAGCGGCGATGCTCTGACCGAGATTCTCTACGGTCGCCAGTCACCATCTGGCCGATTGCCCTACACCGTGGCCAAGAACGAATCTGACTATGGCACTCTGCTCGAACCGACACGACCAGACAACCAAGATCCACAATACTCGCAGTCGAACTTCACCGAGGGCGTGTTCATCGACTACCGTCACTTCATCAAGAACAACATCACGCCTAGATATCCCTTCGGATATGGCCTGACTTACACCACTTTCTCCTATTCTGGCATTAAGGTGTCCAAATCCGCTACAAGCCAAAGTCTTGCGCCCCCAGATGCCAATAAGAAGGCCATAGCTCCAGAGGGCGGCCTGGCATCGCTTTACGACGTCATCGCTAACGTGACCATCACCGTCGCAAACACCGGAAAAGTCGCAGCAGCTGAGGTCGCTCAACTTTACATCGGCATCCCCAACAGCTCTGTTCCGAAGGCACTTCGCGGCTTCGAAAAGCACTGGATCCAGCCTGGAAAGTCAACTACGTACACTTTCCCGCTACGTCGACGTGACCTCAGCGTGTGGGATGTGGTAAAGCAGCAATGGATGCTGCAGAAGGGCGAGTATCAGCTTTATGTCGGAAAGAGCGTGCTCGATATCCAGCTCACGAGCACGTTATGCTTCTCGCAGTAAGCAAAACATGGCGCCGCCTCTAAAAATAACATTCGTAGGCGAGACACGTCTCATTACTCTATGTACATAGCAATCAAAACTTTTTCTCTGCTTCTTCTGCTACCGCTAAACTTTCCAGTCCAGCTCTCTGCTCATCTTCCTTGTTGTCCGCCAGTCCCAATACAGCCACCCGCCTAACGTGATCAGCATGAGCGGAAACGTAATCGCGAACCAGAACCACAGATCGTGATCGGTGTCCAGCCGCGGGAGGCCGTTCACGAAGGGATGCACCATGTCCGCCTGGATGAAAGACTGCACACGCGTATGCGTCAGCACTGCTTCTTCATCCCATGGCGCTACTGCCGGCTCAAATGCTCCACGCAAAGCCAGACTCACCGTCGTAAACGTCGGCGGGATGAACAGCAGCGACACGATGGCGATCAGCCGCACCGTCCGCGCCTCCACCATGCTGCGCATCGTCAGCTTCTCGATCGTGCGCGTACTCCGCAGCGACACTAGGTCACGGATCACGCCCGTCGTCCGGTCCAGGCGGTGCTGGATCAGCTCCAGCTGTGCTTTGGTAAAGGCCAGCTCGCGCGCGGCGTCGGCAATACCGGCGAAGAAGGCCGCGTAGCTCTGTTCAGAAGTGGTCGTTGGGGGCGAGGGATCGTTGCGACGGCTCTCGGCTTGTAGGCGCAGGGCATCGAGGATCGTCAGGTTGCATTGCAGCGCGTGCGTGGCTTGCTGCAGCTTGTCGAGCAGCGTCGTGCACTGCTCGAGGCTATGGACATTGATCTCGCCGGTTTGCGGGCGGTCCGGGTTGGTGAAGGCCGAGTCGGTGGCGAGCTTGGCGACATCCTGGTGCAGGTCGGTGGTGAACAATGTCCAGTTCGCAGCGAGTGTGCCGAGGATCAGCAGCGGCATGCGGGTCCAGTGCTCGTGGAGTCCGACGGAGCCGGAAGCAGGCTGCAGACACTGCTTCGTGCGTATGCCGAGCGCTTCAGAGACGTTGATGAGCAACACGGTGGCCGTGTTCGTGCTCGCGTCGTGCTTTTGGTAGACGCCGAGATTGCGGATCGACCATGAATTCGTCCGGAAGCCGGTCGAGTCGCGAGTGTTCTTGGTCATGTACTTGAGCAGCATGCAGAGTTCAGAGGGACTGGTAGTTGCTGCACTGTTGAGGCGTGGTGAATTTGATTCATGATGGATAAGTGCTCGACCGAGATAGGAGTCCGATTCTTCGGGCACGAAGGCCTTGAACAGTTTTGCTACGGCTGGGAATGCATCGAGTTTGCAGAGCAAGGCGTCAAGACCGCCTGCAGTCGCATCAAGTGGTGCCCGCGAATGGTGTTGAAATAGGAAGATTATGTTAGATGTGTTAGGTGCCGCGACTTGCAACCCGTTCGTGCTTCTAACCCGTCAGCTAAGGATCTTCCTGGGTAGAAGATAGAGACCAAATCATACGTGTAGTCGGCAAGATCTTTATCAGATTGGAGGGTTCGCTCTGATGCTGGTCTTCCACCTGAGAGTGTAGTCGTATCAATGTCCACATTGCCCGATACCAAGCCATTCTGTATAGCGAGTGTCATCATCTGGGTCGCGCCAGGACGGTCATAGTACACATCATTAGCACTCGCGTGCCGTATTCTGGGCCAAGACATAATGGTAAAGACAGTCCTTCACAGTGGAATACTCGTACATTGGACTTCGGAATCGTCACTCGTTATTCAAGTAGAAGTAATAGCATACATGTACGAAACCTCAAAATCCTGCAGATCACAACACCCAAGGCGGAGCAGTCAAGTTCCCCTGCCTAGCAGCCTCAACCACAAAGCCCCCTAGCTAACAACAAGAAACAGTAAGCGCAGTCAAGCTGAGAATCAGCATGACTTGCATCGCCCAGCGAAGCGCCGGACCTCGTGTACCGGTGAGATGTTCCCGCCAAGACCAGGATGCTGCGCGACGTTGCGTGGCGTCCAACCACTTCACTTTGGGCGTGGTCACCCCACCCGCTCACGATAACAGGCGAGCCTTGCACACGCGCAGCCCCGAGACGGAGGCCCCTTCAGGCCGATTGCTGTGTCAGTGACGCCGTGCGCCAGCTGTTCGTTCGAGGCCGTTGGAGCGCGGCGTAGCGGTCGTACAGTTGCTGTTTGTCCTCCTGGTGAATTAACGGGTCAGCTGCGCCTCGCCAACAGAGATGGACGTCTGGGAAGCCAGGCATCGCGTCCGGGGCAGTGCAAGTCTCTCACCTTTGTTAGGACCTGAGGCGCCCAGATGCGGAAATCGCCGTTGGCATTCTCGGTCGGCTAGAGGAGGCAGAAAGCGATCAGTACTTCTGCAATGCTGGCTTTATAGAGGAACATGTGGCATCGACTACGAACCTGGATCTGGTAGTTCTGAATCGTGGTTCTGCCTTCTACCCGCGACGGCCACTTCGACTCCAGTAACTCAATGATGTGGTCGCGGTAGGCGTAGTGCGAAATGTCGGTATGCTGCCACGATTTCTGGTGGTTGATGAAGATAGTGTTGGCCATCTGGGGCGGATCAGGCAATTCGAGTGAACATCAACGGATGATCAGCGAGGCAGTGAACAGGAAGGGAAGGCTTAGGGAGGATGAAGCTGGCGGTGGTTATGTATCGAGCTGCAGCTGCACCTACGGGTGTGCAGAGGGGCGCCTGGGTGGGCCTCCCACGCCACGCCACCACTGTGACTCGAAGGGTCTCGACTGGTCACGCAGATAGGCAAGATTGTGCGCTTTCATTGCATATTATGTATCGCATCTCTATTGACTGAATCTACCGTCATGACTGTAATGCGCAGAGCCGCCGTCCTCCACCACGTTCTCTGCCGACACCGACCGCTTGGCAGGCAAGTTGTATTGTTTTTCCACAGGCCCGCCCAAAATCTTCAGGAGAAAGCGACCCAGCTCGCTGTCGTTTTTGACCCCGATGCGGTTGTATGTCACGTAGCCATCTTGAGCGTGCCGATGTGGTTGGCGACTTTCGCAGTCGTCACAAGTCCGCTCAGCATCCTCCCTGTCGTCGATCCCATGGGTTGCTTCACTGACCACAAGTCCGAACACTCCGAGCACTTTATTTGCTGCCGGCTGGTAGACAAATAAAGCCCAGTATAGAGTGGCTATCGTCAACATCACGATGATCACATAGAAGTAAGGTCTAGCGGTAGCATAGACCAGACCACAGATGATGACCACCAGGCTGAGGCCGAACAGACCTCCCCCAAGAAATATATGGCCAATCCATTCCCGACCTCTTGGAAATAACAGAGAAGATGGCGAACCTGCGTTCCAATGCGGTGTTGGGACATGACGATCTGGATTGTGCCTAAAATGTGGCCCAATTCGAAACGCGCCCATCAGAAAGCCATAAGCAACGGCGGCACTAGCGAAGAAGTGGCCGTACACAAGGAATCCGCTGGTGTATTTCAGCGCATCGGCATAGCTGTTGAACCCCGAGGAGATACACACCCACAAAATGGTCATGATCCATGCGAGCAGAATACCGCCTTGAGGCGTGCCGCGCGGAATCTCGAATTTTTGGGGACGTTGACCAGGCTGAGCTGCTTGCATGATAGCGGTCATCCTCCACCAGGGTATCCGTACTGGGCTCGAGAGGCGCCACAATAGCGACAGTGGCAGAATATTAGACCACCCAATGCAGCTTTCGACGCGCACGCATGTATAGGTGACGGAGATCATGCTGCCGACCGCTGATAGTGCGGTGAGTACTGCAGCCGCCTGCTGAGCCCGCTCAGAGTTGCCGAAATAGAGCGCCATGAAGTTTGAGGGTATTTCCTGATCTGGACCTGACCATGGGAAAGCGTAGCAGAGAGTCACTGCAATTGTGATATAAGCTGAGCTCACGACAAGCACAGCGCCGATGAATCCATTGCGCAAATCTTTGTACCTCGGGATTTCTCCAGCAACAAGTGTAGCATTCTCCCAACCGTGATAGGAGAAAAGGCAGGTAAGTAAACCCTGCACCCAGTTATTGGAAGCGCTCGTCGGTGCTGCCCAATCAGTGTGGGGATGTTTTGCGGCGTACACAATTCCAGCAACGATCACAGCCAGGAGCAGACCAATCTTCGCTATGGCAGTGATGCGGTTGAGTATTTGGCTCTTCGCCGAGGAGAAGTAGAGAAGCAGGGAGATGGCGGAGATGATTGTAATCGCAATCAAGCGCAGCACTGGTTGCTCGTGGTTGACTGAAGATGGATCATAGTTATGGTTTGACGCCATGACCACCTCCTGAGCGAATCGCAACGCATTCGTGGAAGTCGTATACAGGAGGACAAAGTAGGCAGCATAAAAAGTATATGCTAAACGCGGCAAACGCTTCGATCTGAAGAGCTCGTCCAGCTGGAAAGTAGTGTCAGGTTATGAGCACATAAGTTCGGCTGTTTACAGTCTTACGTAGACAAGCTCTCCACCAGTAAATGGCAGATCTCGGGCATATTCGAGATAGGTCATCATGCTACGAAAGTATTAGTGCCTCTGTGTTGTGACCACTGCAATGCGATTCTCACCTGAGCAGTGTATACACAAATCCAATGATCCAGAGCACGATTGCAATTCGTTTGTTATTGGTCGCTTGTAGAACACCAAAGGGACCTGTGAAGATGCCGGTTCCCACCATCTTGTTGATGATCAGCGAAGCTACATCGATAGCATTCAGATCTCGGCGGGTCTCCTTGCGAAAGGTGACAGGCGCGGCGACCACAGACGCGTTGTCATCGTCTCTGGCAGGGCTACGGTCATCCCCGGTTTGATGGACCGTCTGCCGGGCGATCGTCTTGAGCTGCATGTCCTGGCGATCCGTAGCCGGTGGTATCGTCGAATACTCATCCTGGTAGTATTGCGACGAGTGATCCATTGTTACGGACGTGGAAACAAAAGATGACCAGGAGAGAGGCCGTAAAGTGCATCGACTGCGTGCTTGTCGCGTTTTGCATTTCCAGCAATCGAGGCGTGATCACACCACATCCGCGTCCATGCAGGCGGCCCCTCATGGCTGACCGCAGCCTTGCCAGCTGCAGCCAGAATCCATGTCCGCCTAGACTTGTGGCGGCGCAGTCATGCCTAAGGTTCTTCCTTGCTGCCGACCAGCATTGCAACACTGCGCTGGGATGGAGCTTTCATATAGCTGAATCTTGCTATAGCCTGTGTGGCTTTGGACGTGCGGTAGTGAGCGGGCTTGAGTCGATGAATCTATCGACTTCAGACAAGATAAGGTATCTCTCGGTTTCGTGAGTGAGATGTACATCGGAAGAAAGAGGGTTCGGCTCTCTTACGCTTTCGGGAAGCTCCAATCTTGGCACCACTGCATCGCCCCTTTAGGCTTGCAGCAAGGTATGGGGAACCCACTCACTGCCACTCGTCGCATGCAAGCAAGCTGCGGCGCGTGCAGTCAGGCTGTGAGCCGCATGTGTTGACGGATCATTCGTTCCGTGCCTGATCAACAGCTCGGCCAGCGTTATGACGCAAGGTAAGCATATCACATATGTTCGCTTTCATATACTCTGTCGGCACAATCCCAAGATTTCGCTTCTGTCATGGAGGAGTCGGTCTTCGCGCAGATCGCCCGCGCATCTCAGTGTAAAGGCCACCAAGCTGCGCAACGCATTCGTATCGCGACCCAGCTGCAGACACGATCGTCCGAGGGAGGGTTCGAGATAGGAGATCTCCTACCAACGAATTCGAAGCTCCGGAGGTGTCTCGAAAATGCTGTTCAAAACCTGGATATCATACGGTGCACTTGTCGTCTCTGCCGTCTAACAACAGAGAACGCAATCGAAGAACTTGACATCAGGCTTGCCGATTCCCTGGCAGATCCACGGAAGGACGGATTACGGAGATGTTTCGCTGTCTTGGCACTGGCGGGCGGCCATTTTGCGTTCAGATCGTGGGATCAGAGCTCAACAGGAGGTCAAATGCGCCCATGGTTGGATGGCTTCCTTCACCCAGGAGTTGTTGACGGTAATCTTGAGCTTTTCAGGCCCTTCGTGACCCAGGGGTCAGACCTCCGGCAGCTAGCGCAGTCCTTTGTTGACTGTGTCCGGGAACACTGCTGGCTGACTGACATCCCTCGATTCGACACAGGCGCACAGAGCAAGGTGTTTTTGGAGCGCAAGAATCTCCCTTTCACGCATGTCGTTCCGTTGCCAAGTACAGGGGCCAGACCAGGCAGGCTTTTCAGGAAGATCTGCATCGATCCTGAGTACACTGAGTCGGAGGTGTTACAAGTGAGTACTCAGGTGAGCAAGAATCTAGAAAGCCACTAATCAACTAGTAGCAACCTCTGTTTCTTAAACGATTATCTTTCGCCCACAGTGATCAACTTGCGAAAGAGGATGCCCAACAAGAAGTGGATAATCTGTTTGAAATGAAACGATTGCGTATTGACGGTGTCGCCGAGCTTTTATTCGCATTCACTACATTCGACGAGCGTCAGCAACATAAGCATCTAGTCTTTCGCTTGTATGATTCTGATCTGGAACATATCCTAACGAGCAAAACCGAGGAGAGTTTGCCACATTTCTTCCAATGGTTGAACAGCAGAAGCGCGATCGATCTACCCCTGACGAGACATCCCTTGTGGGAATCAGCGGTAGATCTCTTGACTAAAATAGGACAAATCCACGAACCACCACAGCATCTGACGGCTCTCCAAGATGGTCGCATGCTGCAAGTTACACATCTTGATCTCAAACCCGCCAACATAGTTATCGATGGCCATGGTAAAATGCTCCTCATCGACCTTGAGCATGCGATCTTCAATGTACGTGCTGAAGACGATACTGGTGGCTTTAATGGAAGGGCTGGCACATTTAGTTACTGCCCCCCAGAGGGAGACAGTCAGCAGACTACCCAGATTCAGCCGAGATACCGGCGCAGCTACGACATCTGGTCCTTAGGATGTGTTCTCTTGGAGGTCATGACTTGCATAATCTGTGTTACTGGAACCGGTGATAGTGTTGCGGCTTTTCGAGCCGCGCGGTCCGACGATTCTCCCAGCGAGCAACACTCAGCATTCTGGAAACGGGTTGGTACAGGCTATGAACTTAAGCAGGCAGTTGTCAGAAAGCTTGAGATTGTTGAGCAAAACTTTGGTCGACGTGTTGCGGATCAGCTTCGCAGGATGCTGGCCATCAATGAGTCTGCCCGACCAAAGTCTCTACAGGAGTGCGTTGACGAGTTTACATCGCAAGGCGACTTGGATGACCTCACATTCGTTCGAAGAAACGAGCTTCCCATCTATCCTCGGAAGTTATCAACTGTGTAAGCTTGAACGAACCACCATTCGCCCTAGCTCATCATGGTCTAACAACAATACTTCAGAACCGTCAGTTTCACGACCGAGCGTCGAACGCAACCCTATAAAAGTGAGGTTCAGCTCTTCAGATCATTCGAAGTTGAAGCGACAAGTAGAACCTTGACGCTCGTCCTCCTTTGTGGTGATCGAAATCGCCGCGTGCCAATCCCATTCTCAGGTTAGTTGTTGAATACATTGCGAGTAGGAAGACGTACACTAAGTGTGCATTAGCCTTGGCCAGTACGTTAAACTTTGTCCCGGTGTCACATTTCGATCCCGACGCCACGATTGCGGATGCTGCAGGCGCCGAATCAGGCGTGCAGTGCCGTATAGGTGGTTTGCATGACGGTACCACTTTTCACTTCCCTCTGGTCAGAGACTTCAGACTCTTCCAGACTCTGGTCACATATCAGCAATCTTGCTTGACTCAACATGGCGGCGGGATAGGGATCAAGTTCGACAGCTTGGTCGTACACTTCCCACACTCCCTTAGAGCCGGATTCCGCAATGGGTCTCCGGAGTATGGTCCTGGACATGCACAGGTGCTATATAGGTTGAGTGACAAAGAATACCGGGACTGGGTCCTGGATAAAGTGGAGGCTGCGAGATTGTCCACTGCCCACTCCAGAAGCTCTCTGGAGCCACACCGCACACAGAGTATTGCCAGCAGCTCAATCAGGGCAACGAGCCCGATGTCTCCGACATCTGGTGCGCTTCCTACGTCGGCGAGCACGTATCGTCTTGCGCTCTTTACGACCACCAAGTCACTTCCCCGGAGGAGGACTTGCATTGTATTCAATCGTGAGCTACTTCCTTCCACATTCCCACGCCACCGACACTGACATAGCAAATCCAGTTGACCGCCAAGATTGCATACCTTCAGTAGGCAACTCATCGAATGATAGAAAGATGACGTTCCGAGAGAATTTCCTTGCCGCCGTCTATGAAGCTTCTTGCGATATCTCGCAAGACTGCGCAGGCTCATACGCGGGATACCCTGTGATTCCAGATTTTCTAGATACTGCGACAAGTGACCGGGACTCGAGCCTTGCCAAAACGGTGAAGAAACTGGAATTGACCATGAGCTCTGCCCAAGGTATATCACTCTCACACTAGTTGGTGTTAAACTGCAAGACATGCTAATGTGAATATAGGCTGTAAAGAACTCATGGCCATCATCAAACGATGCGTGCTCGACACTCCCTGATTCATCCTTCCGCTTGATTGCCGAATCACCGTTGACCGGTAACGGTCCATACCACTCATAACCTCGCTCAGGTCCCGCCAGATCAGGATGCCCAGCTTCTCCCACGCTTCGGTCTGCCATATGCCTGGTCAGCTACGGCTAATCCGTCGCCACGATATCTGCAGAACTGTCTTGGGTCAGCGATAGATGATATGCTGCCCACCCAAGTTAGCAATCTGCATTCTCCGGTGCTTGTCCTGGGCTACACGAATCTTCAAAGTGATGCCACCGCCGCAAGTCCAGTCCAATGGCTAGGGACAGGTCTAAGAGGAACAATACGGCGTACAAGTCTGACGACCTAGACCCTGCCCACCGCAGTTTTCCGTGCCCCACTGTTGTGCGAAGGACTACTCGATCTTGGCCTGATCACCAGACTTTGTGGAGCACGAAATATTCAGATATCCAGGGATGAGGTATTCTATTGCACGTATTCATGATCAAGCTCGTGAACCGCCCGTGGCGAAGCGTAGATACCTGGAATATTTCTGTCTGCACAAGAGTTGAAGAACAACAGGCACAGTCAAATTCCACTGTTCGAACGCATACTTGTGCATTTCTCGGCAAAAAGAACTACATAGCTGCAGTTCAGGTATTGCTTGATCATATCATATCTAGGCAGGACTTGCCGCCTTATATCAACTCCAATTGTCCATTTCAGCTTCTTGGTAAGGCTGTCAGGTGGTGCTATGCCGATTCGGAAGAGCGTTCGATTCTTGCATGAGGTTTGCATACCCAATGGCAGCGTTGTAGCACATCGACGGTGAGGCATAGGTCCAACCAGTCATCCAATTCCATCTTCGTAATCTCATCAACTTCATGTCTACTCATGACTGCCACAATGCCCTATTTACAATTGCCACTGATGAACTGCTCATCACCATAGTTCAAGGCACAGAAATTTGGACCTGCGCTTCTGCTCCAACTTCTTTATGCACAAATCGTGCTATGTCGGAGAATCGACCATAATCCCGTGGCTGCCTTCCATTTGGGGAACTTGGAAGTCCTTTCCAGAGGCTCTAGCCTTGATCTGGCAAATTCCTGCAAAGGTGACATCCTCCTCATGCTGTCTTGCCTCAAGGTACATCATATCTTTTCGTCTAAGTTCGAAGTCTCAGCATCCTGGAGTTCCCCATGGGCTTCGGACGTCGTCGAAGAACCGTGACACATCGCATGGTCTTCAACCTGTTATTTCGACATCGCCGTTCTGTTCCTGAGCCTGAGCCAAGGCGATAGCTTGTGCCTGTGAAGTCACACTCGGCTGCTCCTTCTCCCTTAACTTCGGCAACGGGCGCGAGACCCATTTCCCATTCTCCTTCGTCACATAGGGAGTGCGATCGGCGTCATTTACGATAGGGAATCTCGGTTGATCCGCATTGCTTAGGTCGTCCTGTGGAAGTTCACGCCCAGGCACGATCATCTTGCGGACGCAGCGGGTGCGCATCTCGTCCATGGTGATGCCCATACCGATACTCATGTAATAAAGGAGAGGAGGGTGGCCGACGAAGCTGGCGTAGCTGTCACGGACGATGTTGTCGGTCCACTCGGCTTTGGTCATGTCTGCGTGGCCGGTGCCGATGTACTTGGTCTGCAGAGCCTCAAGCTGCTGCTGGGTGCGGAGTTTGTCGGCCTGGACACATGGTTAGTGATGGAGATGATGTGAGAGCCTGTAAGGGTGCTTTACCATTATGATAGGTTAGTCAGTAATGTATTGCGATGGTTCGTCGATTGCTCAGTGTCGTATAGTGGTATGTAGAACTTGTCTTTTGACATTAAGGTGAACGAAGATACTCATTGGCTGAGACTTTTCCGACACTAGTGGAAGTGCCTATTCGAGTCAATCGCAGTAAGAAACGCTACTTCGCCAATCCGTTCGGCTTGGGAGTATATACGCGTTGCTTGAACCCACTCCGTAGTATCAAACCGTCACAAACCATATGTTTTGATCACGTACAACTCGTAGTAACAGAGTCGTTCCAGCACAGCTGCAAGCTTTCCAGATTTGGTACCCACATGTTCTGGAAGAGGCTCTGAATATCCTTAAGTTTGAGCAGGAAATCCCACAAATGACAAGGCTAGGAACTCCTCTTCAGTCGTAGTCATCACTGCCTTACAGGTCAAGGTAGCTTCTCCTACAACTTCACCCTATGGATATTGATCCTGAGACGAGCCATGTACAATTCTGCCAACAATGAGAGCTCTTCATTCACCGCTACACGAGTCAATCGCACAACTTTCGTGATCTGTGAGAATGATGCGTACAATGAGCGACCTTTGATATATGCGAAGATCCATCCCAGCCTCCCCATCATCATTCTCAGCGACACTGGATGCGACTCGCCCAGCAAGGAGCATGAAAATGGTAGCTGGATCGTGTTATCATGATCGACCTCGAGTATTCTACTAACTCTCTGCCAGACCGGTACATCCATCTTCGTGAGTTCCTGGAGTCTTGTCCTGTCCATGCGAACAACGATCAGCCTTTGAATGCAGGTGGCAAGCTCGACTACATCATCATCTGTACGCATTGTCACTATGACCATATTGGTGGCATAGCCCAGTTCGTCTCCAGCGACACGACATGCGTGGTCGCATCAGCCGCCGGACGCGATTTCATAACCTCAGATCTCGATCACCATAGCCTATTCGACCGACTTGGGGTCTCCGCGCCAAGGTACGAGGTAACGAAATGGGCACAGGCTTTCGAGAGACTGAGCTGGCCTCTCAAACCCAAGGATGCTGAGCAAAACACCCTTGGCAAGAAGCATGATCTTGGTATCACGATCATCCCCACGCCTGGACACACGCCGGATAGCCTAGTCTGGTACGATCACGATGAGATGCATCTGTACGTGGGCGACAGCCTGTATCGTGACATTATGGCCGCGATCATCTGGCCTGGCATTGGCGGAAACATGATCGAATGGTCGTTCTCGATGGAGAAAGTGCGGTGCTTTGTTCGATCTGAGAATGCTCGAGCTGCTTCTCCGAGTGCTTCTGAGGAGGATGTGGATGGCTGGGTCTCGGTGCCCAAGCGAGTGCTCATCAGCTGTGGTCACTCGACGACGAGCGTCGATGGCGAGGAGATCATGGCTGATGTCGAGCGCTTCTGGAAGGCCGTGTTGAGGAAAGAGATCCCTGTCGTCAACACGCACTTCGCCTATGGCGAGATGATGGATACGTGGTGGGCGCCAGGATATACTCTGGTCTTCTCTGCACCCAGGCGGCTCATGCAGGACGCGCGAGACTTCTTCAGGCCGAGACCTCCGAACTAGAACATGGAGATTTCAGATCATCAGCTCATGTAACCAGCTTAAGCAGTTTTACAAACATGTACTGAACCTACTATACAGTCTCAAATAGGCAAAGCGCTAGGCGGTCTTCTGAGCTCAGCAGGTGTGTCAGCCAGTGGCACGAAAGCTGATTGGACACTTTCAGAAGCTCGAATGGCTAACTTCAGCTTTGTGTGGTCACGAAGCCTAGGACTTTAGAAGGTACTATCTGGTTAGGCGCAGGACTAAACCCATGAAGCAGTACGGCAACTTGCGTCGGCAGCCAAGTTCGTAAGGTATAATATTCACTTCCCCCGCCTTATTGAAATCAGCTCCAATCAAGCATTCTCCATCACGAAACAACTTTGCCTGCATTGCCCTCTGCGTCTGTTAATGTAGCTACAATGTCTTCTACATCCACCCCAGCCGGCCAAGACGGTACACCGGAGGGCGTCGACTTCGCCGCATATCCCACAGCACAAAAGCTCGCAGCACGATCGCTCGAGTTCCTGCGCGAGGTACAGAACTTCACGCCGGGTAAAGCGCTCGAGGAGCGTTTGAACCGCGACTATGGACCAGGCAACGAGTACTACGAGGACTTCTGCAGATTGATCAAGCAGGGGCTAGAGGAAGGATGGGTGGCGACGCATCGGCTCGATGGCGAGAAGTATCGGAGAGGAAAGGTGAGTATTGGTCACTCAGCTTGAAGAATTTGGGTGAAAAGCTATGGAATGACGAGATTGTGTGAAGGAAAGGTAGACGTTACTGACCACATGACTGACATCCGCGACCACTCAGATCATGCTTCCAGTAGCTGAGAATCTATACATGTCGCTCACAGCGGTATACTTTGACTCACAGGAGGAGTATAGCGGGCAGTACCATAAACATCCTTACGGGGAGATCAACTGCATCGTACCGATCGATCCGACATTCCAGCTTGAGGGTCTGCCGGTGGGAGAAAATTGGCAGAGCGCATGGACTTCCTTGGGACCGGGCACACATCACTACCCGCGCGCCCGGGGAGGGAAAGGAGTGGCCTTCTTCTTCCTGCCAAGTGGCAGGATTGCATATGACGCCAAACCTGGAGAGCCGCAGCCGCCTTTGGTCTAGGATATGTGATGAAACGATGGAAGCGGAATGTCTGTTCGTTGAGAGTACCATGAGGCGGAGCAATCGCAGCATCAAGCGCAAGTCTAAGTCCAGCACCCTTGATTGGGTGACAATAAAACCATATTCGAATGCCGTTTTGATTTGTCAAAGTTTATGCTGAGTTCTGGCGTCTATATGGTCTGCTGGTCGACGATCCAGCCCTACAGTGCCTCAATCTCAAGAGTCATCTGCAAGTATGTGATTCGATCCTCCACGTCCTGCTTGCGAACCTTGCGAGCGTCCGCCTGAGCCGTAGACTCGGGCGAAACCTGTTCCCCTGAGCTTTCATGAATACGGATCTTGGTGAGTTCCAACACCAGCTGGCTAAGCTCATCTTGCACCCGCGCTTCGGCATGTTGCAGCTTCTCCCAGCCGTATTTCGATTCCACTTCAACGACGTCCTCCAAACGCAGCAACTTACTTTGTTGCTCCTTTATGTCGTCTAGCTTGCCTTGCACAAAGATCTCACGTCGACGGGCATCTCTTGAGGTGGGTATTGCACGAGCAGATCGAAGTTCTTCTTGCCAGGAAAATTGCTGATCATGTATTTCCTGCCATATCGGTGCATGTGCGGCCGTGGTAAGCACTTTGTAGCGTGACACGAGATACACATACGATCTCCAATGCCTGATGCGGACGCTGTTGAATTTGTCTCCATCCCAGGCATGCTCGATCATCGCACGGAGTTGAGCCTGCATCTGTTGTAGTAGAGCATCGCACTCAGCCCGTTGAGTGATGTGCCCCGTCTCAATAAAATCATAAAGGTCATCACCGCTGAGTTCGGAAAAGTCCAGCAAGGGAGAACTTGGTACTGGAGTAGAAGAGCTTGACCCAGCCTCTGCAGGTACATGACGAGACATTGTTGGCGTATGTACGGAATCTTGGTTGTGAGGGATATTGTAGGTCGATTACTTGACAAAAGTGAGGAGTGGTCGAAACTGCTGGCTGTCGGATCGAGTACTAAAAGGGTTGATCGATCGTTTGATGCTCAACAACAGGCAGGTTCCAGCAAGGAGTCTTATAACATAGCAACAAACAGTCTGCGTGACGCATCGAGGGGCTTTATTTTGTCGTGAAGGGTACTGCGCGTTGGCAGCACATACTTGATCTGACCATGGTCAATGGTGTTGATAGGCTTTAACAAGCACATCTGGGTTACTACCCGTACGTGGACCTGCTCCATGAACTACGGATGTCAGCGCAGTTCCAGAAGCACAATGTAACAATATTTAGCCTCATGATGTTCGTAGCAGTCACAGCAAGTCATGCAAATGCGGCAGACTTGACCATGCCAAAGCAAGTGTACTCTGTGCTCACATTACGGCACGCCGAGTCATGGAGCGACGGCAGTGGTGACTATAAATTATTAACAACGTAGCTAGCAGCATCAAACGGTACAATCGTTGACGAAGGGCTACGAGTACTGTAGATTCAAGATTACGTTAAGAGTAGGATGGGTAGAATCATCATAGGTGCTGAACATGTGCGAACCCGAGCTATACTGCAAGATAAGCTGGAGAGGCTTGGCGAGAAAGCTTGTTTGACTGAGGCGTAAGGATCGGTCCAGAGCTCCCGGTAGCGAGGCCGCAGCTGTAGTTATATACATGTCCTGCAAGCTACAGGCAGCTGACTGTGTGTTGCCTCGATCCGTACTGGTGCTCAGATATGGAGGCCTCAGCGTGTCTAGGCGTAAGTCGGCTGATTTGCTTTGGTGTGTATCGCTGGAGTTGATGCGAGATATTTATCTATCGAGGATACGTCAGCGCCGTTGAGGCAGAGTAATGGCCACGCTGCGTTGGGAGCAGTGAGCTTAATAGTCACAAGGCGAACGGTGCCGTGCTGATGTTGGTGAAGAAGATTGGTCGAATGGGCTGGGGATGCATGTCCGCAATTGATATCAGTTGGCTCCTTAGCACGAAGCTCTCCATGTGTCTCAGACGCAACCGCGTCGCTAGCGCCGATGGTACGCCCAGCTGCCCAGCATCACAACCGCCGGCAAGCAAGCAGCTCGTCAACTTGCAGCCATATCCACCACCGCCTATTACACCCCAACTCTAAGCTTTGCGCACTGCAGCTTCATCCACTCTTTATTCCTCCCTCCTCCCTTTGTATCATTGCGTTTCCTCCTCTCTCCCACCTCAGACGTCCTATCGTCCTCTTCATCACCTTCACTTTATCTCGCACCACAAGCGCTGCATTGGCGGCTTGATGCGCGCGTCCAACGTCTGAGTGCCAGCTCCAAACATCTTGCTTGTCCACGCTGCCCAACACGTACGAAGTAGCATCAGCTAGCATGCTCGAGGGCACCGCTGGTCGGGCCTCTGAGCTCAAGCAACAAGGCGTGTTGGAGGCAGCTGCCGATCCAAACAACAGCATAACTGCTGCGCAAGCAGAAAATGCTGTGATGAGTGAGGCACGGCGGGCTGGTGCTCCTACGTTCCAGTTCGACCCCAATGCGACCCCAGCGCAGAAAGCTGCGCAAATGGCAGATGTGTGTTGTATCTGCCTGCGAGAGGCCGGACATAAGACTGACCTGGCTTGTAGGCTACTCAAGTGGAACCACTGCATCGACCGCACCCGACTGCCGCGTTGGTCACTGATCAAGATGATGGTGAGACCGCAGGCTACGACCTACCCTCACCGAGCAGAGCGGGCGTAATCACTGTGCCGCAAGATGAAAGCGACGAAGCGATTGCACAAGAAGAGGCAGATGAATACAAGCAGGTTGGCTGGGCGCCTCGTTTTGGTAACCCACGCGAGCACGAGAAAGACGCCAACTTGATGGAGCACCAGACCTGGCTGGATGGTAAGCTGGATGACAAGTTCATTGGCGACTGGTACCACAACACAGGCATCATCATCTTTGCGTGCCTGAGTTCATGGACTGTTGCGACACTCGGTGGTGGATTGGCCTGGATATTCATCGTTATGGCGATCTGTGGCACCTACTACAGGACTTCGATCCGTCGGGTTCGTCGCAATTTCCGTGACGACGTGCACCGCGAGTTGGCGAAGACCAAACTGGAAACAGATGTCGAATCACTCGAGTGGATGAACGGCTTCATGTCAAAATTCTGGCCAATCTATGCTCCCGTCATGTGCAAGGTCATCATCAGCACTGTGGATCAGGTTTTGAGCACCTCCACACCTGCTTTCTTGGACAGCATGAGATTGAGGTCCTTTACACTTGGAACCAAACCTCCAAGGATGGAGCACGTCAAATCATATCCCACGGCGGCTGACGATATCGTCATTATGGACTGGAAATTCAGCTTCAATCCAAATGATGTCGTAGATCTCACCAAGCTTCAAAAGTTAGAGCGCGTGAACCCGAAGGTCGTTCTGGAAGTGCGTGTGGGAAAGTCCATGATCTCCAAAGGTCTCGACATCATCGTTGAAGATATGGCATTCTCCGGCTTGATGCGAGTCAAGGTTAAGCTACAACTGGAGTTTCCTTACGTTGACAAGGTCGAGATCTGTTTCCTCGAGCGGCCGACCATCGACTACGTCTGCAAGCCTATTGGTGGTGACATGCTTGGGTTTGACATTAATTTCATTCCTGGCCTCGAGGGCTTCATTCAGGAGCAGATACATGCGACTCTCGGTCCTATGATGTACGATCCCAACGTTTTTCCGGTCGAGATAGCCAAGATGCTTGCTGGCGATCCTGTCGACCAAGCTATCGGCGTCCTGCAGATCACATTCCATGGTGCACAAGGTTTGAAGAACCCGGACAAGTTCTCTGGCACGCCGGATCCTTATGCTGTGGTCACTATCAACAACCGCGTCTCTCTTGGAAAGACCAAGACTGTGGAGCAAAATGCGAACCCTCGATGGAATGACACGATCAATGTCATCTTGACCAGTCTCAAGGAACCTCTAGCCATCCAGGTGTTTGACTACAACGAGTTCCGCAAAGACAAGGAACTTGGAGTGTGTACTTTCAATCTTGAGCAGCTTGAGCATGACTACGAGCATGAAAACCTGCAATTGGAGCTCATCGCCAGCGGAAGAGCTCGTGGTCTCGTCCAGTGCGATGTTCGCTTCTTCCCCGTCCTTGAGGGCCGAAAGCTGGAAGGAGGTATCGTTGAACCACCTCCGGAAAGCATGACCGGCATCGCCAAGTTCACAGTGGAACAAGCCAAGGAACTTGATGGGTCCAAATCGATGATTGGCGCGCTCAATCCTTACGCTGTGCTGCTTCTCAATAACAAGGAGGTGCAAGTCTCGCAGAAACTCAAGCGTACCAATAACCCCATCTTCCCTGACGGCACCAAGGAGCTCTTGATCACAGATCGCACAACAGCTAAGCTTGGGCTCGTCATCAAAGACGATCGAGGACTTGCTACTGACCCTATAATTGGCACCTATCAGATCAAGCTCGACGATATGCTTGACCTGACAACCAAAGGCCAAGAGTGGTATAGTCTTGCAGGTGCCAAAACCGGCCGTGTGAAGATGATGCTGCAATGGAAGCCCGTTGCCCTCCGAGGAGCTCTGGGTGGCAGTGGCGGCTATGTAGAACCTATTGGTGTGATGCGCTTCCACTTCAAGTCGGGCAGAGATCTTAAGAACCTTGACACAGTCGGCAAGTCAGACCCATACGCTAGAGTGTTGCTCTCTGGCATTCAGAAAGGTCGCACAGTAACGTGGAAGAACAACCTGAACCCTGATTGGGATGAGGTTTTCTACGTCCCGGTCCACTCCACTCGCGAGAGACTAACCGTAGAGGTCATGGACGAGGAGAACACGCAACAGGACAGAACGATGGGTCAACTTGAGATCTCTGCAGCGGAGTACATCACCGAAGTTGACGGACAGTACCAGACTCACGACAGCAAAAACCAGAATATCTCAGCGCAGGTCCGGATCGGCAATAACCCTCCCAAAGGAACTATCAACTTCACCGTTGCGTTCTACCCGTGCCTCCACGTGCTCAATCCCGAGGACGAAGAACTTGAAGCGCAGAAAGCACGACAGAGCATAGACACACCCATTCGACGCAGCGTTGAGTCTACAGCATCCGCTAACAATGTTCCGACTGCCCCAAGAGCCAAGCGCAGCAACACTGCCGGGACCATCAGCAGCATTCGGACAACCGCCAGTACGGCAGAAGCGAAAGATATGCGCAAAGCTCTCGCCAAGGGTGAGGCGGAGCAGACCGAGACGAACGACGTCGTGCACGTTGAGGTCCCGAAGATCAAGATAGGTCCGGAGGATCTGCATAAATATGGTATGTTGCTATACTTTTGCCGATTGATACTAACAAGATTGCTGACCGTCAACAAACAGAGTCTGGACTCATAGTCTTCAAGATCATTGATGGTCAACTCGCACATCCAAACACCCACCTAGAATTCCTGATGGACGACATGCTGTTCCCGGCATATTCCAGCGCAAGGACCAAAAGCAGTCAATACACATTTGGCGAGACTGGTGATGCCATGGTACGCGAGCTCGAGCTCTCGCGCATGACCTTGCGTCTTGTGTCTAAGGTGGCCAGGAAAGGATCTGAAGATCAAGACGCGATCAGGGCGAAGATCACCGGCAGCACTCTGGACATTTTGAAGCGATGCCTTTACACACCCACTCAAATCTCACTGAAAGACGACCAAGGCCGGGAGAGCAAGATCACGGTCTCCTGTCGATTCCTCCCTGTGCAGATGCAACTCGACCCTAGCGAGAGCTTCAACAATTCTGGCAACCTCCGAGTGGAAGTCCTTGACGCTGCGGATCTACCAGCTGCCGATAGGAACGGATACTCTGACCCGTATTGCCGCTTCAAACTGGATGGCAAAGAGGTATACAAGACTAAGACCCAGAAGAAGACGCTACACCCAGCATGGAACGAGTTCTTCGAAGTGCAAGTCCGAAGCAGAACGGCCGCAAAGTTCGACGTCAATGTGTATGATTGGGACTTCGGTGACAAAGCTGATCACCTTGGTGATGCAGCGATCCCACTGGATGTGCTTGAGCCTTTCGTCGCACAAGAGGTCACGCTTGGCTTGGATGGAAAGAGTGGTGCCGTGAGACTGAGGATGCTCTTTAAGCCAGACTTCGTCATTCGTTCTCGCCAAGGATCTTCTACTTTCTCGGGCACATTCAGCACCCCAGGGAAGGTCATCGGTGCTCCCGTTAAGGGTGTTGGCAAAGGTGTCACTCTAGTCGGTGGAGGAGTTGCGAAAGGCGCAAGCTTCCTTGGTCGTGGCTTCAAGCGACGAACCGCCAACGGCGCGGGTGATGAGTCTGCCGATGGTAGCGTTCTAGATACGCGCGAGACAAGCTTGGACGCCCCACCTGGATCCTCTGGAGGTATTCCTGCCATCGCCGTGTCTAATGGACATGCACCACAGGCTTCCGTCGATAGCAGCAAAGACCTGCCTGCTACACCACACAAGCGTGTCCAGAGCTTAGGTGCAGTATCGCAAAGTCCTGCAGTGGTTGGAGACATCGGCACCGCCACCATCACCGTGCTCGCTGCTACTGGCTACCCCGGTGAACCAAAGTTAGAGGTCCACATCTTGCACGACTCTCCCAGGGGCGCGAAAGAGGTCATCAAGACCGACCACCGCAAGCCCAAAGAAGGCGAATGGCGATTCGAGGATGAGACGAAGAAGGTGCAATGTAGTGCCGAGCACCAGTTCCGCGTCATCGTCAAAGACCACAAGACGTTCGGCAGTGGCGACACCCTCGGCGAGGGCACGTTCTACATCAACGACCAAGCCGGCGGAGGACAGCAAGAGATCAAAGCCGCTCCCGGCATCGTCATCCTCCATACCAGCTTCCAGCCCGCCGAGGCCGCAAGCATGCTCGGCAGCGAGTCGCCCGCCAGCAAGAAAGGCGGCCTGTCGCGTTTCACCAGCCGCAGAGAGCGCAGTGTGACCCCGTCCGGATAGAAACCGTCGACCGAGTCTCTCCATCGCGCATCGAGGGAGATCTTGCGTCACCACGGACACCGACTTGCGCAGGTGTCGAAAGAGAAGATCAGAGACGTGCATGACAAAGCGTACGCCATGGGCCGCGAGGCGTTCCGCGGCAGCGTCGACACGCTTTAGAGAGACTCGACCAACGCCCCTAGTCTTATCACTTCTTATGACGAGCAGCTGTCGCCTTCGAACTCTTTTGAAAGTGTTGAGGTGCCGAAACTGGTTTTTACGGGCCAGCCTCCCAAGCCTTGAATCGCATATGGGTAACATCGAGGATGATATTGAGATCATGTTCTTCGGCAGTCGATGGTACTCGGGCACAGTGATGGTTCTGCTTGGCAATGCGTCTTCACCGAAGCCATTTTTCTCTTCACATTGCGTTTATACCTTTTTGACATCCTCGTCCTAATTTGCTTCTACTGCTTTGTGTGCCCGGACCCATATATGTGGGTGCGGCGGGAAAGCGTCCCTGCTCTATATAGCGTTCAAATGCGAAAAGTATGTTATCTTGGACTCGGTAATTTGAATACTTCATTGTCATCTTTCATGTCCCCTAGTGTCAAATCGTGTTTATCAACGCCACATCACTCTGACTTAAGAAAGCACGTCAGTCGTAAATGGTGCATTAGAAGATCAGAAGCTACTCGGCCGCAAGGCACATGCTTCGGGTGTGTGTGGAGACGAGTCATGATTGTTCATAATGTCATTGCTTGGGTATATCGGCTGGCAGGCTGAGATATTTATTGGCTAAGCATGAGGGCTATTGGGGGACGTCAAGGAAAGAAACGGCATTCCGAAATGTCATACTCGTGCTAAAAATCATCGTGCCTCCTAGTGAACATCAAAGCGCAGTCCCTGCTACCTCCTCACTACGCTGAAACGGGCTTCTTAGCTACGCGGACCATGCTATGGGCAATATCAGTATCCACCTCATCAGTCATGTTTATTACATATAAGACAAACTTACTGTTTCAAGTGGTAGCCACGCGCGGCACTGTTCTCCGCGAGATCCTTCGAAGCCTCGGCCGCCAACTCGCGCTGTTCCGGGCTCGACAGCACGTGGTCGGCGATGTTGGAGATCATAAACTGCACGTCGCTGGCCAGTTGCTTCCACACCTGCGCTCCAACCGTCGGGTCGTACCTCGCGCCGGGCTCAGGGTCGAAGTACATCTTTAGCGGCCGGTCGTACGTGACCTCGAAGCCGCACTTCTGGAGGAGCTCGACGTGGTGCGAGGGCCCGTCGGGGTCCACGCCGCGGGCCGAGCAGTGTTTGCGCACTTCGTTCATCCAGCGGATGAGCGCTGAGGTCTTGCCGGTGGAGCCGTCGTCCGCGGCGACCACGGCGACACCTTCGTATGACTCGAAGGTTCCTCCTGGAACGAGGTGGTCGTGGACCCGGCTGAGCAGTTGTGGCCAGTCTTTCAGGGAGAAGATGAGCAGACGGGAGAAGATGAAGGCAAACTTCTTGCCTCCAGCGAACGTCCAGTCTTCCTCGACGTTGGCTTGAAGGAAATGGCAGTTCTTGGGAGGGGTGCGCTCCTCGCTTGCTGGAAGCTTCATGTCTACACCAGTGACTTCGGCGTCCGGATGCAGTGCTGCAAACTCGCAGGCCCAGATTCCCGTGCCGCACCCGATATCCAGTACGGGGTTCACGTTGGCTGGCAGTGGTGCCACCTGGATACCGCCGAGCAGGACCTTTAGCATTTCATGTTGCTCATCTGTGGAAAGCTGAAGTCAGAGGAGGATGTCGATGAGGTGATTGCTGTCGCGAGCCCATCTTGCCTAGTCGCTGCGTCTCTGCAGCATTCTGAGGCAATAGTTGTCAGCTGAGGTAGCTGGCATCTAGCATAACGAGCACAGTACTTCGCCAGTAGCCCTCGGGAGGGGATAAGCATCCTCTTGAGCCGTCATCGTGATGTATTGTCCCGTCTACAAATGGGACAAGCAGGAATTGCGTCCGAGTGTGTTCCGAAGGATTGGTACGGCTGCACCTATTGCCAATTTTGGGGGGTTCGATGCTGCTCCCAGACAAGAAAGGTTTGTGCTCCCCAAATACCGTAGATGATAGAGTGCCAATTCGGAGTGACGTGGACAAGTATGTGCTGGCTAGTGGATGTTGGTGGCATGATGCGGGGCATTGATGTATGAGAGCGGGACTTGGGCCGGTAGTGACAATTAAAAGACAACATCGACATGGTGAAGTCGTATTCACTGTTGTTTTTGATCGCACAGAACTATCGCATAAGTATTGATCAGGCAGCACATACTGATCTGGTCAGCACCAAACTTACAAAAACATCATCGTGGATAGACTCTGGCTTGCTGACCGGTCTTGATTAATGACGATGGTTGATTGGGTACATAGACCAGCATGTCCGCATTGACAGCAGAAGTCGAGTTCTAAACCTGCATGCTCGGCAAATCCATCGCAATCCAGTGGCTGGTCCTGATTGGACGGTCTGGATCTCCTGCAGCATTATCGAAGAAGCTTAATCGTGCTCGTGCTGTGACAGAAGGGTGGAAGCTACTCGCAGTCTCGCCCTGAAAGGATATATGCGTCTCATACGCTTCGAAAACAATAATGAGACAGTATCTGGAGAAGAGTGAATCCGCTGTTGAAAGTAAGACAGGACCACTTCAGCAGTAAGCACGGATTGACCAGGATTTAATGGACCTGCAGCGACAATAGCTCTTATGCAGAGCGAGTCCGGAATTGCTCGGTCCATTGAGCAGGTTCACACCATTTCCATGCTTTCTGCATTCAGGCATGCCGGTTTGTACATATGGTAGACGACGAGAGGTTGATCATGGTCATCTGATGGAGATCCAAAGTTCCAGGCAGCCTTGGGATCCTTCTTCAGTGGGTTGTACCGGGAAAAATTGGAGCTAGTTGCGTTGCATACGGGGTTTCTTTACCCAGGCCATTGTGCTTGGCCCCTCTGCCAGCTTTACCAGAAACGGAATCTCAACACGCTCGGACACATTCTGTTCCCGGACAGGTTGATGTTTGTTTCAGCATACTGGACAGGGCGTCATGATGGAAATGCTGTCTTCGAGGTCGACAGATCGCCGCTTCGAGACGCGTTGCTGCTTCCGGCGTGCCCCGGCCTTATCATTCGCAAGTTAAGCTGTACATTGCTGGTTCGAATAAATGCGTACCTTGTCGCCACCAGCTGAGTACAGTACTTGTTGTTGCTGCTTGCTGCCAAGGTAACACTATGCACGATGAGGTCGCAACGGTAGCATACAGTAGCTTGGCGGAGTGTGGAGTAAAGTGTGAAGAGCGGACGACGTCGTCGGAGCGACGTTTCGCTGCAGATCATTACTGTCGTTGGACACAGCAGAATGATTATCGTTGAGTAAGAGCGTTGTGACTTACGCTGCTGCGAGTCCTTCCGGCGCCGGCCCGACGGCAAGACATCAGTGCTTCGCTTTAGGCACTTCAACCCCGTGAAGTTACTGTACAGTCCACAACATGACCCTGATCTCCCATGCCTGAACCCATCTCGACGGGCTTGGGCAGCAGCATCGTGCCGGCGGATCCAGAATCTCAACCGCGTCAAAAGTTACCAGAACATTCACACGGCCATCAGACTGATGATCGACCATGGCACGGAGCAAAACTCGAGCAAGTCCGATGGAAACTCCACACCCGGCGGATTCCTGGGCTCCCCTGACGCTAAAAAGAGCGGACGTTTGGTCTAGCAAGTCCGGAAGCATTCCCCTTGTGCTTGGAAATCTTGTTCTAGACTAAGGCCCACTATCAACTTCGATTGTGGCTAGACAAGCACTATCACGAACTCTGCGACAGGCATTTGACTGGGCTCCGCCGCACGGAACCAACACCATCACACCACTGGAGCCATCGAGATGTTCCTGGCGTGACCTTTTCCCATCAGATGCCTGCCAAGGCGCGCTCTCCCCACATCCGAGGACGTGGACACCGGTCCCCACGACTCGGTAAGGTTTGACAGCTTCAGCTACTACGCAATCTCGCGCGGTCATGTTAAAGCCTGACTACCGCCTCTACTCTCGCGACTGATTCGTTTTCTCGATCGCGTCGCACCATTACTGCTGGCTTCATCCACCTCGTTTGGACCGCGTATGTCCCTTCGCAGCGATGCCTCACAGCAACATCATCGGCCTGACGCTGGAGGATGTGTCTCACTGGCCCAGACCCAACTATGACGACCCTCCTGAACAGAACTGGATGCCAATCTATGCCAGTATCTGGTATGCGTTTGGAACGCTCATGGCGGCCACGCGAGTATGGTTGCGCGCCACGAAACAAGCTGGTGGGCTGTGGTGGGATGATGTATGTGCACATCTTTCCAGATGAACGAAAGGAGATGAAGCTGACTGTCCCCTTCAGGTGTTGATGTTCCTGGCATGGATCGGATCAACCATGTTCATGGTTGTCATGATCCTAGCCACGCAAAGATACCAGGTCAAACGTACGTCAATTGCGTCTCGTAAGCTTTCTTTTGCATGCGATTCTGACCAGCGACTTGTGCGTGTAGGATCCATCTGGAATGTTCGATTCGAAAACTACGAAGGGATCGCACTGATGGTGTTTCTGCTGGAACAGTCGTTCTTGTGGAGTCAAGCTTGCATCAAGTGCTCCATTCTTCTCCTCTACCACAGGCTGGTAGATGGCAAATTCAGCAGATCCTTCACGATTGCCATATGGTTTGGCATATTTATCACAGCCGGCTACAGCATTGCCTACATGCTTGTAAGTTTGCCGGAAAGCTATGCCTTCTCGTTCGAGACTTCTGCTGACTTGCCACGCGCCGATGATCAGGCCATTGCATTTGTCTGCTCGCCAACCTACGCCTGGTGGAAAGCATTCAACTTCGCTTACGAGGCAACTGGCGATTACCATTGTCTGGATACCGGCACAAGCTGGATCAACGTGAGCTGCGGCGTGTTCGCTGGTGGCTCCGATCTTTACGTGATCTTCTTACCGTGGTTCATGAGCAAGTCTCTGGGCTTACCCAAAAAGCAACTCTTTGTTCTTAACTTTGTCTTTTCACTCGGAGTTCTCGCGACTATAGCGAGTGGCTTCCGGACATACTATCTCTACGGTTTGTCAAACCCGGCGACTCGGAGTTACAGTATCTGACAATTTTCACAGAAGTCGGGCATGCGCTTGATGTCACTGGCAATCTCTTCAAGACCATGGTGTGGGCATACCTGGAATTACAGCTAGGTAAGGCAGCTTGGCCCCAACATGAATGCGCATTTGAGCTGATACTGAGTGCTCCAAGGAATCATCTGTGCCAACGCACCAGCGTTCCGTGTCTTCTTCCGCAAGTATATCGTGCCTTCGGTAAAGCGAACCTCCTTTCTGTCCTCGCGCGGGAAGAGTCAGCTGTCGCACACCAACGAGATGGATGAGGTGGCCTTGCGACGAACATCGAGCAACATCAGCACCTTGAAACAGCCTCGTTCCTTGGAGTTCGACGACGTGATGGATTCGCATCTGAGCGTCACGAAGACCGGACGAGTCGTGATGTCCCCCAAGGATGACGTCGTTCGGTTCTCCAACGAGGACGAGGAGCACATCGATCATGTGGTGAGGACACCCATGGATTACGAGATGTACAACATGAGGACTATCGAAATGTCACGGCAGATGGTTTCAGCACGTCAGTCCGCGCAGGTTCAGTCACCTGGCGAGTGAAAGATGTCTCGGCCTGCCTTCAGAACGATGACAGCGGGCAACATCGCTCATCTCAAGCAACCCAATGGGGCATCACCATGATTGGACGTTCGATCCTGGACATCATTATGGAACTTCCCAATATCTATCCAGCCACCAAGCGGCACCCAGCAAGCTGAAGAGTACCACAAAAACAACTACCATCCAACGCAACGATCGTTGCCTCCTGTTGGCTGTCGGCCAGGTACCATGGTCGTCCTGGTCAGGTGGCACATCAGATGCTGTTCATGCGGACTGGCCAAATGGGAGTCTTCTGGCCTTTCACTGAACAATGGCCAGACCTTGCCACGGCATGTTCTTCTGGAAACCCCACAAGTACGCATGACATCCACGAACGATTTGCGCTTGACGATTCCGTCACAGTCGCCTCGTTGACCCATGGAGTGAGACGCGAACCCCCGGTCTAGCGTCCACGCGCTAATTTAGACTTCGTCGGGATTTGGCCGATCATGCCGACTTCGCCTTAGCACCAACCTCAAGGCTCCACGGCCGTTCGGCATCCCTGTCTAGCAGCACTCACCCAGGTCGCTCATCAAACCAATCGCCCGATGGATGCTTGGGCATTGACGGCTGGTCCAACATTCCTTGTCGACCAATTTTTCTTTGCTCATGGAAATCATGAAGCCGAGTTCCGCTGGACTGGCTCGGCATTGAGCTTCCATTATTGAAACGGTACAGTACACATGTACCGTATTCTTTGTGATGCAATGCGAAACACGCATATGCAGCTACGGTGTCTCTAGATAAAGACCCGGAGAAACCACATCGGCACATCTGCAGAGTGCTCGGACCATACTATAGACCCTGTCAAATGTACAGTCTATACATGTGAAAATCCTCTCACTTGCCATTGCAGAATCGTATCACAGTACGCACCCATGAACCATGGTAATCGTGACTTCCCAAAAGGTGTCGAGATCAATTAAAACTGGTCTCTCGCCACGCAACCATACTTTCGTCACGGGCTTCACTCCGAGACCCCGCTGGCCAGCAGGGCTGAGATTCTCACATGGCTTGGCTCGGGCTTGGTGGGAGGCGCAGACCCTTTCCTCGCAACATTGGCAGCAGCACATGGGTGTACTGTAGGAAATTTGGTTCATGTGCCGAAGGAATCCATGATTAACAGCCAGTCTGGGCTTTCCGTGGCGTACCGAAGTTCTTCAAGGGACATGTATTTTAGTGTACCATACTGTGGTGTGTATGTTGGGCGACAAGGTCAGAAACAAGCGGATTGAGGGTGGGGTTCTTTTTACATCAAAGATCGTGTTTACCTTATGTACAGTATGTACCTGTCTGGCTGAGACGATGTCACTTATCGTAAATGACGTGAACATCATCGCGGTGTCTTATCGGATGGAAGGAGCGTTAGGTTGTGTTGAAGCCCATGGTTTATTGCGAGGAATATCGTTGGGGCAGCATATCCTCCGATCGAGTCAGCATATTCCGGGCGCGGCGAATCTGGCCAGCCTGCCCAGCTTGCCAACCTTCAAATTTCCAAGTCCCTGGAGATTCTGGCAAATGGTTCAGTGGCTTGTTGTCTTGTGATCGCTACATGCTATATGTTGGGAGGATTGCATAATGTATGCACACATGCTGCTTCCCCGGTGCAGGGCGGGGCTGCATGAGCATGACAATGCATGAACTGCACCGTCGGGTTTGACGTCTCAAGGGAAAGATACAGCAAAGATCGTCCGTGGAGGATGAAGCTGGGGATGATGACGTCGAGTATCGAGTGTCTGGTATGCACGACGAGAGCTCTCACACGTATGTATTGGGGCTGCAGAAGTGTATACATGTAGCAATGGTACATGTAGCTGCATCGTCATTGCTCCAGACTTGTCGTTGTACGTCTGTCCTCTCGATGTTCATTGGCATTGCGAACATCTCTCATCACTTGCAGTCTTTTGCAATCGTGTGCGGATGTCATGTCGTGACGGCTCTTTGTCCTTCGATATACAGCGTACATTCACTTGATGAGACAAATCTCCGCTGCCGCCATAGCTGCATTGTGACAAGACTGCGGCTGCTGTGGTGGTGGTAATCAACAACGAGCACTCAGCTTTCACTTTGGTGATAGCGACTGATGGCTCCTCTCCGCATTGCAAATGTTTTCTAGATGGACGTGGTGGAAGCATAGGTGTGTTGCTGTTACGATTAAAACAGCTCTTTCACCGTGAAATCCAGGTGTATAGTCTTTCTCCAGGTCATCGACAAAATGGGCGCCGTAGCATCTTTAAGCAATATTGGCATTCGGAGGTAAGAGACGAACTACCATTCCATGACTTGGTCGAGTGGTGATGATCCTACTATTCGAGCCCCCAGCGTAAAGACGGTATCAAAGCATTACAAGTCAATACTTAGCATATGTAATTTTCGAACCTGGGTCTGTAGTCCTCTGACGAGCTGATCTGATCTGCTCGAAAGTGCATATATCCTTCTGTTATTTGTTGGCTGCTGGTTGGCTAGGCAATGATGTAGGATGTTCAATATCATGATGAGTTTGACCACGCTGGAACAGGCAAGCCTCGTACAATCATGTAGGATGTCAGTCCTTCTTCATACTCTTCGTTGCCGAGTATGTATCTGCTGTGCAGTGTCGTATCGTCACAGTGCCTAGAGTAGATTCCGGATACATATGAAGGGCATCCGGTGGCAACCTTCATAGACAAGACAGTGCTATTTCGTAGCATTTCGACGATGTTAAAGTCGATAGGTCGCAGGAGACACACGTGAGGATAATGCGACATAATCGATGTTTAACTGACGAAGCCTACACAGAAAGACACTGTTATTGATGTTTTTGGTATACATATCAGGCAGAATGCAGGATTGTGTAAATACTTCTTTAAATAGAGCTTCCACGCGTTGCTTTGCATGGCGTCTTGCCCGATCAGGATTGACGTCGTCAGAAATCGTCCAGACAGGTCTTTCGAAGCTTTCGTCCCCTGTCGCCTCCGTTGCCTCTTGTTACAATCACCACCCGTTCTTCTCTTCCTACCAATCCACCCCTCAACACCATTGCGGTCCATCAGCACACGCCCCAGCGAGGCACTCCCATCTACGACACTCATTCACCTATATTGTACTTTGGTGTACGACGGTCGACGATCTCACCACAGCCATTCGTTGCGAGTGTTGCACCAAAGACCGAGCACAACATCCTGCGATTCGCTTCCCGACGAGCCTTGACTTGCTATACACGATCCGTGCGACATCATCGCACCACCTTTCGAGCGCATTTCACCTGCGCACCTGCGATACATTCTTGTAATACCGGCCTTTCCGCCTAAACCGGCACTGCGCGTTTGATTGCGGCGCTATCGACCAGCCATGAAGTCGACCTACAGCGTTTCCGCCGCGTTGGTGGCCACGTTCGCTCTCGCTGCAGCCGACGCAACCACTTGCGGTAACGGACAAAACTGCCCAAAGAGCGCGCCATGCTGTTCGCAGTACGGTGAATGTGGTGTAGGCGCATACTGTTTGGGAGGATGTGACCCACAAAACTCCTTCGACCTTCAGTCATGCGTGGCCGCGCCCGTTTGTTCGGCATCAAATTACGCCTTGGAGTCCTTGAGCAACATTCAGCCCAATACATACTACCTTGGAGACTCTTCAAAAGCGAACTGGGTGAGCTCCGGCACGCCCGCGAACTACAACGATGGCGCAGTTCTTCTCACAATGGCCCCGAGCACAGTCGGGACTCTTTTGACCAGCACGCACTATGTGTGGTATGGCAAGATCAGTGCGACCATGTCAACGAGTCAAGGCCAAGGTGTGGTCACTGCATTCATCCTGATGAGTGATGTCAAGGACGAGATTGATTTCGAGTTTGTCGGTACAGATCTGTTGAGTGCGCAAAGCAACTACTACTTCCAGGGTATTACAGATTGTGAGTTGACGCGTCTTGATCCACGATATGAGTCACAGCTAACAACAGACACAGATGATAACGAGTTGAACTTGACCACTACTGATACTCGCCAAAACACCCACACTTACACATTCGATTGGACACCTGACGCAATCACCTGGTCCATCGATGGTGTCGAAATGCGCACCAAGAAGAGGAGTGACACCTGGAATGCTACGACCAATCAGTACCATTTCCCGCAAACGCCTGCACGTGTGCAACTGTCCCTTTGGCCTGCTGGACTCTCCACCAACGGTCAAGGTACGATCGACTGGGCTGGTGGCCTGGTGGATTGGGACAGCCCCTACATGGCGAATGGCTACTACTACGCGATTGTCAATGATGTGACTGTAGAATGCTACGATCCTCCATCCGGCTTCGACAACAACTTCGGCTCCAAATCGTACTACTACACAAGCCTCGCCGGCACCAATGACACTGTTGCCATTGGCAACAACAACACCATCTTGTCGTCGTTTTATGCTACAGGAGACAACCCCACGTATGATCCGAATGCAAAGGCGAGCGCCAGCGGCAGCGCCCCTTCGTCCAGCCCCAGTGCAGGTGTTGCCACCGTGCCGGGCGTTTCCGGTGGAGGAGTACGCGGTGATGGCGGGCCCAGCAGCAGCAACAGCGGCAGCACTGGCTCAAGTGGCTCATCTGGAGGCTCATCCGACTCAGGTTCAGCTTCCACTCCATACAGCGGCTCCACCACCTTCACGCAAGGAGACGGAGCTTCTGGAACGAGCCAGGCATCGAAAGTAATGGCAGGTAGCGCTGTGGCGCTACTGGGCTTCTTTGCTGCCGCACTCATGCTGTAATTGCAAGGAGTTGAAAAATAATAACATTTCTAATGCCCTAACGTTTTGATTTTGACCTTGCATCGCGAGCGCATGGACATGCATGCTGATGCCAGCACATCTGGCTTCTGTACAAAAGCACTTTTAACAAAAATTCAAACTCATCATTATATCAAATCCACATTTCTACCTGTTCTTGAACCATCAAGTGATGCTGCATCTGCATGTAACAAATGAAGTAAACACCAGATTGAATGATCAGCATGCATCCATCACGTGCGCCAAGATTTTGATCGGCCCACGCCGAACATCCCGCATCGAATTCGCAACCTCAGCAAGTTCACGAATTGAAGATTGAATAGATTCACGCACCAAACTACTCTCCAAATCCTCACCAAACCTCTCACACACAACCTCTTCACCATGGAGAACGAACGCGGAGAGCTCGTCGACCTGTACGTCTCCACTTCCCCTCAACCACATTCCATCTCCCCCCACCTCAATACTGACTCAAGCTTTTCTTTCTCTCCAGTTACGTCCCCCGCAAGTGCTCGGCGACCAACCGCATCATCAAAGCCAAAGACCACGCCTCCGTGCAACTCTCCGTCGCCAAGGTGGACGAGAACGGCCGCTACACGGGCGAGAACCAGGTGTACGCGCTGTGCGGCTTCGTGCGCGCCATGGGCGAGTCGGACGACTGCATCAACCGGTTGGCACAGCGGGACGGTTTCCTTAAGAACGTGTGGAGCGCGTCGCGATAGGCGTGTTTTCCGTTTGGGAAGAGGGGGTGAAGATGAATGAATGAATGAAGGGAGGGTTGAGGGAGGGATTATTAGCAAAGATTGGGGGATTGAGATGGGGCAAGAGATTGTGTTTGCGGCATGGCATGATATGACACACGCCAGTTCATGGAGTTCTTGTGGCGCGGAAAACACAGGCTCAGGCACGAACTGCGGTCTGCGAGTTATGCAGGTTCGGCTCGAGGAGAGTGTGTCTGCGATCACAAATGAAGATATGGCCTTCACATGCATCTCGTCTCGCATCACCCAAGAATCACAATGAAACCCACATCACTTGTCGTCTTCTAAAACTTTTTCAAACACGTCTACACATTTCCCACAAAGCCATGCGAGATCAATCTTTTGCCATTGCCTGGTGCATACGTACCATGAAACCACAATGGTCGGAATCTTGGATCGCAGTCTGACTTTGGGCTGAGATATCTGCCCTGCTTGAGCTCGGGATTTGGGCTGATGAAGACTGGGATCTTACATCATCCGTGCTCTACGAATGACTTCCTCTTAAACCGACCACTCGCCAGCGATCATGCTCATGTCCTGAAGACCAGCATTCATACTCCCTTCCATCCTTGCCCATTCCCCCATTCCAAACGTCAAATCCGTCTCTCTCCACACCCCAATTTCGGCGTACTGCTACGTTTTCCAAAGAACATGCAACCTCCTGTCTGTTCTGATCTCCATCATATCTCATACTTGTCCGAATCACACTTATCCAATTAATTGACTACAAACCACGACCCTTCCGCCTCCAAAATCGTATATCTTGGGCGTGATGCCGTCCCAATGGAGGAGTCATGTTTCCGCACCACGCAGGTGGAACAACTACCACGGTAGTGTGTAAGTAAGTAAGGAAGCGAGCGAGGAAGTGAGGAAGTCATCTCCCTCTACGTCCAACCCATATGAAGACCTTCCAGCCAATTGTCAAACGCATTGAGATTCTTCGGGACTTGATTGTAAGCCTCATCGAATGTGTATGCGTGTATATGATAACCTCCCAATCCACCACAGTCCGGATTTCGCCAAGGTCTCGAAGTTCGATATCTGAATCTCTGTCCTGGCTTTCCGGTATCCCGTGTTCCAACGTCTAAGAGTAGAAGACCCGTGATGTCCCCACCATAACGGGCGGAGGCATGAGCTAGACGGTAAGCTCGGCGATGAGGGAGGATGTATGCTGGGGTGGAATGGTGAGACCGACGCGTCAATGGTGAGCGGTAACACTAACGGATGTACTGACAGACGGTAAACAGAGAGATGGATGGGGAGATGTGGTGGAGGAGGAGGACATATGATGAAGGAGAAGGTGGAGCAGCAGCTCAACCCAATGCGTGCATGGATGAATAAATAGACACATAAATGGATAGAGAGGTAGGTTTTAGCCAGCGTATTTTCTGCCTAGAGGTGTTGCAACGAAGGAGTCCAGAACATCATGTTGTCCGCAGACACCCTGTGTCTTTGGGTCGGCAACGTTCTTCTATCCGAAAAGCTGGCAAGTAGCAGAAATACAAGTCTAATATGTCCTGTCGTATCGTGTTGTGAGGTGGAGCTATGAAATATGTATGTTAATGCTTTTGCAGAAAGTTTAAGATTGTCCTTTCACTTCACCTCGTCGAATTTAGTTTAGCTTTGCGAATTGGGTGAGAGCCTTGTCTGGGCAGTCTTACGTAGCAACCAGAGCACACGGCAGGACGAGTGGAAGAGGAAAGGAGAGGGGGGGACAAAGGGGACGTTCCATGCTAATCAGTATACCTATTTGTACACCATGAACCACCCTCGTTGGCTCACTCGCATCGTAGCTCCATTCTTCTACTGCACATGTAACTCATCCGCTTTCCGACCACACCAATCTATCATCCGCGCTCCACAATCCATCTATCGGTATTCCGGTCGCACAAAGTCGGCCATGGTCTTGGGCTCGCCCTCGTAGTTGTGCGCGCCATCCGAGTCGGCGTGGACGTCGTGGTGGCCGTGGTCGTGGCCGTGCGCGTCCTCGGTCGGGCCGACGTACTCCATCTTGTACGCGGAGCCGCACTCCGGGCAGCGCTCGACCGGGCGGTCGCGCGAGATGGTCAGCCAGAGCACCACGTGGCTGTCGGCTGGGTAGCCGGTGCAGCCGACGTACTGCTCGTCGCCGAAGGAGCTGACGACGATGGGGTCCTCGACCGTGCCTGAAGAAAATAGACAGTGTAAGTAGGTAATTTCCCGGCGAAAGCGAGCACAGCCATGCATCACTGCTGCTGCTGGAAGGAGATGCAACACGTACCCTTACGGCTGGCATCCAACGGCCGCATGTCAAAGATATCCACGCCCTGCATTTTGCCCAAGATCTCCAATCGCTCCAGACCCGTCGCCTGCTCGAGATCGGTGGGGATGGTACCCGGCTGCGCACCGGGCGGCATCAGGTCCTCCATGCTCTTGATCTCTGCACCACGACACAAACATCGCACATCTCGTCAGCCATTTATTCCAAGAACATCTCTTCGACCAAACGACAACGTCGCGTACGAAGTCCTGCAGTTCGGGTGGATGTGAATATTATCTTACCCTCAAACTTCTTCAAGCTGGTGTCGCTCTGGCCGGGGGCAGGGTTGCCGGCGCGAGGGTGCGAGTCCACTGTATACAATCCCAAATATCAGCCTTGTTTTGTTCTTGCTCGTCTTCTTTCTCTCTGCGTCCCGTCGGGCTTTCTCGGGAGTCACAGGCTCGGTGGTTGTGTGAACGTACAACGGGCGACGCTGGTCGCGAAGGTGCGCTGGACAGCCGGGCGGAACACTGCACGGCGGGCGAGTGCCGGCGCGGCTTTGCGGAAGACTTGCATGGCGGTGGTAGGGGTGGGTGGTGTGGTGTGGAGTGGAGAGAGGGAGAGGTGCGGAAGGAGTTTCAATGGTCTCGGTTCGAAGCTTGCGTGAGGTCGAAGTCGGAGCTATCTTGTCATTGGCCCATGGGTATGAGCTGCCTCAGGCATCAAGGCACATTCACAACCACAGCATATGTGAAATGCGCATCGAGTGAACAACATCTTTGCATTTATACGGACATATATCACAAGTGCACGTCATGAGAATGTTACAGAATCGAGGATTGGGAATGCTTTGCGTCATACAATTATCATTTTTCTCATGTGTTCATGCTCATTGGAATCATAGCATTGACTGCCAACACATCTAGACTGACCACTGCACAAATCATTGTTGATGCACATAAACATCCGTCAGAAACTGTAAGCAGCGTCTGCTAACAGCTAACAGCGACAGTCGTGCGGTGCGGTTGATCATCTGAACTTCACAACATTCACCACTCTAGTGCTCAAGCAGTCTCAAGCTACCTTGCACGACAACATTCTCAAGAATCGAGCCTGGAGGCACGTCGATGGTGCTTCCCTCCGTCGCCACAATGATGACAGTTCCCTTCATGACGACGCCACGACCAAGGTTGACCGCTCCAGTGATTGTGAGATGGTCGAGCTCCAAGATCTTCGGGATGGTTGGGATGCGTGCCTGGAAGTTGGAGACCTTCTTGAAGTCGTTGCCGAGCTTAATGAGAGGAGCGGGGCCGAAGCGGTTAGGATCCATCACAAGCTGACCGTGCTTGAGAGTGTACAGGTCTGACTTGACGAGCATCAGATCGGAGCAGGTCTTGACGGGCAAGAAGCGTCTGCGTGGGACGTTCACACCGTGTGCGTTGCTGAAGTGGCGGATGGCGGCACCAACAGCAGTCTCGAGCTGAACGATGCTAACATCAGCCTCTCCCTTCTTGTCGGCTGGAATGCTCTTTCCGTTGGGGATGATCTCCATGCTGAGCTCGTTGTTCTCTACCACACGCTTGACCGCGCGGAGGTTCATCCAGATGTTGTTGGTGTTGAAGTACTTGAACTTCTTGATCGACTTGAACTCGTTCACGTACTGCTTCGGTACTTGGGCGATTTCGAGCAGACGAGCCTGGCCCTCGTAGTCGATGATGGTACCACCCTTGACATCAGCCTTGGTCTTGTCCGTAAGCTCCATGATGTATTCTGCTCTTGTCTCGACCATGTGCTGGAGGATGTTCAGATCCACAACAGCTCCCAAGTTGTCGGCGTTGGACAGGAAGAGGATCTCGATGCCACGCTCGAGAAGCTTGTCAAGGATACCGGAGTTGTAGAGTGATTCGAAAACGTCACCGTGACCTGGTGGGTACCAGTCGGAGATCTGTGAGTCGGCGGACTTGGCGGCGGGGAGAAGCGAGTCCTTGAGGACACGTGGGTAGCGGGATTGGTTGAAGGTCATGATGTCGATGTTGTGGCCCTCGTACTTCTTGATGATGTTGGCGGTGTCGGCATCGGTGTTGAAGGAGTTCATTAGGACGAACGGGACGTTGACGTCGTAGGTGCGGTTGAGGAACTCGATCTGGCGGACGGACAAGTCGAGGAAGGACATGCCATCACGCACCTCGATGACGGACTTGGGACCAACACAACCCATGGACGTACCAAGACCACCATTGAGCTTCAGCACAGCAAGCTTGTTGAGGAACTCGACGGATTCCGAGTTGCCCAAGCTGTTGTAATCGACGACCTGCTCTGGCTTCGGTGGAGAAATGCGAGACCATTCGATCTCGTTTCCCTTGGCCTTGTCGTTCAAATATCTACGGAAGAGTGCGAAGAAGTTGTCCATCTCGGTCTCAAATCTCTGGGAGTGGGGTTAGATTGTCCTGACGGTGAGGCTGTCATGAAAACCATACCTGCTTTTCCTTGGGTTCCTTGACGCCATCTGCCAGGCTGTTGAGTGCATTGCGCATTTGTGACGCAGCAACGGATGTGGAGGTGTTCTCGAAGGCCTAGATATGGTCGGATTAGTGTGGTTGCAAGGGAGTCTCCTGCTTAGCCATGGTTGTTGCGAGAGTGCTGCACTTAAGCAATCATTGTAATCGCTCCCAGCTCACTTGCTCTGCAAGCAACTGTCTGCCAGCGGTCAAACAGCACAACAGATTCACTTCTCCACCGCTTGAACAACCCACTTCCACACCTTGCCTGACTCGCTGCCGCCACCGCTTTTCAAGCTCAACATCCTCCAAACGCCTGAACAAAAGGAAGCCAACTCACCACATGAGACTGCGATTTGCCATGATGCCTCTCAGCACCCTCAGACGCGCCGTTGCCGGCCTTCAAGTGTGAGGGGATCGCCGCCTTTGGTTGGGCCATATTTGACGTGTGGTGTAATGAGAAGTTTGCTTTTTCTGATATCTGCTGGATGTGCCGTTCTTCGTCAGAAAGGTCGGAATGCCAATTGTTTCAGAACGAGGTGTAGGTTAGGTAGTAAGGAAAAAAGGTGCAACACGAAATGTTTCGATTGTTGTGCTCGATGGTGGGGCAGATTGAACACCTACGTCAGGAAGAAGGACGAGCTACGGCCGGGCTGCGGGCAACGCTCAGATTTGGCCGTTTAGTTCGTCGGGGCAGCTGCAGGGTTCGCAGTGGCGATGGATCCTGGCGCTGGTATGTACCTTGGGGTAAATAGGTAGTTTTGAGGTAGAAGAGAAGTTGTGGAAGGATTTGAAGGGAAACAGAAGGCAAGAAGGACGATGGACAATGTAAGTAGTTGCTAAGGGACACAACGGTTGGGAGACTTAGACTTCTCGTCGGGATGTGCTGGACGAGGACAATGGGAAAGTAACGGTGTATGGTGGCATTGAACGTCTTTTTCAGTACATAGTCCCTTTGCCTAAACCGCTGGACCCTGCTGCGTTGAGCTGGGTTGAGCCCGCGTAGCACCAACCATGGCCCATCTGGAGGTGACACGTGAAGATCGACCGAAGCTTGAACCCGACTCTACACTTTCATCACTTACACCGCATCTTCGTCTGCTGCATGATCGTTAACGTTATTGTCGTGCTGCACCGTACGGAACAGTCCGGTCTCGTCTGGTGATGGGATGCCGAGGATGCATGGGAGTAGTAGTCCTGCATTGCGCTGGCTGTGAAAGTCGACTTGAATGGTTTAGATCGTGGCCACGTGCAGGCAGGACACTATATGCATCAATCCCTAAGACTACCCACCTTCCTATGGCTTCGATAACACAATTGGAGTACTCTGCTTCATCTCCGCGAGCATCTGATCTGCTCCTGATCAATATCTATCTATTTGTACCTATTGCTTACGGTGTGGTGATACTCAGCTGAAGTGAACCTCATCTCCGAAGGGTTTCTCTGCAATAGGCTATGTTTCGGCCAGTATCTTTCTTCCCAGGTGGTCTTCGATATGTGTGGAGCAAGTAATGGTGTTGATCTTCTGAGGGAGAGCCTACTTCAGCAACAGGCCATTTCAGCAGAAGATTACTGCAATTCGTCAGATAATGTAGAGCCGTGCTTGACGTGACCTTCACCACTAATTAATGTAGATCGAAACCAAGGTTGCCTACATTTCCAAGCGTCCTGTATCGTTGTATCTCCGTGAAAAGTCTCTGGCAGATTCATGATAGAATTTGGTTTATGATAAAATGCTGAGCATTGCTCTCACAAAGGAGTATGCCACTCATCCGATCATCCCCGTGTAGGGCTTGATGATGTTGAGCTTGACACCTACGCCCGATGCTCCAAGAGATCTCCCAGGCACTTGACGAAGGACCTCAACTGCAGGCGCATCTGCGTACACGATCGCGCGAGGCTTGGCCAACCTTAGTCGGATTTGAGCGCCGGGAAATGCTTGATCGAGCAGCTGATCTCGTAATTCCTTGATCGTATGCTCCGCCAAGGATTCCAACGTCTCGAAGGATGTCGCTTCAATGATCTGTGATCGAGTCAGTCAAAAGCCAGTGAGTTGCGAAGGAGGCTTCCATGACAGACCTTTGCGAGCAACTGCTCGAGACGAAACACCCCCGGCGCCTCCACACTCCATTCTCCAGTCACCCACATCCCAACGACCAACGGCTGTCGTGCACCCCTTTCACACGAGTTGACGCCCACAAGCGTCATGACCTTGACGTCCTGCGCCTCAAATCCCCTTTTCACACTCACTTCGTTGCCCGTCTCGTCCCACTCCACGTTCTCGATGATCACCACACCACTTTCAGCATACATCCCCGCCTTCGGTAGCCTCATCTCCACCCTCGCCGCACTCACCACAAACCTCCCACCCTCCTTGCGTGCCATCGCCTGCGCACAGCTTCGAACTCTGTTCAGCACTTCCGCGAACCCTAGATCCTCGCCACATGCCTTTCGGATGCTTTTCGCGAGGTTGCCGTAGTGAATCGTGCTCGCATCCAGCACGTCGAGTGTGGCGGCGGATTGGAACGTGCCGCGAAGCTGCAGCGTCAGCGAGAGGATCGCCGGCTGCGCTTTGAGAAGACCCCAGACATCGGGCGCGAGGACCGCATGCGGGAGCGTCAGGTTGGTGATTGAGATTGTGTCCGCGTTGGGAAGAGCGAGCAGTGGAGCTGCCATAATCTTTTCTTGTCCGGTCTTTCGTCTCCAAGGTGAGACAGTGTCCAGGCAGTGGTGCCGGTGAAGAGTAGATTGTGAAGATGTTTTATGTCTTGCAAGTTGCGCTCACTTTCGCTTGAAGAATGTTTGTTCGGCTGGGGGCGAACAGTAGCAAGCAGATCGAGCAAGCAGATCTGGCAAACCTTTCGACGATTGGTGTGATCGCTCTATTTTGATTATTTTGGGCCTAATAACATGCACAACGATTGTCCGGTAGAGAGGATCAGAGATCCGAATACACTGACGTAGCCCCAGAGCGATTGACGGTTCGTGTGGTGAAGGCTTTCCAAGAAATATGAGGTTCCTGGTCTTTAGTCGATGGTCCGGTGGTAGGTAGTAAGAGCTTCATATAATCTATACACCGTTGTGTAGACGGTAAGACAGACGTGAGGATTGAGTAGTATGGTGCTGTACGCAGGTCATAATTCTTGAGCGGAGGTGAGGTTTGGGGGAAAGATGCCTGTCGAAAACCGAGCTTCAAGGTCACGAATGTTCTCATCGCTGGCACATTTCTGGAAATCAAATCAGATGCGCATGAGAGTACGGATCAACCCAGAGTACCACGGATCAATCACGAGGTTGTAGAGCTCAAGCAGCATTTACAGACCCTTGGAATACTATCATCATAATCGCTATGCTTGATTTGCTACAAAACAACTCATATTTTCGAACCACACAGCTAGTTGGACACATCCTCGCTCGTCCTGCGCAGACCTCATGATCTTACAAAGCTTACCTGCCCATCCTAATCACGCCCGCAGCCATCAGCTTCTGGATTTTGTTGCGGATGTCTGTGTTCCTCATGTGCTCCTGCAACGCGCTCGGATCACCCTTGGCCTGGTTCAGGATGCTTTGCATGATTGGATCCTGCAGAATCGTCATGATTTCGGGATCTCTCTGGATACGCTCTTGAGCCTGTTCTTCGGTCTCGCCTTCGCGAGCTGAGTACTGTGCCTGCAGAGCTTTCTGGCTTTGCTGCTCGATCTCACGCGCGTTCTTCCCGTCCTTGTCTTGTCGAGTGGCTTCTTCACAGACATCAAGGCATTTGTTGTACTCCTTCATTGCGAAAAGAGCTTGTGCTTTGCGAAGGTAGGCACGGATGAACGTAGGATCGCGCTTGATAGCCTCGTCACAATCAGTGACTGCGGATGGGAAGGTAAGAAGCTTGATCAAGCAGGCAGCGCGGTTGCTGTAGCCTCGTGGGTCCTCAGGAGCACGCTTGACCATCTCACTGTAGGCCTCGACGGCAGCCGGCCAGTCAGACGCCTTGAACTTCTCATTACCGAGCTCACGCGCCTCCTCTGCTTTTTGCGGATCAATGTAAGCGTTCTTTTCTGCGACGATCTTCGCTTTCTCTGCAGCACGGAGCTTGGTCAAGATTTCGGGGGTACGGTGCTCAGTCAGACTGCGGTTGTAGTACTCGACGGCATTCGCCAAATCACCTTGCTTTTCATAGGCACTTCCCATGCGGCCGAATGCCTTCGCGATGATCTTGAAGTCTGCAAGCACTTCGCGTCCATGCTCAACAGCCTGTTTGCAGTCCTCGATACATGCTGCGAAATCGCCCTTCTCGAAGTTTGCCGCGCTACGGTTCGTTAGGTACGTGATGTCCTTGTGTATCTCCCATGCTTTAGTGTAGTGCGCAATGGCTTCATCGAACGACCGCTTCTTGTATGCCACTGTGCCAGCGGCTTTCTCCTTGTCAGCCTCCTCTTTCGCTTTCTTTGCTGCAATGGTCTCCTCGTCTTCCTCCTCAGGTTCAGGCTCTGGTTCAGGCTCCCTTGCTCGCTTCGGTGGTTGCGACTGTGGTCTTGCATCCGGCATTGGCACGTCCTCCTCGTTCTCTGCGCCTCCAGCCCCACCCATAGCATCTCCTGGAGCACCCATTTGCATGTCGATACCAAGCAGTACACCCATGACCTGAAGGAAGCGAGGGTCTGAGGTCATCTCGCTACCCATCGCGCTCGGGTTGTTCTTTAGGTTCTGCAACTTGGCCATGAATGCCGAATCTCCTAAGTACCCAGCAGTCTTGGGGTTTGCAGCCAACTTCTGTATCATTTGTGGGTCATTAAACATGTTCCCCAGTCCACCACTTGGATCGCCAGCAAGACCATCTTCTCTTGCCTCAGCATCGATCGCTCTTCTCACTGAGTCCAGTCCAGATTTTGCTTGTGCATTACTTGGGTCCAGTTTGAGTGCCTCCTCGTACGCATCGACCGCCCCCACAAGATCTCCAGTACCATGGAGTGCTGCACCCTTGCGCCCCCACCCCTTTGCCCAGTCCGGCTTGATTTCGGTTGTCTTTGTGGCGTCCTCAAGGGCTTGGTCGAACTGCTTAAGTGAAGCATAGGCACCTGACCTGTTGGAGTAAAGTACGTGATTCGAGGGATCAGCTTCAATTGCTTGTGAGAACTTTTCACTATGGTTTTCAAGCAAGAGTCAATATTAAGTCCTCACAAAGCTCACGACCAAGAATACTCACACAGCGCCTGTGAAGTCTTTTGCGGCGAAGAGCTTGTTGCCCTCGGCTTTGAATGCGTCCGCCATGCTGGAAGAAAACAAATCTGGCTGTGGACCAATATCAAGAGTTGTAGACTTTTAGGTTTACTGAGTCGTGACAGCTTATGATTACAATGTATCGTATTGTCGAGTGTTTATGTGCAGAAAACATTCAGCACTGGCACATGTGACTAGTGGTACTGAGCATCGAAAGCTCTCGAAAGCTCGTCCGACAGACGCCATGACTGTGGGGCACGTATCAGGCAGGAAATCAGGCATTCTAACTTCACTTTGTAGGGTGTGCTGACCTTGATGGCAAAGACATTGATTCAATTAAGACCATAGACTATTTGATGGTGATGGTGTGATAGTACTTCTTCGAATTACCTTGTTGAGAGGAAACACACGATGGATACAGTTCACGTACGGTAAAGTCAAAACTCATTCAAGCCATGAAAGAGTATCCATCTATGCATGCTTCTTGTTCACCAGAGTTATTCTATATCGTGCCTTACCCTCTTCCATATCGACAATAGCCTTGTTGGCATCCTTCATGTCATACTCGTTAACCCATGCCCGGATCTTCTTCTCCTTCACAAGCTGCAACATCTCCTCAATCTGCCACGGTGGACCGATCATGGATCCACCAAACTTGACGCCCTTGGCGATGAAGGCGAACGCGTTTATGTCAGGAAGCTTGTCCTCTGGAGCACCAACCTGGATGAAGGTGCCTTTGATCTTGAGCAGTTGCAAGTACTTCATCAAGGGCATTTTCGGCGATGAGACGGTGCAGATGATGAGATCGAGCGTGCGAGCATGTTGCTTGTTCCAGTTCTTGTCGTCTTCCGTGGCGATGTAAGCATCAGCGCCCATCTTGAGGACATCATTCTTCTTCTCCGCCCTGCGAGAGATGCCAACGACACGGTCGGCGCCGAGAGCTTTTGCGAAGAGCACACCAAAGTGACCAAGACCGCCGACGCCAATGATGCCAACGGATTTACCAGGACCGCAGTTGTTGTCCCTCAGCGGACTGTAAACCGTGATTCCTCCTATAGAGAGTATTTTAGTGCTGACCAGGTCTGCACGACGTTCCCTCTCTACTTACCACAGAGCATTGGAGCTGCTTCGGCGCTGGGAATGCCATCTGGGATCTTGACGACGAAGTGGCTCGGACAGCGGTGATAATCTGCATATCCGCCATACGAGTACGACCCATCTCGATACTTGTCGGCGTACGTGTTTACGGACCGGGTGCAGTACGGCTCCAAACCCTGAGAACAGGCTGGGCAGTCTGATTTAAGGCAAGACGAGTTCTGCGCACCAACGCCAACTCGGTCGCCAACCTTGATTCCCTTCTCGACCTTGCTGCCGACGCGCACAGCCTTGCCAACGATTTCGTGGCCGACGCAGCATGCTGAATGAATGTTAGTGTACGTCCCACTGAAATTGGGTATGGGAAGCTGTCACTCACGATATGGGGTCGGACCCCAACCAGACCGAAGCGTGTGGATGTCGCTACCACAGATACCACAGTGTGTGATCTGAATGTCGACGTCTGTCTCTTCGAATGGCTTCGGCTTGAACTCCTGCCACACCATCTTGCCCTGAGCCGAGTCCTTGTCGGTACCCATCCATCCCTCAAACTTGTACGACCCTTCGGCAGCCATGTTGTCTTGATTCCTTGCCAATAGGTAAGAGATATATTGCACTGAAATCTGATGGTGACATGGAATATGAGAAACTGGAGAATGCTCGGTACCTAGAGCATTGGTCGGCTCACCAGCGTAATCGTGTACAGCCGACCCCTCCTCTACCATTGACGGCCGGCAGACCATAATGACCAGTAACGGACGGATTTTACACATCACTTCTGCAATGAGCCTAGATATCTTTGGGTCATCGACAGGACTATCAGACCTTGTGTCCTTCCAAAATCAATCCCGAGACATTGCATGATGTTCATGTACTTTTGGTTGCTGCCATCAGTGTTCCAATGCTGCAACCAGACCGCGGCAAAGAATCAGTGACGTCAAGTGCAATGGACAAAGCTCTGTGGGCTCGATTTTGTGTGACATTGGAGGCCATTTATTGATCCTCTACCATAGCATAGCGTTCAATATTATGGAGAAGTGCGAACTGGAAACGCAAGTCCAAAGACGATCAAAGGAGAGACTCTAGCTTTTCTGTGACACTCCTTTAGAATAGATGCGGATTTGAGCATGTACAATCATATAAGTTCAGGCTACTGAAATCATCGAGCAAACCTGATAGAACGTAGTATGCTTACGCCTGCACATCGACCAATCTCGAGCTATCCTGTAGTCGCAGGGCTGAGATGGCCTTTTCTAAACTCAGCAGCTCACGTCTTACACTATCGTTGTCATCCACATCCCACTCCCGAGATGAAGCCCAGAGCAACCTCAATCCAGCACCGTCGACTTTCTGTTTGAGCGCCATAATCAGTGCAGAACTCTTCTTGAGTCCTGGGGCAGCATCGAGCTCGATTGTCTCCAGACTCGGCACCTGCTCAAATATTCCTTGCAGCAGATCCATACAGAACCACTGGTAGGTCTCTCTCGTGGCATATGGGCCTCGATGACCATCGAAGAAGCTCTCACTCGGGTCAATTTCGACGTAGATCTTAATCGTGCGCAAGTTGATGCAGTCGGCCAGCCCCAGAGAAGGATTGGTATTCTGGCCCGGAGGAGGCCCAGACCAGCCCGACCCAAGACGAAGCTCTAGACAATGTATCACAGCTCGATAGTGTGGAGGCAAGCGTGCAAGAAGTGGTCTTTTGGTCTTAAAGAAGCGTCCGTGGGAGAAGTGGGGGAAAAGCCGAACAGTCTGAGAGTAGAACACCCGGTATGCCTCTTCGTGCATACGTCGGCTTACAAGGAAAAGAGCCAGGCGTGGGTGGACGCGTTTGTAGTTGTTCATCTCTGATCAAGGCGAATTAGCCATACTGTAGTTGTATGACACAGTGTCTTCCTTACCTAGATCAAGTACTCCCGTGTGCAACACCTCCTCGTATATCCTTACTCTCAACTCAGCGGCCAAGTCGAAGAAGCGAAACGTCTCCCTTGGGGATGGCGACGGTGCTCTCGATGGTAGGGTCGATGGGGCAGTGCTCGTGGCGACCGACGAAGCCTTACTCTGCTTCGCAGACTTGCTCGGTTTCACCATAGTGCCGATGAGCAGAACGCGAAGCTGGCTTCTCTCGTCCACGATACCCACAGAACTCGACGATGCGACCGGGTATAAGCGGTCGCGAAAGTATAAGATTCTCTTATGAGATCCGGCTCATGCACAATCGGCAGGCACACGACCTCGCGGTCTTTCATGCAGCCATCAATGCGAGGCGGGCGTCGGCGAGGGATCGATGGTTGGACGGTCGGACTGTGGAGCGGAGTGTCGATGTATACATGGAGGTATTGGTACTGGGGATTGACAGTTGAGAAAGAGGAGTATGACAAGAGCGGGAGGAAGTCGACGGATTGGTGTGTTACGGAAGTACTATGCTGGAGGTTCTAGGTCATGTAGAGCTGTCTCAGTCCAAACGGGAGACGCGGCTCGTTGCAAAATGCTCGCCGCGCTTCTTGATAGACGATGTTCTGTCTCCCGAGATTATGTCAACTTCGCAGTCCAGAGAGGAGGGACGTAAGCCTATGTATTCTGCACTCGGTGTTCAACTTTCATGGGAGAGGAAGAGAAAGAAGAACAAAGCGGAGCAAGCAGAGATTCATTAATACTGGACGGGGAAGCGTTGCCATATCTATTGTTCACAATGTCAAATGTCGAGGTATTGCACTACTGCTCGCAATTGCAAAGAAGCTCAACTTATGAAATGCAGCAAGTACATTCATCCATACCTCATAGCTGGTACTTTATGATTGAAGGGGGATTTCGAGAAGTTGCGGAACCAAATAAGATAACCTCAACCTGACATCCTTCTCGTAGTCATGAATCTATGAGCTTTGCAACAAGCACATAGGCTGTGACCATGCCTTCCTTTTCGATCGAAGTGCCGGGCGAGGCCAATCCTCTCAGTGATGGCCAGCTCATCCAGGCACTTCGGTCAGCGTCTTCTTCCGATCCAAACCAGATTCAATCTGGGACCAAACAGCTACAACAATGGGGGAAGACATCAGGCTATTACAAAATTCTCCAGAGCGCATATATCGATCACCAACAGCCTCTGGAGATACGATATTTGGCAATCATTCAACTCAAGAACGGTATTGATAAGTATTGGCGAAAGACGGCTATCAAGTAAGAATGATTGCTCTCGTTATCATAGTTTCAAGACTATCATTCCAGATTCACATGGCATTGGCAATGCACTAACACATCCTCTATAGTGCTGTGCAGAAGGACGATAAGGACGCCATTCGAGCGCGGCTACTGGAGAGCTGTTTAAGTGAACCAGACGACAGACTTGCTCTGCAAAGTGCTCTAGTGGTTGCTAAGATCGCACGGTTCGAGTATCCAGATGAGTGGCCTGATTTGTTTTCTTCGTTGATTCAGACTCTGAGGTCTGCTTCACAAGTGCCTCCGCTACATCTTGCTCGCACCCTGCTTATCCTACTGCATGTCGTCAAAGAGTTGTCCACGGGTCGACTACAGCGCACTCGACAAAACATGCAGGCAGCAACTCCGGAAATCGTGCATGTTTTAGGCCAGTTGTACGCTGACTCGATCTCGTTCTGGAGTGCACGTCTTGACACGCGCGACGAGGCTGTCATACCAGAGGTCCTACGCATCATGAGCTTAAGTCTTCTTGCTATCAAGATCTTGAGAAGACTTCTGGTGGTGGGTTATGAACATCCAAATAGAGATCAAGATGTGGTTTCGTTCTGGAGCCTGGCCGAGCAGCAGCTTGGCGCATTCATGCAGACCAGGCACATCTCTCGAAGCCCAGCTGTGATTTCATTGCTCGAGAAGAACATGCTACAATTGGCCAAGCTCCATCAAGAAATGGCAAAAGACCACTCGGCGGCTTTCATACTTCTCCCAAACTCGCTGGAACTCGTGAAATCATATTGGGGACTTGTCAAAGAATTTGGGCAGTCATTTGGCTCGAAAGAAGCAGTGACTTCAGTGATAGCATCGTCAACCATTGGTATGGACGGAGATGTGGGTGACGATCGATCAGCAACAGAGAAGCTGGCTTTGAAAGGATTACTCATACTGCGTGCTTGTGTAAAGATGGTCCATAATCCAGCACAGACATTTAAAACACGCACACCAGATGATAAAGAGGAGAAGGTGCAAGCTACCGAAGCAGTGAAACAACAGCTCTTATCACAGGCTATGATCGAGGAGATCATGGAAGTCATTGTCACCAAGTATTTCGTCTTCCGTGCTAGTGACCTTCGGGAGTGGGAAGAAGAGCCAGAAGAATGGGAGAAGCGGGAAGAAGGTGAAGGAGAAGACTGGGAGTTTTCCATCCGATCTTGTTCGGAGAAACTATTCCTGGACCTTGCCATTAACTATAAGGAGGTGCTTGTGCAACCTCTCCTCCAGGTGTTCTTTTCTGTCGCAACGCTTCAGAATGAGGATGTGCTATTCAAAGACTCTGTCTACACCGCTATTGGGCTATCGGCTCCTGTGGTGCATGACCAACTAGACTTTGATGCGTTCATCAAAAACGTACTTGCTGTTGAGGTACAGAAGTCTAAACCTGGATTTAACATCATCCGTCGACGAGCAGCAATCCTCATCGCTCAATGGATCCCGATCAAGCTGAAGGAGCGACCGCTGGTATATCAGATGTTCCAACATCTGTTACGAGGTGACGACCCTGTCAACGACCAGGTGGTGCGTGTCACAGCTGCTCGTCAGTTCTGCAAGATCGCGGACGACTGGGAGTTCACAGCCGAGCAGTTCCTGCCTTTTGCTGATGAGATCTTGTCGCGGATTATGCATTTGATCGAGGAGGTTGAGCTCACGGAGACAAAGATGGCTCTGCTCAATACAATCTCTGTAGTCGTCGAGCGGATGGACCACCATATTTCGCCGTTTGCTGAGCGCATCGTCAGTCTTCTACCGCCACTCTGGGAGGCCTCAGGGGATGAGCATTTAATGAAGCAAGCTATCTTGACAATTCTTGCTAGACTGGTCAATGCTATGAGGGTGGACTCATTGCCTTTACATTCAATGGTCTTCCCAATCATTAAAGGAGCGGTCGAGCCGGGCTCGGAGACTCAAGTATACTTGCGCGATGATGCTATGGACCTGTGGGCATCTATACTTGTCCAAACACCAGTACCGGCTTCAACAGACCTTTTACAATTGGTACCATACCTTTTCCCGATCTTCGAGTTGGGCTCGGACAATCTGAGGCAAGCTCTTGAGATTGCTCGATCATATATACTGCTTGCGCCAGGTCATATGCTATCCGACAGTAACCGCGCAACACTTTTCACGCATCTCGCCAACCTCTTTGGCACGCTTCGCCCGGAAGCGAATGGCATGGTGTGTAACCTCGTTGAGGACACAATTCGGGCGGCGCAGATGCTAGGAGGCGAACAAGCTGTGGCGCAGACCGCCTCTGACCTGACCCGGACAGGCTTTCTTGGCAAGCTTTTAGAGGGACTTCACGGAAGCTGGACTGCACATTGCACCACTGGTCCCCTTGCACAAACTGCTTTAGTCGACGGCATCGTGGAAACCGACTACTTCTCCATCCTTGCACGGCTTATACTTGGGAGCGATGTGGAAAGCTTCTGTCAAAGCTGCACAGCGGCCGCAGCATTCAGTCGCAGCAACTCGTCAACAGACACCTTGGAGTCGACCATGAAATGGCTGCTCGAGGAGTGGTTCTCACACTTCGAGAACGTCGGTGATCCGAGTCGACGCAAGCTCATGTGCCTTGCTCTTACCAAGCTCCTACAAACAGCCCAGCCCTTCATCTTACTCAACCTGCAATTACTCATGACTACATGGACAGACGTTGTCACCGAGCTACGCGAGGACGCCACTGGTACGTCGGGAGATTCTTTGGTCTACTCGCTTGCCGCAGATCCGGACGCAGCGGATGCATCGCGGACGCCGGAAGATGATAGAAGCCGAGAGTACTCACAAAAAGACGAAGTACATTCCATACCGTTGCCGCAATGGATCCAGATGCACCTACGGCAGAGCATTTCAGCATGCGGCGGCGAAGAGCGCTTCCAGGAGGAATGGTTGGCTAACGTGGATCAGGATGTGTTGAAAGCATTTGGAGCGCTAGGGATCATGTGATCGAGTGTCCGAGCTGAGCGAACTGGGTCTTCTTGCGAGTCGTCCTGCGCCTCTCCGACTTTGAATAAGAATGTAGATTGCAACCAGCGCGCCAAAGCAGGGCTTCTCATGCATGGCTGGTGCTTCCACCCTTTACCACATCTTCTCTTATGCGTCTTCTCTCAATGATGCATAACTCGATCCTGTTTAGCTTTGTCCTCGATATTGCGCGCATTACCATATTAGATAGTCCTCTCTGCGACCCTGGACGACACAGACTCCAGCTGATGCGCCTTGCAAACAGCCGTCTTCCGAAGTGCATTGGTCGTGATCTGCTTCAGGAGTATCGAGGTGCTTTCGCAACTCGATGGTGCATCAGGTCCCGTAGCCAGATGCAGTCGTATGTGATATCGCGGAACGTCTTCCCAGCTGGCTCTTTCCTTTTCGAGGCATCGAAAGATAGCAGATCGTGACGCGTATCGTTCTTCTCGTCTGTCGGTGACTCTAAACAACGACTAATCCACAGAAGCCCTTCAATCATCATCGTGAATCACAATGCCAAGCTCCTCTTCCGCCGTCGGAATTGCGACATCATCATTCTCCTGCTCTCTCGTTCCTGCAGGAGCTCTGGCTGGCGTCGCAAATTTCCTCTTCAAACCTCCCTCCGCCTCTGTAGACTCCTCACCACCGACCTGTCCACCCTTCCCCTTCTGCTTCCTCATCTTGACCTTTTCTCTCTTCTTCCGTCGTTTCTCTAGTGCCTCCTCATCCGCTCGCCTCCTCTCCTCAATCTTCGCTAAGTGCTCTGCGTCCTTCTCCTCACGCTCAGTCTCCTCATCCATTGCTCGTAATCGCTCGTACTCTCGCCGCCGACTTGCTTTGTAGACATGGAACTCTCCCGAGCCAGCTCCAGCGCTGGATCCTTGGACGTTCGCGACGATTTCTGGGGGCGCCGCGGCAGGTTTAGAGAGTGCTGTGGAAGCTGAAGGGAGGCGGATTTCGCGTGTAGGGTTAGCGAAGAGCGCATTGACTGAGGCGGATTGTTGTGACGTGGGTGAGAGAGCACGCTTTTTGGTTACAGGGCCCCGAAATGGTTTCTTGAACGGCTCAGTGTTAGACGTCGCCATGATGGATGAATTAGCAATACATAGGTTGTTTTGTCCTAAACGAGATCTACCTGGAATTTGTAGAGGCATCTTCACATGCTTCGCTGACTAAAGACAAATGATGTCGCCACAGCTTCGTCTCGTGCCCCACGCTCATGATATATACCAATACCAAACCAAAACATACTTTCGGTGCATATGACCTATCATTCACGAAGATAACCAAACTTCCTAGGAGTCCTTATATTCTGTTTTCTGGCTTAGCATCACACCTCTTCAGAGAAGTGCTACAGCGACCTCAAGATGGGCAAACCACGCCTTATCATCCTCATCAGACATGCTCAAAGCGAAGGGAACAAGAACCGCGAGATCCACCAGATGGTGCCCGACCACCGCGTCAAACTCACCGACGAAGGCTGGCAACAGGTGCGTTATTAAGATCCAGATCAGCCCTCCTCATCAACTCAATAAGCAATACCTGACTAACACACCAGGCTGAAGATGCCGGACGTCGCCTACGCCACCTCTTGAAACCAGACGACACTCTTCAGATATACACTTCTCCTTACCGACGGACGCGTGAGACTACCGAAGGCATCCTTAAGACTTTGACTGCTCGGAATGATCCTGATGATCCCGCACCATCCCCCTTCTCCCGATCCAAAATAAAGGTCTACGAGGAGCCAAGGATCCGGGAGCAGGACTTTGGCAACTTCCAACCCTGCTCGGCGGAGATGGAGCGGATGTGGAGGGAGCGAAGTGATTACGGCCATTTCTTCTACCGCATACCGAATGGTGAAAGTGCGGCGGATGCCTACGATCGAATAAGTGGGTTCAACGAGAGTTTGTGGCGACAATTCGGCGAGAAGGACTTTCCGAGTGTTTGTGTGCTCGTCACTCATGGGTTGATGTCGAGGGTATTCCTGATGAAGTGGTGCGTGTGCATTTGTCCATCTCATCACCAACCAAAGACACTAACAAAAACCGCAGGTATCACTGGTCCGTGGAGTATTTTGAAGACCTGCGCAATGTTAACCACTGCGAGTTCATCGTCATGCAGCAGAACCTCGACAGCGGGAAGTTTGTGCTGCAAAACCAGCTCCGGACATGGTCTGAGTTGAAACGACAGAAAGCCCAGCAGACCCGAGTGGCGGAGGAGGCAAGGAAAGACCCACAACGACGCAACACACTGTCGAGTTTCTTGGCCGAACAGGAAGAGAGCCCTGTCATTCTGCCGCAGAAATGGGGCGGGTGTGTCGGAGGCTGTAATCACCATCACGAGCAATTCCCACGTCGAGAAAAGGAGGCAGCTGCGAAGTCTGCGCGAGATATAGCCTTGCCACCAGCCGCCACAACATTGCAAACTCACGACACTACCACAAATGCAGCAACAGCTGCACCTTCTGCAGCCTCTCCCGCCACTGCAAGCAAACCAAGCGCGCTCCCTCCGCTCCCCAGTCACAGCCACCAAACATCCTACCTCTTCTCCGGGCGTGACGGTGGAGGCGGCGACATGACGCCGCACGAAATGAGCGACGCCGACTCCGACAACGGTAGCGGCGCATCATACTTCGACCCCTCGCACCCGTTCGACAAAAACTCCCCCTCGCCACCACAAGCTCGCCACAAGCAGAAGCCCACGCGTAAGCCGACTGTGCAAGATCTCGAGCGCTGGGCAACAGAGAGCGGGATGGGTCGGGGTACGAAAGCGGATCCTTTAGGGGACGAGGCTGAGGATGATGAGGATGAGGAAGAAGACGAGAATGAGAGCGAGAACGTGGCTGTGCGTGCAGGAGAGGCGCGGGAGCATGAAGGGCCAAACGTCGAGAGGCTGGACCATGTCGATCTCCACGCCGCGGAGGAGGAAGATCGCGGGCTGCGGGCGAGTGTGTATTGATTGAGAGGGAATGTGCAGACGTGGGAGTATGAGAGATTGTGCAAACAATGGAGTAATGGAGCATTGTTGTTAGACACCCTACGCGACGAGATGACATGACATGAAATACCTAACCAAACATACAAAGTACATAACGTCCTAACTCTACGCTTGTACGAACGACCTGAACCATCTGAGCTTCTTTCTGAATCTCCACGCGTCTCATCGTAATCATCTGTACAGTGTCTACAACAGCGGAGGGAGGAGGGAAAGAGAGGAGAGGAGAAGCACCATCGCGCTCCTCTCGGGACCGAGAGTTTACATGCTTCATTGGAGATCGAAGAACTATAGTGAAGGTGCAAGGCAAGAGGAATATGTGCTGTAGGGACTCGAGGGAGGTAAATGGTTGGGGCGATGGGTGATGAAGCATACTTATATATGTGGGTAAGATCCGATGGGAAGGAAGAAGTACATAGTGGTTGTTGTCCCAAGTATACAGTCCAAAAAGTATATGGAACAATCCATTCAAAATTAATAGAAAATGTATAGGAACATGACCATAGAATGCATACAATACATGTACCTTACATACAGAACGCCATGAGTGATATTGCGCCGGACCTGCCGTCGCCATGTCGTGCCATTATGCTATGCCATTTCATGCCATGCCATGCCATTCCATGCGATGCCATGCCGTGCCCACCATCGAAGAGAAGAAGAAAGGAAGAAGAGGAGAATTGAATGATCCGTGAATAGCAATAAGTATGAAAATGAAACGCCAGGCAAATGCGTGCGGTGCATTCTTGAATCGTTGAGAAGAAACCGTGACAGAAGTGCGAGGGATATTAATGCAACGATGCATGAATGGCAGATCGATGGATCGACAAGTCAGATCCTTTGGGCTGTCGTGAAACTGACCGCGTCGTGTGTATGTCGTAGGTATATCGTCCAGGCATGCACAACATGATTGAAGATGCAGTGCATCAACATGAACGACGATGATGGATATGCAGTGCAGTACGTTCGGTGATGCAAATCGGCATAAACATAAAAGCATCAAATCGTGACATGCCGGCGGTGCCGAACCAGGCAAACCCCATTTTAGAACAGACTGGATATTGTAATCAAATGTCGTCCGATATGAAGATAGGAAACAAAAGAGGGTTTCATGCTCGTGCGAGTCGTGACGTCGGAAAGCGCATGTTGAGTTTCCGCAAAAGCGCCGCTGACGTGAGTCGGGCGTCGGGCGCTCGGCGAAACGGCAAATGGTGTGGTGCGAGATGCTTCATCGATATGGCGGTGGAATGATGTCGGGCACGATCGTCGACACCACTATACAACCCCCTCTTGCAGATGATGCGGTGCGACGATGCAACATCACGTCAAGGCCGCAAGTCACGGTGACTTTCCGGAAGAGTTCCCCCGTCGCGTCGTTGGGTATCTTCTCGGTAGGAATGAAGGAAGTCCCGAAACCCCTTTAGAATCATGGATGAAACATCCGACGATGCCTGACTGCCAGCAGTCTCATTATGGCGCGTCAGACGGTGGTACTGTTGAGTCGGCGTTTTTGTGTCGTAAGCTGAGTTCATCAAAGGAGAGTCACAAACATCGTAGTGCGTATAGATGGATTTCATAGCTGAGAGAGATGGAAAACGGTGGTATGTTTGAAACTATTTCAATCACGACGACCACGCTTCCCGAACGCCTCGGCCTCCGGATGGACGACACGCATATGTCTCGTTAATGCATCGTTTCGTGAAAATGTCTTTTCCTCGCGACACATCGGACACCGGACCTTTTGTTTGCGACCATTGTGGATGGTATCCTCGTGCCGAGTGAGGTCGTAGGGTCTTGAGAAGACCGTGTTGCAAGGCTTGTTCGTCGACGGATTGATTCGAGTACAGCGATGCGGGCCCGCTTGGGAGTTGCGCGCCATGATGGCGGCGGATGTCATACCAGCGGTGGAAGGATCAGGTGATGCGCTGGATCGTGGTGACTCAGAACCTGAGCCAGATGACGCAGCTGTGGCCGAACCGTTACTAGTAGCCTCGTGAAGATGCGCCGGCTGGGAGCGATGTACTTCACGCTTGTGCTTTTGCAAGTTCGCTGGTGAGTCGAATCGTTGGGTGCAGCCGTGGTAAGTGCATGTGTACGTGCCGGTGTTGGCGCGAGTGTCGGCAGGTCGTCGGATCACAGGCTTCTCCTCATCCAGCGAGCCCGTCGAGGACTCCATCGAGGTCAGTGTAGCAGGGAACGGCGGTGTGGCGTCAGACGTTTGGTAGGTCGGCATCTTTGCGGAAGCATAGGATGTGACCGGGTAGGACATGTTCGGCACTGTTGCTTGCGGCATCGGGTTTTGTGGCAAGTTCATGTATCCGTACATATCGCCACCAGCCAAGCCATCTGCTGGGGTGGCGCGAAATTTCGGCGTCGTCTGCATTTGTAAATTGCCAAAGCTGAACCCCTGTGGCCACTGCTCGGTTCCACCGGTGTGCGTTTTGTAGCCAGTCGGAACATTATCCTGAAAGAGCGGTGCTTGGTCCTGTTCGTTGTAGTCGAGCAACGCGTCCTTTGGCGATATCGTCTTGGTTGGCTCGCGGTTGAGCTGCGGTCGGTGTTGCGCGTACTCTGCCTGTTCCGCCTGCTCTTTCTGTTTCTGCCGCATGCCCGCTGCGGTGCCTACACCATTGGTTGACGCTGGGTACGTATGCGCAGCGAACGGCGAACCATTCCTGAATGGTGACCGTTCCCGCGATACACTAGCCACGGGATTCGGAGATTGTGATCGTGCGATGTTTGCCGTTTGCAGTCGCTGCGACATCACGCTGCTGTGTGGTGAGAGGAAAGTTTGGGCAGGTTTGGTGGTGTGGGCGGGAGCAGCGGAGAGCGCGAGCGACGGGTTGTAAAGCTCATCTTGATATGCTTGCGATTCCGTTCTGAAGAGTTGTACCCCAGGGTTTGGTCGGACGGGATCTGCGTGGGCAAAAAGTAAGCAACCATCGTGACCAATTTTCATGTCGTCCACCCATGACTCACCACTGCTGCCTGCTAGATTGTACTGGTTGGTATCGATCGAGTCTCCGACGCCAGATTGCGGCGTGGCCGGAGAATCGTTTCCACGGCTGGACATTGACCGGTGAGAAGAATGTGCGTAGTCTGGAGTGTATTCTTCGACGTGGTGATCAATGGCGAACGATTTCATTGCCTGGTGAGCGGAAAACGCCTGTGCGGATTGTGTTGGGACGTATCCCGCGGTCAAGAAGTTTGACTGCACGGGTGTATGTGATGGAGTCAAGAGTTTCGAATACTCGATGAACTGGGTCGGCGGGTATTCGGAATTGGCGATGCTGGGTTGATAAGAGATGTTCTGACCGTATGGTGAAGGTGGACCGGTCGAGTTGATGGTTGAAGCAGACGGAGTGCGCTGGTGCGGTCTGTTTCTTTTGAGTCCGTTCTGTATCGTGCCTGCTGGCCCTCCCATGCTCATGTGCTGTATGTCCCAGTCGGATGCGCTCGGCGAACCGGCTGCAAATGCTGGTTGTAGGGTAGGGTAGTTATCGATGCTGGGTGGTAACAGCGAGGAGGCAGAGTAGTGCTGAGCGTAGTGCAGCGATGGGTACTGGCCGTCGTTCATGCAGAGCGATGGGTGGTGTGGTTCTGTGGCGGGTGGGTCACGGCCGTGGTAGGCTTGATCGGAATAGTAATGGTAGTCGATGTCGGTGGCGAGGATGGATAGTGGTGGTGGCGTGTAGATATATAAGTGTGCGTGTAGATGTCGAGTTGAGGGTGTCGTCGTCGTCGTCTCCAAGAAATGCGGGAGACTTTTGAGAGGGAGCGATGACGCGGTATACATAGAAAGCTTCAAAGTTTCACTTAGTCATCGGGACTGGAGTGACGCCGAGAGTGGAAGACGGTGGAGATCGAGGGAAGTGTTAAACGGCACGAAAAGTATGAATGCTGTTCATGTAATAATGGAACGGTCGGCTGATGATCAAATGGATGAGTCTCGGCGGAATTGGGTCTTATAGCGAGGGCAGGATATAGACGTCGTGGTATAATAATAAGACACAACACATCATGGCGACGTGACAGTGCGACCGTACGGGCCGTACAAGACTGCACAGTATACAGTACTGAAGGATGCTCCAGACCCGGCAAAGTGCGAGTCAACCTAGGCGGTCCTCATTCGTCCATCGCGACAGTGCGCCGACTAGGGCCTAGTCGATCGTTTGTCCCTGCGTCGAGGGCTCGTCTGGCAGAACACAACCTGCTGCTCAGCCACGGACTCCCTGTCAGACGGCCATGCGGCCGTGCATCTTTCTTGCCGTGTGCCTGAACAATACGACGTGGAAAAGCTCGGCCTTGCTTGGTCAGACTCGCGACACCCAGTCAGCTTCGTTCTTTCTGTGCCGGGATGCCCTATCGGTTTGGTCGTGTGCCGGCAGACTCGGATCCATCGTGCCATTGCATATGCAGCACCCACGTTCTTGCTTCTCTTCCTCCCGCCGCCCTGGATCTGGTAGGTTCACGCTTGGCTGGGACAGTATGTATCGTAGGTTTCGTACTGTGCGTGGGATCTTGGGATTGGCAGCACCACTTCCGTCACCGTCTGTGATCGTCGGCCCCGAAATGTCAATCCAGTACAGTTCGCAGACCGGCGGCCGCCCTTCCGACCATACTAATCCCCGCAGACCTAAAATCGGACGTGCCGGCGTCTTCTTTGCACATAATCCCAGATTGTTTCGGGCTCACAGGGAACCTTACTGGCGGCTATACATATGGTGACTATGAGACGGGTTCCTGGCATGCCGTGACTACTTTATCGTGCGCTCCAGACAGTGTACAGCTGGGCCCAAGTGGTCCAGCGAGACTTTTGCCTAGAGCCTCTGTACGTAATTATGTGCCATGTGACCATCAGTCCCAAGCGCAGCAAGAGGCTGCCAAGACGCGTAAGGACGCTCCTCCTGATCAGTCGTTGTGTCTGTTCAAGTTATGATTCCAACGGTCAAGCCCCATGATCTCGGACTCACCTACTCACAGCTTGTTCAGACATGCTGAACATGTTGCTTGGCGCACTCCGCCGTGTCCGTAATGTGTGTGCTGCACACCGTTACCGACGCCGCCAAACGCCGGAGTCTCGGCACAACGAGACCGCGCAACAGCTGCGTCCTGCATGCAGTCAACAGTCCTGCCCTCACCATTCTTTCACGGACACTGAAGTTTCTGAGCGCTGTATGCTCACGTAAACTGCCGCGATAGCCAGACCAGCATAAGAAAGCTGACAAAAGCAGAATACTTCCAATTACTCAAGGCAAGTGATTGGCATCAGCCCCACGTTCGGATGTCCCAAGACAGCCCTACCAGCTTCCCTGCAGTAATTCTCTGGGATGAGCGTCATATACCGTGGCGCAGGCTGCTTGGCAATCGGTGATTTGCTACAGACCTGCTGCGACAAGCCACAGCCCAGATCTCTTGTGGCTTTTCCAGATCTCGGATTAAAGCGCATCCGTGGGATAGCGAGCCCAAAAGCCGAGATCTGTGGCTCAGGCAGTCCATTGCTTGCCAATCAAACACTCGGTTTCGCGAAGGAATGCAAATTTCTGCTGCATACATGGTGCAGCTGTATAGGCGATGCCGAGACAGCACAGCATGCCATTTCATGCTGCGTATGGACTGAGCCGTATGTGCCCAGAAACCATCATGTTCATCGAGACGGTTCAGCATACATCGGACGAACGCGAAGTGTCGCACCACCTGGAAGATTCCAGCTGGATGCACAACGCAGAAGAGATTTTTCAATACCCTTGTTGCATGCCAGCTCCTACCACACACAGCACAAATCCAGGTCCTGGAGCAGCGTACACTGCCTGCTGCCTGGCTAGCTATGCAAGAACTTGTCAAGCAGATTCTGTACGTAGATGTATATGATAGGACTGCCAAGGAAGAGCTGTGACAGATCTTGCAATCGTGAACATGAACCCGGACGTGATGTTGGATCTAACTGCAGGTGATGTCACATTAGAGCCGCGCGACAACCGCGCTTCTCCGAGTACATGTAGCATGTTCTCGTCATGTTTGCAACATGACGAGAACGTCGAACATAATAGAGGTACAGCATGCAATCGGTCGACGTCCGAGACATGCGACTGTATATTCAATCACCTGTGAGGAGGGTTAAGCCAAGAAGTTCGTAACATCGTATCTGTTAATTTACGGTATCGATAATGTATTGCGGACTATTTCCGGAGCCTTGTAAGCGAGCATCTTATATGCGTCTAGCAAGTCCCTAGGATATGCACCATGCCTATATAAGGGTTATATTGTACGGGCCCAACGCTTTGGATGATTGAACTCTTGTGGTGACTTAGCGGGGCCATCGGAACGAGTAGAAGAAGCTTAGGACGAGGCTCCCTTCAGCAAGAGCTAAGCGATCCACCCGGGACCGACATCTGTTTGTGGAGCTCCAAGAGTCGGAGATGCTTCGGACCCGGTCGTAGTATATGTGTCTGTGTACATGGCTGACATCCAGAAAGGAGATGGCGCCTTCGAAGTGACGGCAGGCATTGCACGTCAAAAATGGCGGACGACAATGATTCCAACTGGACCTGGTACTATCGCTATCCTGCCGATACAGCGAGAGGAGAAGTGACATCGACACTGCTTTTTCGTCCATGACCAACACCACGGGCTAGCACTTCCAGACGTCCAGCTTGAATGCGATGCTTCTTCATGACCTGTACCCACTCGACTTCGTCATCGACTTGCGCACCACTATCATCATCAAGCTCCTCTACCAGAAGTGAGATTATCATGCCAAAGTCGGCGCCCATCCGGCCCAGACTGCCTGCGCAGTAGAGGACTTGCGTGAGAAGGGACTCACGAGCTTGCTTGTCTTGGATATTGGGGAGATATTCTCGCAGAGTCTTTGTGAGCATATCGACAAGGTGTAGCGAGAACGAGCACAATGGCGAAGGCAGTGGTAGAAGCGGGTCATTCGCTGGTGAATCCCGGGTGTCGGAATCTGGGGTTGGCAGGCCAGACGGGAAAATGCTTTTGTACATACTGACGATGTTGAAACTCTGTTCGCGGAATATTTCAATATAGCGCTTCAGATAGCGCTCGCTCTGGGTTCCTAGAGCACTGCCGATCGCTGCTTGCTTACTTGATGTGTCAACTCGCTGTGTCGTTTCCTGGTCAGCTAGTTCTCGTAGCGGTTCTAATGCTTCCAGCGTGGAGTGCAGGGTACGAAGTCGGCAGACCAGAAACAGATCTCCAAGCGCTCCATCGGTGCTAGCAGCATTTACGGAGACCTTTAAAGCCTGGGTCGACGTCGCGGATGTCTTGAGCTGGCCATAATCATCTTCTGCGAGATCTGGTGCGATCCTTCGTAGCCAGCCGCTGAGTCTCATTGCCCCTGCCAGCTTCAGTGTTGGACTTTGTAGAGACGTGATCAGAATGGTGGTCAAGTTTCGCATCTCTTCCTCTGCCTGCTTTGACATGCCTCCAACCAGCTCCGATTGTGGATATAGTCCCTTCAACCTCTTGATATGCGCCTGTAAATCTAATGCAGATGCGTACGACGTTGTCGTGCTAGATACTGTTGCGGTGCCTGAGGTTTGCGCAGCAGTTATCGTGGAGGAGAGGAGCGAGGGTAGGTCTAGCACATCGGAGACTCTGTCCACGTTGCGCGACAGCAGCATTGCCCGTTTCCGTCTGTCGAGGACTGCGTTGTCAATACTCCGGTCATATTTCTCTGCAAAAGCGGTTGCCGCAGAGTCAAGCTCCGGGAGTTCATCTTGCAAGACTGTAGTTTGTACACCAAGTTCAGGAAGTAGAGCCGTGAGCTTGTCGAGCTGAGAGGACGACTGTATCACGGCTTTGTGAGACCGCTTGGCAAGCGCTTGTAGATTGCGAAGGTGGAACTGAGAGGCATGAAGGAGGGACGATGGCTCGGTAGTTGTTAAATCTGCCAAAGACAGGGTGCTGAGCCGATCAAGATAGGTTATCGTGTGATGCGCATTGGTCGCGGTCGATGCGGAAGTGAGCGTGGAAGAGGCGTCGAAGTGTGGCCGAAGGAGATCATACAGATCGGACATTGTAGCCAACGCAGTGGATCAGTTGTGAAGTCTTTCATTACATGGAACCTCCAGGAAACGTGGTACTGATCAACGTGTATGTTCCGAGCCAGAGCTTGAGAAACATCTAAAGGCCGTGTGGCAGAATAATAAGGTACGGTGTCATGAGGGTTCGCAGAAGTGGCGCTAGCACTATAAATGCTTTCCTCGTAATCAATAATTCGCCTTCGCATGACAGGGTAAACTTCCACATCTCTTCGAAGAGACTATCAATCTCATATACAGTGAGGACTGGGGGGATAAGCACGGTACATACGTTAAGGTCGGCGTCTAAGCGTTGCTGCTCTTATTGCAAACCTGGGACGAAAGTCGTACACCTTCCAATTTGCATCAAAATGTTGCTTTATCCAGATGATATCGTTAGTCTGAAGGACGACCCCTCCCAACTGGCAATCGTGGAACGAACACACCAGGATGTTGACACCCATGAGCCGAACCTTCTGAGATCGAAGTCCGTGGACATGTTATCAGAAGGCCTGGACAATACCGCTTTCCAGCTCTGTATGCGAACGGGTATTCCACCCAAAGGCGCAGTGTACGTTCGGGCACTTAACTACGCGGAGGGTATTCTCATCGCCGAATCGAAGTTGGATCTGATTGATCGTTCGTTATTGATCGGAGATGCAGTAAGGAAGGAGGGCAGCATGAGTGGCGTGGTCATCAACACATTTACCACGTGCGATCTCCAACCCATGACAGAAGTTCACTACAAAGAGCATCACACGCTTCGCGGGCTGGTACCTCCAGTCGGATTGTATCCGGAGTTCAAAGTTGAAGTAACTCCCCCACCGATTCTGAATATAGATGCCAGAGAGTTGATGGAAGCGGATGGACTTTCAGAAGACGATATCGTTGTCTACAAGGACTGGATCGGCCGTGTGGATCTGATACGGTCGAACCTCGTGCTTATGCTGGCGGACAAATGTGTCGTAGAGATTCACGACGACCTGGGAGAGCATGTCAATGGCTCGGATGAGTTCTTCGTACCAGGAGACATAGCTCTTTCCAAAAAGGGCCATTTGCGCAATGGGAAATGGATATATGGAAGCTATAATCCGAATACGCCACCGGTCGGGACAGTGGTTGAAACACGAGCTGTTGCGGCTGAGGTTGAATGGCTTCAACGACGGATAGGCTGCAAGGATGCCCAGGTACCTCCGGATTCCCTGGAGCGAGAGGAACTGGACTCTCGGCATTTCAAGGTGTACGATCGTACTAGACTGCCTACTCAAGAAAATACAGGTGATGTATCAGACCTATTATCATACTCAGAACCGCAGATCCGTTTGGGACTGAGGGTCCGCTTCAAGGATCTTGGACAAGCCTGCACAAAATACACTGCACTAGGTGATACAGGTGGCCTGAAAAGGATAGATCGGAAAGACACTCTTGGATACGACCTCAACTTTCTTGACGTCGTCAGATTTCGGACTTCTGTTTCTGTACAGTGGCAAGACCTGTCAATCACGACCGAAAATAGTATCTCCCTGATTCCCGACGATGCGATCCACGATGAACATATGGCGTGGCCTGCAGAAATCGTACATACGCTGGATATGGTAGAAGTGCCAGACTCGGAAGTGGGGCGACCGCGCAAGGTTGGTGTGATACAGACCGTCAATGCGGAGGATCGGTTAGCACGAGTGCAATGGTGTCCAAGCGCTTCCATACAGCGTGGCGATGGTGGGCATGGACAGATCGAAATCCTCTCAGCTGTTATCGGCACTTCGAGTGGTGAGTTTGAAGAGATTAGCCTGTACGATATCGAGACCCCTGCACTCATTAATGTCAGGAGAGGTGACATCGCTTTGGTTGTCAATAGGTCGTGGTTGAATTCTAGTGCCTGGACCACATCTGCAGAGCGTGACTGGGTCGGTGAGATCGTTGATACTAGGCTTGACGGGCAATTGACCATCCGACTTGGTATAGCAGACGAGGTTCGGGACGTTATACTGAAGCGCGAGGATGTGCTGGTGGCAATACGATCGGACGGTACAGGTTCTTGGGATGAATTCGAAGGAGATGGAGAGTATGAGTCTGACGATGCAATGGATGGTGTGGAGGTGACGCTCGATGGATCTGGCAACCTAGGCGTGTGGCATGGAATAAGAAGCTTGGACGACGACGAGGACTCAGATGATGAGGAGCTGGAGGAGCAAGCAACATATGAGGACGAGAATGGCCAAGAACTGGACGAGGACGACGTAGAAGGCGAAGACTGGGAGTCAGCCGACGGCGATATTGATGATGACATTGAGATGGACAGTCCTGCAGACAAAGCCTCACAAGACGCTCATGGGAATCCAGTAGAGGCTGCTGCGACTCCTGTACCTATACCTACTGCATCAACTTCAGGTCCGGAACAGTACGCAATACTAGAAACGGCAATCCCAATTTCCCACGAATTCTACGACTCTCCTTCGACGCCTAGCCCAGCACACCTCAAACGCACAGCGAAGGAGCACAAGATTCTTCGAACTCCATCAAATCTACCAGACGGCGTGTTTGTACGGACCTGGGAATCTCGCCTCGATCTTCTACGGATTCTCCTTGTCGGCCCGTCGGAGACACCTTACAACAACGCGCCTTTCATCGTAGATATTCATCTCCCACCACAATTTCCCACGGAACCGCCAAAAGCGTTCTTCCATTCCTGGCCAGGTGAACCAGGTCTCGGCGGTGTCGGCCGAGTCAATCCGAATCTGTATGAAGATGGGAAGATCTGTCTCAGTCTACTTGGCACCTGGGAGGGTGGGAAGGGCGAAGGCTGGAACGCCACTCGCAGCACACTTCTACAAGTCATCGTATCTTTGCTCGGGCTTGTGCTGGTCAAGGAACCCTACTTCAACGAAGCTGGATATGAGCATCTGGTCGGTCTTGAGGAAACGAAACGACCATCAGCACTATACAGCGAACGGACGTACCTGCGGGCTAGATCGTTCGTCATTACTGCCCTCGCACGATTGCCAATAGCCGGTGAGAGGGTGGCGACCGGCGTGGAGGGCTTTGAAGATGTGCTGAAATGGCTGTATTGTGATATGGCTGGCCCACGCCTCATCGACAAGGTGACAGAAGACGTCCAGGGGGTGCTACAGCGGAGTGAAGCGGGAGATCGGGAGACCGACGGGCTTACCGTCATGTCCAAAGGCGCTTGTATCTCACTGAAGCGTGTCTTGGAAAAGCTAAGACAGCTACAGTAAGGGTGCGGAGGACGATATCGTTAGTAAAGACAAGATAAGGTAGCAATCGTTCGAGTTGCTTCGCGTCTGTCTACGCAGCATATCAAAGCAGTCTTCTGTTACTGATTGTAAAGTCGGTAGGTCGGGGACGAGTTCCCAGCTAGACATGTCGAAGATAAAATTGGAGAGAGAGCTGATGACAGATTTCGAAGACAAATTCGAGGACAAACTTGCACGGAAATTTGCAGCAAAGCCTAGATATCTCTTACTGAAGGTATAAATTCTTTAAATCTGTTCAGAGAACCACCGCGCACGACGTACATAGGAAAATCTCCTTTGGAACTACAAGCACATTTTGTGCCAACACCATAATCCCAACAAACTGCGAACGCGCCTCGACTGCTAATTGCTATTTTCAAATCGCACCACATCACAGCATGATGAGAACAACCAACGTAGGGTTCCTCGACCTACCGCTGGAAATTCGGCAACAGATCTATCGAGAATGCCTACCCCGAACGTACGGAGGAGACTATCTTGCGCAACTAGCTTACAGAGGCGATGATCGACTCCTTCAAATCCGCGAGGCGGCACGTCACCTCAACTCCGAAATCTGGGACGAGTGGCGCATGGATTGTGAGACGATGCATTTTCGAGTGGCAGCGACCAAGTGGGATCCGCCACCTCTGACGAGACTTCCTGTCCTGCGCACCTTGGTCGTCGAGTATGAGCAGCCCCCAAACAAACTGGATATATGTTGTCCGCGTTCAGACTGTGATTGCAGCAAGAATCAAGACCAGCGAGCTCGAGGCGAGAGGACGCTGGCGACCATGTATTTCAACCTAGTTCGCTTCCTCACCTGGCTCACGCAGTCAGGTAATGCCCAGCACATGCAATACCTCGACGTCAATTTTCTTGGGTGCGACACCGGATGCCCCAGCTGGTATCGAGAAGTCTACGAATGCGGCTATGACGACGACACGTTGGAGTACACGGAGGAGCTACTCGGTTTCTGCTTCACCTCGAGGACTGCCGCCAATGGGCGCGAGGTCACTGTAATTGAGTCCCTACTCATGCCATTCCAAAAGTTCCCTGTCGTACCGAAGGTGAAAATCTGTACATTTGGGCCTCCTAGCGAGAAGGAAACATGGGAGGAGGATCCGGTCGAATTGGCAAAGTTCCGAAAGCTAGACACACAGTTCGATGGGCACTACGTAGCTACACTCATGACATGCTGGCAGCTCTGGATGGAGGGTATGAGAGACACTCACTGGCGTCGGCTTGTGTACCTTTCTCAATGGTCCAGGAATCAGCTCCTCCATGAAGAAGATATGGACACAGATGATAGCGACGGAGATGATACCGATGGATATGGTCCAAACAGAGATGGTTTTACCGATGGACATGATCCAGACGAGTATGTTTCACCCGGGGGAGACGACCCGTACAGAGATAATCTTACCTAAGGAGATGATACCGATGGAGATGATGCAGACGGTGACGGTGCCGACGAAAATGATTATGACGAAAATAGCCTCCCTGCGTTGGAAAGTGGAATCTAGTCGGGAGTGATTACGGCGATCAACGTTCAAGAACCGCCTGAGATGCATTCTCCCGTTAGAGACAGAGGAGCAACATGTGGTTCATGCAGGTATGTCAGTGTTAAAAGTAGATATGTCAGCGTTTAAACAAAGTATACTAGCATTAGACATCAAGTCAGGTATAGACATAAAGGAAAGTATGGTAACTTATGGGCAAGTAAATCAGCATTAGAGATGTGTACATTAGAAGCCGGATCGAGTAGAGATGTGCACAGCAGTAGGAGGATCGAGTTCCTCAGCATTAGAACTGATTTCTAGCAACCCTAGAAAGGAAATACCGTGCCAAATCATGCCATGGCGAACCATCAGAACTGCATTTCGTGTTCGCGCTACTTCAGCAAGGTAATCACCACTGTCCAACCCCACATCAGTGCTTGGCTGCACTGACAGATGCTCGCGCGGCGGGTATACTTCTCCGTTCAGCTGTCCATGTATAGTAGGTTGTCCCACGGAGAACCATCGTGGTGGGATCACGAGCAGCATCATCCACTTTTCCGTGTATTTTGCGAGATCTCGAGAGCGTACAGACTTCAAGATGTGACAAATTTTCCCGCAAGGTTACCTGTAGAACGTCGTATCACCTGACCGCAAACGAACCTCCTCCTGGGAGATCTCAGCCTGATCGAGCGGATAGTCACGCGAGCATACCTGTGCATCGACGAATCTGGAATCACACAAGAGGCCTTGAACGACATGGCGGGACGATTCCCGTAGTATACCTCCCTGCTCACGGAAGGCTTCGGCGTTCGGCCAGACCTCCGGCGAAGCGACGCGAAGCTCCCTCCAGCTGACGATCCAGCTCTGCGGTCGGGGTTCATACCTGTATATAGCTGCTGAAGTTGACCGGTTCAAGCACATCTGTGGTCAAGAAACTCCGCGACAGCATCGCCTGCTACAAATAAGGTTAGAAGCGGATAGGATCCCCGCTTGCTGCAAGACATTGCGATGACGAAAGTTCGGCGTCAAGTCTCTGTTGTGCTCCCCAGTGCCGGACTGGGAAAAGGCCGATCAGCTCTGTACAATGTTGTCAGGCGGATGCAACGCCAAGGTGGTCCGCGAGGCTTCAAGTCCGCCAGCAATGATAGGACATACGTAGACGAGAGCTGGAGGAGAAGCCGATCAGTGGCCGGCGGGTAGACAGCCTTTGTACTTCTTCTCCGCAATTACCACGGGTCCCTGACCATGTACCCCCCCCCTGGACCTGGTAGCTGGCGTGGCTGGCTTGTAGGAGAGTCCCTTCTTCAGGATTGTGCTGTGTACATACGTAGGGCTTGGTTGGCGCAGAATCCAACACGCCACAGCAATCTTCTTCGCTAGACCTGACCAAAGTAAGGGTCAGCTTCGCACAGACAGCGTCGCGCCAGTCTGATGATTTGTACGATGACCATGGTAGCACGATCCATGTAGTTGTCCTCAAAGAAGTGCTGCAGAGTACTGGTGTAGGGTACAACAGCGTCGGGCACCGGCAGACGGGGGGCTGCAGAGAAGGCAACCAACCAGACGACCAGCTGGTGATGGCTTGCATATACCCGCCTGTGCCCATTTCTCACTGAGTTTTTCCCCACAGTCGGCCGGCGCGAATAGTGTGTCGTCTGTATCCCGCCGCCATCTCTCCGCTTCCTACGCTCCTCAAAACCCACTCCATCTCCACAGATCCTTGTGCTGGCGAATTTCCAGATTCTGCCAGCAACCTCATCCTGATGATCCTGGGAAAAGCTGTGCGCCATTTCTAGACCCGCAAATCTGACGGACAATACGCCGTTGCCAGTGAGCCAGACCAGAGCCGGAGTCTAAGAGGGGGCACGTGGTTCCGTTCCCCACCTCCGCACACGCGAGCAAAAGAGAGTCCATCTCCAACTTCATCCCGGATTTCCCAACCTCGAAGAATTCCCAGGCGCCTGGAAGCGCAACCACGGCCACGATCGATCTTCATATGAAGCAAAGAATTGAAGCGGAAAAAGAACTTGACCATTCCGAGTTCCTGAATTCAAGCAGACAGGCGCTGGGAATGAGTCCAGGTAAGTGCGTGGGCACGCAAGCTCGGAGTCATCCAGCACTTGCTTCTCCGAATCCTGTACTGACCTTGCGATGCCGCAGAATAATACATCGATCTATCCCTCATCACACCGCTGGTCTCGGGCATGTAATTCTAGGTTTGACCGACTTTTGTGTGAGTTCTCCCGGCGTCCTCAAATGCAAGGGTGACATTGTAGACTAATCTCTATTCTCAGTTTCTTTGCCATTAGACATAGATTAGAGGGATCGCACGGCTGTCACGAACAAATAAAAGCTTGCTTCTAGGTATGTATGATTTTATTTTGCAGATTTCAAATGGGAGCACACCGAGCGGCGAAAACCATCAGACTTCGACATCCATTGGCGCCGGAACCGGATTCCAATTCATGTTGAAGTACAATGTCGAAGACCATATCGATCGATGTACTGGTCCACTAGTGGAAGAGGTTCGCCATGGCCACTTTGCGCTCCGCCGTGGAGAGAAAGAACTGCAAGTATGACCGTGTCGGATCATGCGCGTTGATCACCAAAACTTGAGGTCCACTCAAGTCTCGATCGTAGCAAAGTCGACCACACTTTGGAAGATGCTCTACAGCATGAGGCTTCAATGCTCTTGGCAGTAATAAGGATCTGCTGGGCTATTCATGCAGTCCCAAAACAGGCTGGCCATTTCTCAGGGTCAAACTCAATATTTTTCTGCTGGTCCTCGATGCTACGGATGTCCTGGACTTCCTAGAGCGCTGCGACGCATTTGCCACGCTTTCTGACATGTCTTCATTCTTGCGGCAAAAGCACTACTGGTTCGGGCCGACCTCTGGGCGCGAGATGGAGCTCATACGGTACACTCTTTCAGTGTCATCGGTCGTGGAGTGATTTTGAAGGTGTCCATTCTCTCTGGGCAGGATTCGGAGTCTCTGGATCCGTAAAGATGAACTCACGAATATGCAACACAGGGGTGCAAACGGCTGAACGCCAAGCGCTGCCTAGCCAGACCTCGATCCAAGAGCTTCGGCCAAACAAATTGCTTTGTCCAAATCGATGCGTTTGGAAGCGAATTTGCTGAGCGACCACCTGCTGGGCCTTGGAGAAGTCAGAGCTATAGAGTGACCGAACCCACAGCGGACATGCTAGGTGACTCCACGGTGTTGTCAATGCTACGAAGTCCGCGCAGAAATAGATTTGGCTTTCGACACAACTGAGTCGTCATTCGCAACGTCAGCGCGCAGCTGCATTTTGCCATCTGTTCGAAGCGCAGTCTACGCCGGGACACAGGTTGTGTATGCGAGTCCTAGCATTTCCTCCTTTGGATATCGCGTCGCGTCATCGTCAACTGTTTGCAGATTGTCCAAACATGCAAGGATTGCTGTTACTCGCGTAAGAGGATGTTTGCTGGACTGCCCCACTTCTTGTGCTCGCCCGGCGCGTCGCTGATACTCCCGCACCCAAAGCCGCCTGTTTGTTGGGGATCTGTCTTGTTGACCATGCTGACTCTACTCCTCCAGATTATTTTTCTTTGCTGTTCCGCGATGAATGTCGGTATATTCCTGAATAACATTCTTGAGCCGCGCTGATAGTGTGCCCAGACTGTTCGAAGGGCTACGCCCGACTCCGAAGCTTTGGCTTCATCCGAAGACGAGCGACCATGGCCGTCCTCGACAACGTTCGGTACTCTTCCACGTAAAGATACTGGCGTTCCCGGTCTACCCGGAGGTATATGGTCTGCCACCAAGCGCGGTAGTTTTAAGATGGGTGAAGCAGCCAAGAGAAACATCGCCAGAGATGTACGCCTAGGCGGCCCTAACCAGGCGCAATCGTTGATGGGATTACGAGCAGGAAATACACCTTCTCCCGCCCAAAGCAGCGAAGGCCCTAACCAACTACCCTTTACAATACCTCTACAGCCCAAACCGAAAGTTATGAGGTCGCTCTCACATTCGCAGGGTCAGCAAGAGATTATGCAAACCCCTGCAGGAACCCAACCAGGGGCTGTCGATCATGCTCTACCTTTGGGACTGCTAGCAGAGGAGGACGCAGACGTGGACGAAATAGACTCCGACTTTGGAGTGCAGTTAACACACACAACTTCACATCCACCGATTGGGTCGTTCCAGCGTACGGCGACAATGCCCACAAGTTACGAGTCTGCTTTTCACGGCTATCGTAACAACAGGTATGATTCGGGCGATTTCAGTGCTGTTTCACCGCCTGGAAGAAGAGGCAATGACTCTGCATTTGCCACTGGATTCGCAGTTGGTGAGTGGATCTCCTTAGATAACGCACTCTCCACCGGTTTCAGTCGACGTCACTGCGTGATGTGCGGCCTCTGTACGACCCAACTCCCAGCAATGCGTGCCGAGTAAGCCGCTGCTGCATCAGCCGCTTGTAATGGAACGTCGGAACTCCTGAGCCATTGGACGCACTTATGCAGTTCGTGTATTGCCATGGATCTACTCTCACTGCAGACCAGCAACGCGATTAGCGCGCCAGTCGTCCATTGACATACTGACATGCTTTTGATACAGAACCACCTCACCGTCGCGCCGCGCAATGGCAGTCACATCTTGGCTGGGACGACCTTCCACCAATGCCGAATGAGTCTCGCCGTCATTCTCTTGCTGAGATTCCTACTCGACGAGGCTCACTCGACCTAGACGATCCCACTGATGCTCTTGCTAGTCTACGACAAGGCTTGCAATCCCAGTCAGATCGCCGGTGGGATAATGATAGTCAAGGCAGATCAGAGATGTTTCGCCGACTACCTGGAGCTCCAAGCAGTAAGTCCTTGCCATCAGACCATTTCACTGCTTGTTTGCTTTCTCCCTAGCATTGTTTCTTGCTCTTACGACGTGCTGCCAATCTCCAGAGCTCTGTCGCATTGACCGTGCTCAACCCTGTTACGATGTGCCTCGACCAGCCTCAAGCTGTATTGCTTGATAGCACGCTCTTAGTTCTGTGTAGCGGGAGTGTCTTGTTACGCATACTTCATGACGGCCTTTGGACACGTCGCACCCATCCACAAAGGAGTACCTTATACTCGTCATGGCGGACATGCTAGACAAAGTCACGTCTACGCTGTCTAAGTCCTTGTACGTGGTACGAAGAAAATAATAGTCGACTGGCACATGCATGATCCGGCTTACACGGCTTTGGATCACGCTTGGTGCACTCGCTAGCGTGTTAACTTTCTTCCTGTTCAACTTGAAGCAAGTGAAGATTGTGAGGCATCGAACGAATATTAAAGCCCGCCAGACATCCTCCTGCATCCTCAACATTTTTCTGCACCTCGAGCTCTACACTCCACTCTTCTGACGCGCTTTGCTTTACAGACACCTCTCCTACCATCGCCCTAGCTTTGGCACAGCACAGCAACCCTTCCTCACACGTCAAGAACACCAGCGAAATGAGGTTCAACGATGACCCCAGTGGTATGCAATTCAATTTGCCATCCACATATAAGGTTCCATACGTTGAGCTGGGCGACGACACTTCTCCAGGACGGCACCAGGCGCGTGATTCTCGCCCCCGTAAAATTCTTTATATTGTTTCCTTTAAGTGCTCCAGAGTAGATGTCTTCTATCTACACGAGAATACCGGACTGGAGGTTCGAGCCGGTGACATCGTGATCGTTGAAGCCGACCGCGGGCAGGATCTCGGCACCGTGCAGCACGCCGACGTTACTACAGAGCAGGTACGTGGCATGAATGAGATCTTCTGCTCTGTTCGATGAGCCTACTGACACGTCTGTACAGGCAAAGCTCTATAAGAAGAAGTACTCTGAAGAGCAGTACAAGTGGTTGATGATGTTTTCCCGCAACAATGCTCAAGGCAACGTGAACCCCAACGCACCACAGAACTTTGCCGAGAGCAATCGGAACCCTATGCTTGCCAATGCTCCGACCACCGTGGCGGGGATGACCAGAGAGTCAAGCTCACTCAAGCCTAAAGCCATCAAACGCTTGGCCAGCCCACACGAGGTCAAGATGCTCGCAGAAAAGGAGGGTAACGAGGCCAAGGCGAAGCGAACTTGCCAGCAGAAAGTCGCACACTTGCATCTGGAGATGGAGATTCTTGATGCAGAGTTTCAGTGGTAAGTCGCGTTGAGCAGATTCATTGACTAGTATGAAGAAATTATGCTGATCCTTTCCAAACAGGGACTTTCAGAAAGTGATATTCTACTACTACGCCGACAAATACATCAACTTCAAGGACCTTATCACGGAGCTGTATCGCATCTATAAGTCGCGCATCTGGCTGTCTGCAGTCAACCCCGCCAGCTTTTCGCAGCATGCCATGGGACAGCCACCAAGCGGAATTGGTCCTGGAGCGATCACAATGGGCGAAAATACCTTCAATGCCCTCACTTACAGCCCCGTTGACCCTGATCCTTATGGTGCTATTCGTCCCTACTCGATCGAACACCCGACCTATACGCCTAACTACCCTGGCATTCCCGGCGTAGTCAATAGCTTCGCAGCGCATGACCGTCCTCAGAACGAGAACATGCCCACCAGTATGTATCCTGCCACCGCACCCAATGCAGCCATGCACCAGCATGGAAGTTTAGCGAACTACAACTTTTACTATGAGCGCGCAGGCGCCAGTGAGCAGGCCGCATCTCACAACAGGCAGTTCAATGCATTCCAGCACAACGGTATGATGGGCGATCAGTACGCGTACAACGGCAACCAGCGCGGGTATGGAGGTGGCCAGCGTTCAATCGGCCCCTATCAGGATCCTCAGTTCTCTTTCCGTCGACACAACGGATCTCCTGTGGCTCCATTCCATCCTCAGCAGCCGCAGAACTGGTCGACTACGTCCTACGGCACCCGCACAACTGCTGCACGCGACCCCGCTGTCGAAGCCCAGGTTCTGGAGGGACTCCGCGGCCTCGCGATTGGCAACAATAGCAACCGTACCACTCGCCCGGAGGACGCGTCGCGCGAGCAGTAGAATCGCATGCGAGAAGAGGTATGCGGTCTAGGAGAGAAGAGAGCGGGTATGGAGAGCGCAGAACAGCACGTTGAGGCTGGCGTTTCGGTGGGCTGTAGGATATGACGCGGCTGAGGAGTTCCGTCCAACGGCGTCAGCGATCTGGAGAACCAGATTTGACGATAACGAGATTGGGAAACAAATGGTGATGACGGCCAAAGATGGTAAAAGGGAAAATGCCTCTAGGACACGACAGCGGCCAGAAATTACACCAGGATAGCAGTCAAGGAAACAATATGACTGTTCTATCTACAATTTACATTCCCTGCTTTTTGCGACCTGTGCAAACATCCTAATCGATTGCTCGCCGCTGAAATCTCTGATAGGTACCCCTCTATGCGGATATGAAAAGTTATCGAGGAATTTGACTGTGAGATGACGCGTTTTCCGTTTCATTGCATGTGGTTGGAATGCTTCGAGTATTGAGATCGTAATACTCGCAGACACAACAGGTGTAGTTGCTTTGAGGCAATACGCGCTACCTCCCTTCAAGCCTGAGGTACATGCACCTTCCCTCTATTGCACGCCAGTTCATGGGCCTCACAGAAACGACGGCGAGTGAATCCGACTTGCATGCCCAGTTCACTTCACTCCACTCCACTCCACTCTCTTCCGACCCGACGACTGCATCTACGACTCGGTCACCCTCCTTCCACTACACCTTTGGTCTCGCAGTGGTGGTCACTCGCAGGTGGTACTCGAATAGTGCCTGCTGACTTCGAATCACGACCGATCGAGGCCGTTAGCTTCTTACCGTCCCGCCAACCTCACCCAGCCGAGTCCACCTACATACCCACTCAAAGTCATACTCTTAATCGCAAGAGTCCCTACGATGACCAGCTTTATCAGCGACGCCGAAGCGTCCGACAACGAGCAGGTCGACATCGGTCGCATCCATAGCCAGTAAGCGTATCGCCACCCAGACAACAGAGACTTGACATGGAAGCTTGAGCCTGAATCGCTGTCTCTATACTGCCACTGACACACATAACTCCTACCAGAGCAATGGTACTGAACAAGCGCAGTCCTGCTTGGCTTGAACGTACCAAGCAAGCGGTGGTGCAGGATACGCGCAAACTGCTCGAGATGCTGGCGACGGAGCAGCAGGACAGGTGAGGCAGCGCCGGCATCCTAAGTCCAGATTGGGGGCCTACAGCCCGCTGATCGAATGCTCACAATGTGTACCGTGGCGTAGTCTCGCGACACAGCAAATCTTTCGAACCAAGATCGAACGTGTGGTCGACGCCAGCTTGGAGTCGGGACAGGCGCAGCGCCAGTTTGCACAGGTGCTGATCGCGCCGCAGGGCCCCTTGGAGCAGCTCGCGAATATGTACCAGGAAGCCGAGCAAGTGTTGGTGGGGGCGGAGGTGCAGAGTCTTACGAACACGTTCGTTCGCGACCACGCGCAGACGGTTGAGGTTCTGGGGGCGGGGAAACGTGTCGTTGCGCGTTCGCTGGCTGGCGGTGAGGAAGGAGTGATGTTGATGCGGGATGAGAAAGAGCAGGATGACCAGGCGGGGCGGCTGTTTGGTATAGGTCAGGGAAGGGGAGCGCGGAAGGTCGGGATCGATGTGGAGGATGGATTGGAGGTGATCGAAAAGATGGTCAAGAAAGCTACGAAGTTGCTTCCTAGGGAGTGATGGGAAGAAGGGGGATTTCACTTGTTGCGATGTAAGATATGGCGTTGCTGCTACTGCCGCTTGCTGAGACGGTATAGACGATTTATGAGAAGCGAATCGCGGAGGCGAATGTGATCATGGACGAAGTGCTCGCCCCCTTGACAGGCGATACTCACGCTGGCTCAGATCGACGATATAGGTCCTGTATGTACGATACAACGCATAGGTGTAAGGACCCAGCATTACCCTCAAAGGACATCGATGAGGTACATCGCCCTCTAGCTCCCATCCCCATTACGTTTCAACTAGGTATATACATGGCCGCCATCATATCTACCGTTCACATACTTACAAAGCAATATTCAAGACCCGAAACCACCTCTCAGACCGCTCTGGAGCGGAACATCGATATCGGCAATGCCAGCAGCGAATCATTTCTCAAGGTGTTTTGACCTGGAATAAAGCGATGACACGGAACAAATGTCGACTCCACCACAGCTCGCTTGTACATTCGTGCAGGCATCTAAGCGGACACATCCTTAGTTGGTTCCGTGCATCCAAGCTCTCAGCGATTGGTGGCTTTTCGCGACTTAGGTGAGTAGATAGCCGCAGGCGCAAGATTGATACCTTGGTTTGACCTCCAACGATGATATCATTCGGAGATTGCGTTCTTACGAGACGGATGTTAGGTGTCTGTGATAATGAGGCGCATTTGCCACGAGGAGTTGAAACGACCATAAGGAACACATGCAATTGTCCTCATATCCCTAGGCCATGCACCGTCATCGGTTTCTGGGGAAGCGCTGGTTTGGTCCGCATGTGGTGAAGACAGACAGCGCTACGAAGAATGGATGTGGTAGTTCTAAGTGGAAGGCAATGCTTCCACGAACATGTGGACTTCAAACTAGGTGAGTTGCTGCGACGTTATTACCGAGATACCGGATGTCCTCATGGAATCAAGGCACGTAGACGAGATCTAGGGATATGATCACGGATGCACGAGTCCGTGATGGCGTGACAAAGATGCAAGGATGAAGATGACATGAAGATTGTATCGTCGTCACGGGACAGCGGTTGATATTCACCGCGCGCGAAACAATGACCCAATGCGACGAAGTGGGTTGCCGTGCTCGCCTAGTTCGGACGAGTTGGATGGAGCTACTGGACAGTAGCGGCAAGGAATACTTGGCCAAGCTATTAGAGCACTCGATAGATCGAGTTTTCGAACCGGGGTTTGGTGTTAGACAGATAGAAGCATTGTATGCCTTAATCGTGACCGTTACTTGGTCAGACACGAGACATATCGTTGTTGGCTATGTTGGGCGGGTTTCGCAATCGGTATCGATCAGGCGACTGGCGATGCATCGATGAACGCCATCATGCAACATGGCCGGAAGATGACCAAACGTGAAGAATTGGCCTTTACTGAACGCACATGCTTGTGGATTTGCTGGATGATCGGAAGATTTCGTGCGTGAACTGTCTCGGCAGACCCATGCTCGCTTGTGTTGCATACTGAGACCAGGGCAAATTGACAGGGGACGATGCTTGCAGTAGAGCGATAGTAAGATTGGCATGCAATCCTGCACTATCGGTCGAAGAAACCTGATTGCGCTGCAGTGATAATGCGTCCATGTTGGCAAATGGATTGGACAGTATGTCTGAGCAGTACCGATCAACAACCGCACCTATCCAGGAACCGGAAATCGGATCTGATCAGTAATTGTTACTGAAGAAGAATCGTGCGTGGCAGGATCTGACCGTTGGAGTGAACCCGGGGGCAGAGCCGCGTAGATGAAGATCCGGCCAAGCCACATCCACCTTCCTACTTCGGTCCTCCTGCAAATTCTCGACTGCCGGTGGGGCAACGAACCACGGCACCGATCCCTTGACCACTGGTTTACTGCAGCCGAGCTGGAATACTCGCTTCCACGGTATGATTGTCGTGCACGAGCAATCGTCCCGGCTATGTCCTTACAGTGGCGAGCTCAGCAGAGGCGTGCGAGTCGAGATGGTCCAGCAACCGCAACAGACGAGGTTGGCAATGTGAATGCCGCAGTTCGTGCCAATGCACAGGGCACGGCACCGGGCACGAGGATGCCGGCAGAGGGTCGGAGCGAAAAGGAAGACTCCAGGCACATGGCTCCTAGCCCGGCACGGCCCAATGCGAAAGGAGTCGATCAGTATTATTGAATGTATATGCAAAAGTGAAGATCGAGGTTGAAGTCGAGGCTCATGGCGGACATGCGAGGTCTATGTACTGTACCACTATAGCCGCACCTCACCCCATCGACTATCCCGTCCATGTGGCATTCTTAAGTGAACGTCTCCAGTAGTGAGGTCCAACGTCGGTCCATTCGTCACTCTACCACCCACCGCAACATGGTCATCCATATCATCGTCTTCCAACGCCGCGGCAATCTGGGTCTCGGCCTCTAGCAACGGCGGGTGTCCGCCACCCCTACCTCACGCTGTCCAAACTCTACTCGCTTTAGTGTCGTGGGGAGCTATGAGGTGCGCCGGCCCACTCGATACCAGTCCACACACGCCACTTGAGGTTTTCAGGCCTTTCGACCCTCCACGACCGACCCTAATACCGCTTCGTGTGACCGTGATCACGATCATTCCATAGTGCCATCGTCCCCCTGCTGGTCTCCGTCCCTCCTAACCCGTCAAGCCCCCCTCTCTCAGCCCCGCGACCCAAAGACCCTGGTACCTGATTACAGCGGCCTTGTCATTCTTATACCTCGCCCACTGGCCCTGCGCGCCCGCTCGCGCCAGTTCCGAGGCCTGACGTCCTGGAGCTGGCATTCGTCGCCGGGCGTCGCGACTTACAAGGCTGGAGCGCAACACCAGCAACAGCAGAGAGCGGCGCTCTGCCGCTGTCTGGCGGCTCTCGAGGTCCGCCACTGTCCATAAGGGTCGGACCAACGAGGAAGCCGACCACGACGACCCCATCACCGAAGAGATGCCACCGGCGCAGGAGCGCGAGGATGACTCTGGCTCGGACTGCAGTGAACTCCCCGCCGAGCAGTGTGAGGACGACCGCTGCAACGGGCCTCAGTTGCCCATCTGGCATTGTGTAGATTGTGACAGCTCGTACTGCAGGTATGTATTCATTGTCGAGCTGAGTTATCTGATAGAGTGCTTCCTGAGAGCTCATACGTTATCTGTAGCGACTGTTGGCCGCTACAAGGTCCGCACAAACGCAACAAGAAGGGTCGTGATGGCGTGCCACACGAAAAGACCAACCCGGTCGTGGTACGGAGGCTCAAGTCGATTCTGAATCCCACTCGGAAGCCAGATGAGATTCAGCGTATGCACGAAGAGGACGGCGCGACCAAGTGGTTTGGTGTGGCTCGTGATCTCACCGGACGGCCGAACTTCGAAGACTACGGTCGCTATGCCTCACTCATGTCGAGCATCTCACCGATCGAATCTATGACCAACCGCTATCCGCAATTGGTGTCTTTCATCGGCGTGACGAACGCTGGTAAATCTACTCTGATCAAACTACTGGTCAATCACGACGAGGAGAACAATCATCCCGACCGAGCGTCGCTGTTCCCCTCACCAATCGTTGGCAGCGTAGTAAACGACACTCTGCCCACGTCGGGAGATGTGCATCTTTATGCCGACCCAGCTACTCACGCAGAACAATTACCTATCCTGTATGCCGATTGTGAAGGGTTTGAAGGTGGCGAGAGAACTCCGCTAGGTGCACGCGCACGAAGAAGGGCGCGTTCCGATCCTAACAAAGCAGAAGCGGATCGCGCCAATGTCCACTCGCGAGTCATAGAATGGGCGACGACCGAGGAGCAACGGCAACGAGAGTACGCGGTGACCGCGCTCTATCCACGATTACTATATACATTCTCCGATTGTGTTGTTTTTGTGCTCCGCAACCCCAAGACCTTCCAATCCGCAGTCTTGACTAAGCTTCTGGAATGGGGTGTCGCTGCACTCGAAAAATCGATCAACCAGCCGGCACTCCCGCATTGTATCGTTGCAGTGAACGGGACCGACCCCAGTGTAGATGACCGGGAGTGGGACATCAATTATGCCACACAAAGTCTACTTACCTCCGTCCACGGAGCTCTTGATTACGTGGAGGGTGTGCCACGTTTCCGAGAATTGGCGGAACACTGGAGATCGCTCGGCAAGCATATTTACACCGTCGAGGATCTGATTCTAAGATACTACAGCTCTTTCAAGGTGGTGCGCATTCCCAGCAAGCCACGATACATGACGATCAACGAACAAATCGGAAAACTACACGATGTCATCAAGAGCAACTGCGAGGAGTCCTTCCGCACGAAACGACGGGCTCGCATGTTGACCAACGCAGACGAGCTTAATGTATACCTCCAGAGCGGATTCGACCACTTCACGACCCATCTGGACATCCCCTTCAACTTCATGCAGATCTCCCTCCTCCGTAATCCTATCCCAAACGATTTCGGCGGGCACATTCTGCAGCTATGCTCCACGATCAGTTCTCAGCAGCCAAACCACCAGCCGGGTCGCGTCGCCTGGATGTTTGAGAAGCTGAGTGTCATGCTCTCATCGTGCGTATTGCTGGATTGTGCTCGCTTCCGCAAAGGTCGCGTTGATCAGTTGTTCGCCAATTACGAAAAGTTCTTCGATTATGCCATGGGCGAGTATCTGGAGCTGCATTACCCTTGCTCGTACGTGAGCGCCGACGGAACGCGGCAGTGCATGTTGGTCAAGGCCCGCCATTTGCCCAAAGGCCATCAGGACGAGAAGGGTATCATTGCGGCGGGAGATTACGAAGCAGCCTTCGATTCGACGTTTTTGCAGCAATGGAAAGCCCAGTTGCGATCGGCTATTGAGGGGATTCATCGCGATTTCTCCTACGAACTGGAGCAAGTATCCAACGAAGACGTCCAGGCCATTCCGGAAGACCGTATTGCGTTGGATCTTCACATCGAATATCTCAACCAGTTTTACGAGTCGGTGGGTCCAGCAACCGCGATTTGCAGCCACGCGACATGCTTCTGCTGCTTGATGGATGTCCCCGAACACCCACTGCCTTGCGGTCACGTTCTGTGTACAGCTTGTATCAAAGCATACGGCAAGCAAGGCAAGTCAGTTGTGGCGCTGCCGTGCTGCCCACTCCATCGAGAATCCACGAAATGGGCGAAACCCGCGCTCATCAAATTCAAGCCCGCTAACGCAGGCATTCGTGTTCTATCCCTCGACGGCGGCGGAATTCGTGGTATAGTGCAATTGGAAGTCCTTCGCGCTATCGAGCTGGCCATGGGAGGTTTCCTGCCAATTCAGTCATTCTTCGATCTAATTGTTGGTTCCGGAACCGGTGGCCTGCTTGCAGTCGCCATGTCGATGAAAGATCGTTCCATCGATTCATGCTTGGACATGTTCAATGTGCTTTGCGACCATGCCTTCACGCCTCGTCTCAAAGGGTTTCCGGTCATCAGTCAGCTGGCGCAAGTCTTTGGCAGTGGGCCGAAATACAAGACGAAGCCACTGTACGCCGCGTTGAAGACTGCCTTTACGGAGGAGGATGAGTTGTTTGGCGGTGTTGGACGGATGAGGATGGGCGCGAGAGTTGCGCTCACAGCGAGCAGTGTCACTGGCAGAGAATCAATCTTACTAGCCAGCTATCGACGACCGGAGGACCTCCTTCCCGCTTACCAATTCGAACGACCCCACGAGCCAGAGATGGAACTGAAGATCTGGCAGGCTGTGGCGGCAGCATTGGCGACACCGTCATATTTCCGGCCATTCAACTTCCATTCCAAGACATATCTTGATGGTGGTATTCGATGCTCCAACCCGTCCTTCATTGCAGATCGTGAACGCCGGCTCATCTGGCCGGACGTAGGTGAACCTGACCTCTTCCTTTCCCTGGGCACGGGACAGAATAGAATCACCGTCCTGCAAAAGCTCTCAGAGCGCCCGAGAGATGGAGACCCTGCTGCGACGGCAATGGACCCCAGTCATGCACAAGCCGAAACACGCAAATCCGGCTCGAAATGGCGCTCTCGCCGTTTCGATGATGTGCTGGATGCCGAAGTCGCCTGGGCGGATTTCCGCGCATACGCTGTTCGTGAGCGATCGGAAGCCAAAGGGCGAAGATTCATTCGATTCAACCCGGATCTGGACAAGGAACCGCCTTCCGGTGACAGCAAACACGACATGGAAATGCTTCAGGTCAACGTGAGGAAGCGGTTGCAGACGCCACATCGTCTCGCTGCTCTGCGAAATGTGGCCCACCGTTTGGTCGCCTCTTCCTTCTATCTCGATCTGCTGTCTAAAGCCACGGGTGAAAGAAGCGAGCAGGTCTGTTCCGGCGTTCTGACCTGCAGATTCGAGGACGGGAGCCGTGAAATGGCCGCGCTGGGCAAGATCCTCGAACAAGCCCGTACCGACGAATTCGAGCCGCATTTCTTGATCAAGCCAGATGCTGGAAGTTCCGACTTTCTCTTCAAAATCCCCATCACCAAGGATGTAGTACGGGGAATGATCGATCACGCCGTCTTCGGTCTACCCAATGTATACCTTCCTTTGCGAGACGAAAGTAAGCCCACCTCGATCACGCTTTTCCTGACACAGCATGACGGTTTGGAACCAGATGGCTTCCCCATCAGTGGTTTCCCACGCGTCTTGTTAGGCGAAGCTGCAGCAGCTGGAGATCGAAGCTCGCGTCGATCAGGGCAGAACCGAGCAAGTACAGATCAATCGAAGCGTCACCCTCTTTCACATATCAAGCCTCGGACAGAGACAGACTCCATCTCGTTGAACGGCAATGCGCCTCCGAGCAGAGGCAACAGCAGCGACGAGTCATGGTCAGACATGCAATCGAAAACTTCGCCACACTCCAGCGTGGGCACGAAGATGTCTCTTGCCGACATCATCGCTCAACACCAAGGCCAAGGTAGTAGTATCCGGCAACGCACGAACCGTTTCTGGACCTACATCGGCAACAACCACATGGCCCAGCACCCGGAGATGTACTCGCCTGAAGAGCTGGCCAAGTTCGTCGCCAACTCAGCCGCCACAGCACCACCAGAGCTTGCCGAGCTGCCCTCTCCTGGTAACGAGATCTCGGCCCCACCATACACCAGCCCTAGCCTGTCTCAAGCAACGTTGACGAGCACGCGCACGAGCAACAGCACCGACCAGATCTCGATCACTCCGCAGGAGCTCGAATCCCGCGACAAGCTGACCGTAGAGCTGCGCGAGCAACGTCTCTACAACAACGCCCAGCAAAAGCTTCCTCCCCACCCCTCAACCATGGGCGCTCCAATCTCCCGCCACAACATCTCCCAACAACAACCCATCTCCCCGCCCCGCACGTCATCCCGAAATCCCCCGCAGCTGCACGGCTTCCCTTCTCCACCC
>PXOE01000078.1:0-95679 GCA_003012245.1 Microcyclospora tardicrescens
GGCAAAATGACCCCGACCCGGAGGATGACGATAATCCCTTCCGACCACCAGCAGATCTTCGAGCGGAAGATGAGAATGCCCGGAAAAAGCGCAAGGTGTCATCGACGGCGAGTTTGACAACAGTCCCTGCTGCATCAAAGGACGTGGGGGAGGAGAAAACCGAAGCTGAGAAAGATCGTGCCAATACCAAGATTTCCTTTTCTATAAAGGGTCGAGCCAGCCAGAATGCCGAGAAAGCGTCCGCCAACTCCAAAGCGGAGACGTCACCCTTGCTCTCCAAAAAAGCACCAATCCCTGTGTCTCCACTCGAGCAGGGCGTGGTACCGAAGAGTAAAAGTTATGTCGGAAACACTCGGGTCGACATAGCGAAGCCAGAATCCCCTCGATTTCGGAAGGAAATCGTGCGCAAGAAACGGCTCAAGCCACGACCAGAACTCAGTGAAGAATTTGCACAGTCTGAAAGTGTGTACTACCGAAAGACTGGAAATGAATCGGTGGTTGGAAGCGGCACGTACGGTAAAGTGTACAAGGCAATTCACGTCTACACTGGGCGGATGGTCGCGCTGAAGAAGATAAGGATGGAGGGCGAACGAGACGGGGTGCGTACCATGCGAATGATTCCATCGTGACACCGCTGACATTCCATAGTTTCCCGTCACCGCTACTCGTGAGATCAAGCTTCTTCAATCATTGAACCACGCCAATGTTGTGGCTTTGCAAGAGGTCATGGTCGAGAACAACGACTGCTTCATGGTCTTTGAATATCTCGCGCACGACCTCACAGGACTTCTGAATCACCCTTCTTTCACACTCACGGCGGCACACAAGAAACATCTAGCCAGACAAATGTTCGAGGGTCTAGACTACCTGCATAGGAGGGGAGTACTGCACCGCGACATCAAAGCTGCGAACATCCTCATCTCGAAAACGGGCGAGCTCAAATTCGCAGATTTTGGACTTGCTCGGTTTTATCAAAAGCGACAGACCCAGGATTATACCAACAGAGTGATCACAATCTGGTATCGATCTCCAGAGCTTCTTCTGGGAGAAACACAATACGGCCCCGCGGTCGACATATGGAGCGCAGCATGCGTCTTGGTGGAGATATTCACTCGCCATGCTATATTTCCTGGTGATGGCGGCGAGATCAATCAGCTCGACAAGATCTATAATGTTCTTGGCACCCCATCACGTAGCGAGTGGCCGGGAATTACAGAACTGCAGTGGTTCGAGCTTCTCCGCCCCACACAACGGATACCTTCAACCTTTGCCGAGAAGTACCGCGATCGTGTTTCGCCNNTCAAGAGGCGGCGAGATCGGGAGGCGACAGAGAAGAGGAAGGCAGAAGATTCTGGAGGTCCAGAGGAGTCGAAGAAGACACGGACATCGGAGTCTGTTGCGACGTGAATCTGTACCGTTACCAGTGAGCGTAGATGGCTGAGACAGCCAGCAAAAATACTGCTGTACGCTGCTCGAACCCGAACATCATGACATACCGTAAATAAGTAAGCGCTCGCCTTGTGAGCGAGTGAAGTCTACGTATAAGTGTACATGTATGTATCGAGACCGCAAAAGCACAGACTGCGTATTTCGTTCTAGATCTGATGGATCGTGGCCTGCCTCAGCCGGGATGTGGTTTTATTAGAACACATGAACAGTCCATCTTATCAGGCTGTTCACGACTCATACAAACGTGATTGTCTCTCATTCTACATTGCTGAGAACATGCAAGTCTTACGAACAGCTGGTACAGTATATGTCTGTTCCGCCGATCAGGCTACCGACTAACACTACAACCATTAGGGTACAACGAGCGACGTTGTATCGCACGAGAGGAATTCGGGTTTTACGGCTCCATCGTCTTCATCGCAACCTACACCTCTAGCAAGGCCAGCAGCGCACTGCCAGAAGACATCACCCTAGCTCTACAGCGATGCGCCGATAAGCTGGAAGTGCTTCGCGCAGTCATCCTAGACGCCACGACAGAGCGACCGCATATCGGCGTGCTCCCGACCGTGGATGTCCGTGATCACTTGACCGTATGCACCGATGCTACGACGGACACCGGACTCAGCGTTCAGCAACTCCTCGAGTCGGAACATAACGTGCCGCATCTCGAATGCCATGCCCGGCCGCAATGGCGCGTGAGCGTGTGCTTCCCGTCGCCCGACTCTGCTTCCAACGGTTCCACTTTCAAGCTCGCGTGGGCGTCTTCGCATAATCTGGCGGACGGCATGTCGGGGCTGGCGTTCCATTCCGTGTTCCTGCAGGCCTTGAGAGACGTGCGAGGGTCCGTGGACACGATTGTGGATAGCCCGATCCCGCCGCCTCTTGACCGTGCTGCGAAATGGCCTATCTCGTGGACATTCCTCCTCGCTCCAGCTCTGACCGTATATCTCCCAGTTCTAGCACGTCTATTGGGGGTGAACCTGGTCGTCGATAGAGAGGCTTGGATGGGAGCCAGTGTCCGACCCCCCAGACCAAAGCCCTCTGAACTGCTGCAAACCGACGTGCGTATGATCTCCGTGCCACACGAGACTATCGAAGAACTCTCCGTGAAATGCCGGAGTGAGCAAGTACGTTTGACGGGAGTGTTCAGCCTGTTGGCTTCTCGGGCAGTAGCGTGGGCTCTCTGCGCACGCGGACAGACCTATGAGAAGTTCGTTGTAGATGTGGCCATCAACATGAGGCGGGCCTTGAAGCAGGGACACGGATGCATCGCAAACTATCCATCCGGAGTCAGCGATACTTACAACGCCCGACTGTTGCCGGATGGTACACTGCCGGAGCTGTCTGCAGAAGACTGGACGGCCGCGCGAAAGGCAACGGAGCACCTTCTTCGAGTCTCAAACACCCTTTCCGATCAGCTAGTTGCGCTCTTGGGATACGTCAGGAATATACGACCTTGGGTGTTGTCCCAAGCTGAAAAGCCTGCCGGGTCATCTCTCGAAATCAGCAATCTGGGCGTCTTTGACGATAAAAGAGGCTCGAAGGAGGACGAATGGAATGTCGAGGATATCATCTTCTCTCAATCTGCAGATGCTATGCGCGCGCCCGTTTCGTTTAATGTATGCAGCTCGAAGCAGGGACCACTGAATGTGGTGGCCACCTGGTGGCCGGGTATGCTTGGAGTCAAGGACGAGGAAGCGTTCGTCGAGCAGATCCTCGGAAGCATCCAGACGCAGATAACAGATATTATCAAAGTCTGATTGTTGCTCTTGATCAACGGTCTGGCAGCCCAGAACTGCTAGAATACAGGCTTTCGCCGCTCTTCGCAGCTATCAGACATTTCCACAGTTGTTTCGATCGCAGTGAGACGGTCCTGTCACTTCGCTAAGTGAGTTTGCCCCATAAATCGTGCTTCGGCTGTATCTCGAACGAGCTCTGTGGTGAACTGCGAAGTTTGGCTCGCAGTAGAATTGTGTCATACGTCTCGAAATGGAGGAGCACCATAATCAGTGTCAGCCTGCCGAATCTCTGCTACAGGACCGTCGACGATGATGAGAACGTCTTAGATACAAATCAATCATTTTTTCACAGCTTGCTGGTTGGGGAGATTATGCCAAAAGCGTAAGCTCGAAGAATTGAGACAGAACGATTGTATTCGGAGTGTTATACGAGCATCACGAAGCAAAAGAACTTGCTGTAAGGAGAACCAGATGCAAGGAAATCGACAGCGTATCCCAACTCAACTTTGACATGGAGGACACCTAAACACAATCGAATCACTGAATATCCAGCTCATCGACTATCAGTGTTGCTGGCCCATCGGTATTGGAAGTCTCGCCTCGAACTTTGAATAATTTTCACCCTTCATTTTGGATACGTGGTGAACATTTACCGACTTTATCAAACTCACCAAAGCCATAGCGCGCGTGAGTGACCCAAACTTCATGCTTATTGTCATCGTTAATGTCCCGACCCTCTCCCACGTACGCTTAATGCATACTTCGCTCGCGAGCATCTACTATTGCGGTGGCGACCGTGATTGATTACGATAACCAGGACCGCTGCCACTGTTATACCAAGCATTCCCCTTGATTGACTAATACATTCACGGCATACCTCTTCACTTTGCCAGATCGCCTATTACAAGATGGCTCGTAGAATGCCTCGATTACTTTGGCATTTGAGCCTCATCACAGCCGTTCTATTCGTGACACTTTCTCAGGCTTCAGATCGAGTCAAAACAGGCCTTTCACGAGATCAGAAAGCAGACAGAGGTACTGCGACCCAAGGCACTATCAACGTGCCTACGATGCCAAGACGAGCGATAGGCTTGAGTATTCCGAAAGCGGCAGAAAAGGGGGCAGTACGCTTGGCCATGCTATGGGGTGTACTTGTGGTTCCACCGACTGAGTTTCCTCTCTCTGCTAGTCTGGAGGAAAATGGATATAAACTCATCGTGGACGGACGCAACAGTGAGCCTGAGTGTGAGCCGCTCCACCAAGATTTCCTCGAAATCTTCCATAGCCTTGGTCTTTCAGCATCGGATGAGGACAACCCTTGCTTTCGAGTGTATCAATATCGCGCCGGAATCACTGATGATGGGTTTGCATTCGACCACACCGGCGGTAAATTCATCAATCGAATCAACTCCAAGAATGGTGTAATTGTGGGAATGGAAAATTACGGTCCGTGGTGGTATCTAGAAGGACAATGGCTCACACACGAAAGACTTGAGACCGAGTCTGCAGCCGAATGGGATGACGAGGAAGAAGCTGATAGCCCAACAGCATCGGAGATCCAAGATCAGGTAGCTCCTCCACTCGAGAGGACCTCGGATATCCTGGGATGTGTGATATCTGCAGAGTGCCGTCAGCTGAATACGCTGCAGTGGTGGTTCATGTATGATATCTTCGAGAAGCAAAGTAACTTTGTCATCAATCAAATCGTCGAGCAATTGGTAAGTGCGTCATTGGCTAGCCGAACTCGCAGCAGCTGAGTGGCGCGGCAGATAAACGTGGCTCTGCTGACCAGCTCAAGAATGCAGGTTCTGTAGGCGAATGGCCTGGGCTTGTGTTCTCCATGGATACCGGTAGGTTATTCTGTAAAACGTAATAACTGCATCGAGGAGACTGATCCAAGCCTCGTTCCCTTCTAGTACACGGTAGAGCACTCCTCGGAACACCCATCGCCAGTGCAATAGCATGGTTGCTTACACAGCGTGCACATCGGTTCCATGCACAATATCATGTGTACAAAGTCCATCTTTTCAGTTCTGCGAATCTCAATCCCGACAGCCCAGATAGATACATCAGTCTCGCCTTTGCGTTCAGACCTAGAGAGCGGGGGAAGGAGCCTCCGAAGGATATTCTAGGATGCGCTGGACGCCTAGCATGAGATCGCCTATATGATACTCTCACCACTTGTCAGGTTATGATGGTGATGCAGGTCGTGTATCAGTAGATCATAGCCACATACGTTTCATTGAGAGAGACATGGTCAGTAGTTGTCCGGTAAGAGTATCTGTAACGTCAGTGGGAAGCTACAAGATGGCACTCAGACAATTTTCCGTCATATGTAGAGCGTGACCGATGTCAAGATTGGCCATGAGCGAGACTGATTGATGCACTCATGACTTTTGTATCGAGGTATTCATGATCATCTACGTACAGAACGACCAAGTGGTCAAAGTGCATGTCTTGCAAGCTGCTTGTAGTATCGATCATGATTGGACATCGGGTAATCGCACGGCGATGTCACCGCTCTGTGTGATATATCGTACCCAGGGAAGAGATGGGTATTGTAACTATAGCATGAACAGTCAGCACCGGCGAGATGACAGCTCAGGGGCAACAAAATCTTACCTTCGGTTCAATGATCTTGAGGTACCGTACTTGAATTCCACTGGTCGTAAAGTATGGAATCTCGAATTTGACGTTGATAGGCCGCTTAGCTTTGCTGCTGCCAGACACACCGCCTAATAGGTTTGATGGTCAGCAAAGTTCAAGGCGCGAGGGGCTGAAGAATTCGCGCAAGCATGTTGATACTCACCCATACTGCCACCAAACCCGCCCATCATGCCACCACCTCTTTCTTCATCACCTCTTACGCTAGGCAGCCCTAGCTCGGCACGCATGAGGAACTCCTTTCCGCCTCCGAACTGTTTGATCTTCCACACGATCTCTGAGCTCTCGGGTGCGTAGTGTACGGAGCCAATATTCGTCCTGAACCGTGGCGAGTCCGCATCGTCGGGAACTGGAATGTGGATTTCGACGTTGTTGGCAGTGGATCGCCGCTTGAATTGCGCTTTCGCCTTGAGCATATATTCTATTCTTGAGCCTGAATGGGATTCTACGATGCACTCCACCCAAATCAGTGGCTTCACTTGCGTGTTCAGGCGGTATGACATCAGCTCGAATTCGCCGTCCGGAGGAATGAAGGAGATTGTCCGGTCGTTCTCAAAACGTGATAGTCGAACGCATTGATGGAACTTGACGTCCTCCATTTCCACGCTTTTCCCTCGTGAGGTTCGACCGGTGGTCTCGAACATGACTTTATCATTGAGCCCCAACCTCAACTCAGGCATACCTGAGAGATAACACTTCATCTTTACAGCACCCAGGATCTCTGATCGCAGCACATTTCCGGAAGACGACACCAAAAGATTGAGCGACTCAACCACATCAAGAAACACTTCGTTCTTGCGATATCGGATTCCCTCGCTACGCCATGACACAGCATTGGTTACTGCGATAGGAGGTCGAGCCACTTCCAGTTTATGTGACTCCTGCGTGATGTACTCCTGCAGAATCTTACTTTCGGTCGTTTGGGGGTATCCGAAGTCCATCATCTCGTCCAGGAGCTCATAAATAACCACAAAGTTGTCCCTTATGGACTCTTCCTCTAGCTCTTTGAAGTACTCTGTGAACACCTCCACTATTCTATGCAGAAATAGCAACAGCTCTGCAGCATTACTGTTCTTTTTTGTGATCGCCAGTAGATAGAGGTTGTTGTGTCGAATATACAGGTAGTTTATGCCTTCGCTGGTGAAGCAAGGTGGAACTGATGAACTCTCATCTTCAGCTTCAGAAAGTAGAATTGGGAACTTTTCGACAGCGGACATAGGAATGTCACCGCGATAGTTGCGGGCCAAGAGAGTCTTTCCCTTCAGATCGAGAAAGAAGATAGCAGAGGCCATGATTTAGACGCCTTGGGCGGGCACAAGGCCCTAGCAATGAATGTGGATACGTGTTTCACTTTGGTGTTTCTCTTTTGATTCTGGCAAAGGTTCTCCAAGTAGCAATTTCTCCTTGATGTCCCCGTGTCAAGGATTTTTTCGTGTTGCTCGTTCCTGGAATTCGTTCCAATAAGTGTAGCCACCGCCAGATACATGTTCCACTGACGTTCGAAGTGGCCAGCGGAGCGGAAGTGTCACGGACCACCATGCCAAGACTGCTCTACTGTATCCCAACTCCAGGTCGAGGACATCCATCGGCTCCATGTTGTAGACCTCATCACTTCACTTTAAATGGTTACCCTGGCTCTTACCCCATTGCGGACAGGTCGTGCGCCATCGATGGCAACCCTCGCAGTGTTGGAGAACGTTCTGTCAAACCTACGCCTTTCCGCGTCGCCGATACCTCGTGTCATAAAAAGAAACGCATCGCATCAAGCGCAAGGACGCGCCAATGGAGCAAAAGACGGTGCGGGAAAGCGGCTTGGAGCGAAGAAGACAAGCGGGGAATATGTGATACCTGGCAATATTCTTTTCAAGCAGAGGGGAACTCTCTGGTTTCCAGGAGATAATTGCTTCATGGTATGCATTTCGTTGATTTGGTTTGTTACGTTCAAAGACTGATCATGTGTTCTAGGGACGCGATCACACCATCCACGCTGGTGCTCCTGGATACGTTCGATACTACCGAGATCCGCTTCGACATCCCAAACGAAAGTACATTGGCATAGTGTTCGAGAAAGAGCAAGTTCTGCCACAGCCCCCGAACGAGCCACGCCGTCGCAAGCTAGGTATGCTTGCCTACCAAATGCCTGCAGAGAAGCCTGCCTTGGATACCGAGACGGTCCCAACCGGGACTGAGGCACCACAGGAAGGCCGTCTTGCAGCTGCTCGTCGCTTGAAAGGCATGGGAGATAACATGCAGGCTGCCATTCGTCCAGGATACCAATATCGAAGAGGAAATTGGGAGATTGGTAGACTGCAGGACAAGGTGGAAGCAGAAGCGAGGTCGAGGGGCGGAACGACTAGGTTGTATCCCGATTTTAAGCGTGGCGATCGATTTGCTGCTTGGAGGAAGAAGTCTGAGAGAATTCGGTTGAACATGGAGAGAAGGCAAGTCAAGCGGAAAGGTGCTGGCAAGAGCAAGAATTAGATGTGAGAGTGTCGAGGGGTGTACGATCAATGGAAGTGTATGAAACATATCAGTTGACAGCATGCTCCCAATGCTCTCCAGCATTGCTTATCGTTCTTATATCATGGAAAGACATTCATGCAATCATATTCGAGATCATGGCACATACTGAGAAGACCAGTTTTATGGTCGCAAGGTGTATATCCAAGTTGTTGTGTACATAGCGGGAAACTTATTCGCTGCTCGTCGTGATTGAAAATACCGCGCTATTCCAATGTTGACCACACAGGAGAAGCACAATAGAGATCCATTCCGGTTGTCATTTCCCTTCTGCAGATGGGCTGCCTTCATTCGGTAGGCATAATAATTCAACGTGTCGTAGGTACTGGCTCTGCTGGATACTGGTAAGGATAATGGTAGATGTATTTCCGCTAGCGTCAAGCCTTGTACAGCCAATGGAGTGAAGCCCCACAAAAGCGCATGCCACTCGCGTGTCCCTGGAATCCAGCTCACACCAAAATGCAACATAATCCGTCTCGGACAATTCAGTTGTCCATCTTCCACTGCAATCTCCAACCACCACCATGCTCGTTCTTGCTGCCCTGCTGGGCTACCTGACCGCCTTCACCTCCGCAACCGCGCTCACCTACAAGCTCTCCCCGAACGAGAAAGAGTGCTTCTACACAGATGTCACGACCGCTGAAGCCAAGATCGCATTTTATTTCGCCGTACAAAGTGGAGGGTCGTTCGATGGTATGCGCATTACAATACTATAAGATCAGGAAGGAAGTCGTTACTGACTAACGCCCTGCGAAAACTCTAGTCGCATACTCAGTTCACGGCCCATCAAGAGAGGCCGGTAAGGAGAAGGTGATCATGCAGGGAGAGAAAGAGCGCCAGGGCGACTTCGTCTTCACCGCCACAGAAATGGGCGAGTATCGCTTCTGTTTCGACAACTCCGTGTCCACATTCTCGGATAAGTTGGTCGACATTGAGATCTCGGTATGTCCTGCTATACACCACTCAGCAACCATGTTTCCCAATGGCTAGCAGCCATACGACAATACTTTGCAGGCTCAAAGCTGACTGTTGTTCTTCTTCTCCCTGTCTGCAGGTCGAGAACGAAGTCCGCGCCGACCTGCCACAAAAGGCTGGTGTCCCATCGGAGCAATTGAGCACACTAGAGGAGACCGTGGTGCGACTGTCGGGCCAGATCTCGACGCTCACCCGGCAGCAGAAGTACTTCCGGACACGAGAGAACCGCAACTTCAGCACAGTGCGCAGCACCGAGAAGCGTATCTTCAACTTCAGCTTGATCGAGAGTGGGTTGATGATCGCCATGGCGGGTTTGCAGGTGTTCATTGTGAAGATGTTCTTTACTGGTGGCAGGAAAGGTAAGTGGATCTTTCTATGGCAATACGGGGCTGCAAGTGCTAATTGAACTTTTCCTGCTGGACAGGTTACGTCTGAACGATCAGTGCGTTCATCACGCCAATGTTTTGTACAGTATATACATCGCGGACAACGAATTATACTATACAATTGTGACCCAAGCAGGCGATTCATGCTGTTGTGACGCTGTGATGGTGCCTTTCATCGTCTCAATACGTATAGCAGAGAAGCTCGCCTTCGACATCCATGACATCTGCAACGGCGACATCCACTGCGAGACCCTTCATCTGAATCAGGTCATCCAAGCTCGCCATCTCCATGGAGTGCCTTTGTTTGCGGCCACCGTAAGCCGTAAGCCCATGATCCGGCTGCCGCTGTTGCCACAGCCACCATAGTCGGTCGAGCTGAGTGTGATGCAGAAAGAAGAGCGGATCTGGATTCAGCAGTCAGCACAAACATGTTGCCAGCACATCAGATCAAGCAGGACGTACCATAAGGAGCAGTGAAGGTCTCAAAGTCTCCGGCGATCCCAAACGGAATCGCATCATGCACCCGGCTCTCCATTAGCTTCACAAAGTTCTCATACTCTGACTCTTGCAGCACTTCCTCGATTGATTCTGGTCGGATCTGATGCCCATCAATATGGCCTAGCTGGCCGCTCTCGTCCCTGAAACCTCGTGACAAGCAATGCGGCTGATACTTCACATCGTAGTAATCGGCAGTTACGTTGGCGAATGGCCCGTCAGTGACACATCGCCCAGACTTTCCAACAGTGATTTCGCCGCCCACCTGGCCGTCTCCACCAAAGCCAGTCTTCGCATCGAAAACCGGACTCTTCTCCAGCGCATCGAAATCCTGCGTCCAGTCCCAGTACACCAGGCCGCCGGTATACCCGCACTGGTCTCGCAATGAAGTCTCGTAAATGTGCAGGAAATAGCGGTGCCATGGCAGAAACGGCGCGGCGTTGTGTGTGAAGTAGCCAACATGGCTGTGGATCCAAGGGAAGTCGTCGTAGGACGTCCTGTTGCTGGTAGGCGCAAGCACGGATGGCTGCTGACGCAAACACAGCACGGCAGAGATGTAAGCTTGCTGCTCCGTGGGAGAGAGCGTACGCCATTCCTGACGCTTCGAGCAGCGACTCGTGGTGTTCAGTGCGGCTGAGCTGGTCTGCTCTTTGCTTGCCGAGATCACGTCCTCGGTCCCTGGGATGAAGGCATCATAGTATGGTGCATCTGGAGGAGTGGCGAAGAAGACTCCAGTACTCGCTAGAACGAGGACAATGACGGTTCCAATAAGGATTAGGTATGATGTCGTCCGTATACCTTGTGATGGAGTTGTTGATGGTGCTGTCGATTCTGCTTCGTTCACCTCGCACTTCTCCTCATCGGTTGGAACGGTTTGGTAGCCGATAGTGGAATTACCCGGCTGCATATTGTGTCAATGACCTTTGGAGTCTTGCCTCCAGTGCTGCGGAAGCTGCAACTACCCGTGAATGGATTTGCTGGCAAATTGAGCGCAACGCACGACACCAGCAAAAACGAGTGTAGTGCGGTCAAGTCACACATGGACGTAGAGCAACAACGTGTGCATCTAGACCATAGCACCCGGGTACAGGATAGCAAAGACAGCTGCCGTAAGGTAGATACATGTAGAGAAGACGGGATGCAGTAGTGACCTACCATTTGCGGTCGGAAGCGTTATAGAGCTGTACATCGTCTATCGCCCATGGGCGGCGCCCATTCACGTATCTGCCGCACAGCTCAACCAAGCATCAATGGCGTAACCCAATCAGCCCCGACGAGTCGTCAGCAAATGGGGACGGTCCGAAGTGAATGTCACGTCTGGGCCGTCTGCGGTGGAGGAGAATGGCAATGACATGCTGGCCCAAGCCGACGAGTTCCAATGAGGAGCCAAGCTCGCCCCACGAGAGCGGGCAACAACACGCCACATTATTGAAGTTGCTACATCTTTACCCGGCCACACTATTCGCAATGGCGACCACGCTTTCATAGGTCAATGGATGGTCATCGTGGTGAGAGGTAGCAGGCGCAATTATGGTCCTGACACAGGTGTGTAAGTCTTTCAAGCATACCGGCACCACTGAGAAGGTCATCATTACCCGGGCTCCGGGATAATCAACAGCCAAGCCATGGTTTCAGCCACCGCCTGCATCTGTGTCGGGACTACCGGTATCATAGACATTGGGCATGAGCCGAGTATACATGCAGGAGTACGCAATGATTGAAGCATGATTTACCAAGTTACAAGCGCCCTGCTGTAGGATATATTATATACTTCCAACATATATCAAGTTGGTCACCATAGGAGACGACCACATCGTTACACCGCACAGTAGCCACCGTCAACCTTGATATCAGTCCCGGTGGTGTAACTGGACGCATCTGACGCCAGATACAAGTAAGTGCCTTTCAACTCATGTGCCTCTCCCTCTCTGCCCATTGGAATCTTGCTCCTCCAGATTGCTTTCGTCTCCGGCGGAATGAAGTCACTGATCTCAGTCGCCATGTATCCTGGACTCACACTGTTGGCCCTCGCAAATCTGACCCATTCCACCGCCAGACTTTGACACAAATGTCGCACCCCTGCTTTGGCGGCATTGTAGGCACTTTGCAACTGTGGTATATTCGCGACATGGCCGCTCATGGACGCCGTGGCGATGAAGCTTCCATAGCTGTAGTTCTGTAGCGCCTCGCCTCGCATGTTGTGGCCAGATTCAAACTGCTCACGCCAGATCTCTCCTGCCGCTTTGGCACAGTAGAAGACTGAGTCTAAATCCGTCGCAACGACTTTATGGTAATGAGACAGCTCGCCATCGATCATACGACCTTGCGTCCATGGGATTCCGGCATTTGCGACAAAAACATCTAGTCGACCATTAAACTCCTGAACAATTGCCCGAATAAGCGCTCGTGTGGCGTCAAAGTCAGTTACATCTACTTGATATGCTCTACCTAAGTGACTGTCAGTCAAAGTGTGTGGTATTCATGTAGATGCTGACGAGGTTCATACATTTGACACCAAACTCTTTTTCGATCTCTTCCGCCCTGTCGAGCGCAGACTTGTTTCCATGATACCCTGAACACTTTGTCAGCATCTTGTGCCACTTAATGTTCCGACATACAGGACGTGAAGGGTTACAAATGGCAACGTTGGCTCCAGCCTCTGCAAGAGCTCGTGCTACCTGGAGACCAATGCCGGCACCGCTGCCAGATACAATGGCTGTCCTGTGCTTGAGACCGAAGAGTGGAAGTACGCTTTTCTCCTTTGGCGCTGTAGTGTTGTATTCCCGAAAGAGACCATCCTTCATCGACGCATCTTCCGGTGACTGCTTCTTAGGCTTGTCCTTGGTTGTTGCTGCTGTAGCAGGACGGGATCCGGTGAGCACAGCTGGTGAGTTCCGAACCATGATCGATCAAATCTGCGACCAAGGAAGTCGGTTCTCTTGATATCTACCAATGTGTAGTATCAGAAATGAATGCCAATGGAAAGTCATGATGGAAGTTGCTCGTCTGCCGTCCCATTCAGGTACATGTGCAAGCTCAATGTATACAAGCGGGGTGATGGCAGATTCATGCTGCTGGGCCATCTACTGCCGCATGTACACGTACAGGTGGCCATTGTATGCCGCGAGATCGGTCGTTATAACATATATGTAACTAGTTGTACGGGCATAAAGCTGCTGAGTGATGCCTTTCATGTTGTGTTCGGACCAACACATTGAGGGTGACGTCCAACAGCGCCAAGCAACATGGACTTTTGCGTCGCAACCCGTTCCTGCACAGCCATCAAACTCTACATCATCAACTACCGTACATTGCTTTGCTGTTCGCGTGAGCAGGTTCATCGCCATCATGATTCTTATGGCATGTATCATAGACGTTCTGTGTTTAACAGCAGTGCATCTACCAGGGTGACATCCGATTCCCTCACTCTTGGACGTTCATTGTCCTCTAGGAGGCGGCTCCTGCTTGCCGAAGGACAAAACTTGCACGACAGATGTCTGCGTGAGGTACCATTTTCCTTATCTTTCTCCCATCTTTGCAATTTTTGTCCTTGATCGCTCCAGCAACACATATCATGTTCGCCGTTGTTACTTGACGCGTCTAAGAGGCCTGAGCTGAGACAACCGGATGTTCGTTCTGGGCTAAGCCGAAGCATTATGCGAACGGCACTGTATGCCAGGGCAACGCGTTGGTTGCAAGACGACAGGACTACAACTCAGAACATATGCTACTTGGAATGGATTTTGCACCTCATGTCGACGGTGTCGATGGCATCGAGCTGGATCGTGGAAGAAATGACTTGACTGCAGCAGAATCGCGAGAGCCTGTCCTATTACTACATACGTCTTCCAGCACTGGCACAGTCTTCGCAGCATGCCATTTGAACGCCAGTATCGGTTATCCAAACATGTACTATTCACAAGTTCTTACGATACAGAGCTGCACTTGGAGACGAGACGAGAATTGACAACAAGTCTGGATATGGGTCCTTCAGGAGCTACAAAAGGAACCTCTATGTACCTCAAAATTGGACTTTCTATCGGCCTGTCTCTACTGGTTGCAATCGTGGGTGTAGCTATCCTGCTGCTTCGAAAGCGTCGTCAGCACAAGCAAGTCTTGGAAGGCCTTGAGAAACATGGCGGAATCCGAATTCTTCGAGAAACCACGATTCATAACGCTCCTCGCTGGACCACTACCGCCCCAGCTAACACTCCAGCAACGAGTCCACCAAAAGTGAATTGGACCGCCCTACCATCCGACGAGCCGTTTCTCGATAGCTCGTCATGGTTGACAAAGAACGAGGCTAGCAGAATCTCAACATCAGTGCCGACTCATTATGAACAAAGCATACCTCCCACGGCAGTACGGCACGCCGCCAGAATGATCGAAGTTCCCCATAACAGGACGTCGAAGTCATCTTACATTACCGTGAAACCTCTGTCGCCAGCAGAAGTCAGAAATGTGCACCCTGCATTGAGAACACCTCAAATGATGAAGATTGAGAAGGTAGGCGGAGAAGGCTTCACGAATGTCTCCGCCGTTCCAAAAAGTCTAGACCCGATCAATCGCTCGTCCTATACCATCATAACCTCAGCAAGTGGAAAAGGCGCAGATAATGCGCGGAATGCTAGCCGGAGGGCATCTCGATCAGTCTCTTTCGACTCCCATGTCGCAGAAATCTCAGAGTCGAAATCAGAGCCATGGAGAAGATGGCCCTCCAAGCATGTGCGACCCGTCAGCCTGGGCGCTCGTGCTATTCGGACACTTTCTGGAGGTATACTCGCATTGCCGAAAGATGCTGTTGCACTCGCGGAGAATGGTACCGCGCGACCAATTTCGACTATAAGTGATTTAGTGGACAACCATAGCACATCCAGCAATTCTCCGGTCGCGATAAGCCCTCTTCTCCCACCTTCCGTGAAGGAATCTGCACGCTCATCTGGCAGTCAACGGTCCTCGGGTGACAGTAATGCTAGACCTAGCTCGTACAGACAGTGGCAAAACCCTCTGATCGTTGGGCCTCGACCGGGATCAGGCCAAATCGTCAGAAACTACAGCAGGCGCGACGCAACGGGAGCGAGAAGTTCATCGAGCAGCGTGGCGGAATCCAAGAGTCCGCCTGGCGATACGAATGACCAACGCATTCTCAACACGTTTTTATCAACGGGACGTAATGGATCGAATACAGCATCATCAAATCATACACGAGACTATCCAGAAAGCGCTGAGGCTGTAGCTCCGACATTACAGGCTGTTCATCCCGGACAGGTTGCCTCTCCCTCGCGCAAAGTAAAGACCGTCCATTTTGGTGCTTGGGTGAGTGACTCGCCACAAGCGCGAAAGCGGGCGATTGTGTTGGGAGAGGTCGCGGGTAGGCCTTTATTACCACCAATTGCTGATGGCCAGGAAGATTCTGGGAATGATAGTGGAGACGACCAAGTCAATTCACATCCAAGTGTATTGGGATCACCGACTTGGCGAAGTAGTCCAAGTGCAAGACAAGGATATAGGCGGCCAAGCACCGTCCGAATAAGCGCATTCACGCCGAATGTTTCTGGGCAGTCTATTATCGAGCCACCAACTCAGAACCCTTTGTATGACGTTGAAATGCAACATGAAGCAGCAAATCTGCCTCAGATCGAAGTCGAACCAAATCTAACAAGGGAACCACCCTTGCTAAGTTCAGCAGGTAGTGATCTTGTAATCGACAACCTTGCCGCCAAGACTTCGTCGGTGTCATTGACCCCAAGCTCTCCAACATTGTCAGCATGGGCAGCTTCGAAAAACGGCAATGCTGGAATAGATAGCCAAACGTCTGACACAACAGGCGGCACAACCCCTTCGCTACAGTCTCAAAGCTCATCAGATTTTGTCATACCAGAATTTCCAACTCCTGGCAACTCTAACCGTACCCTCCACCAACCAGAACCTGTGAAGGTTGAAACGGCTGTGGAAAATTCGCTAGCTTCAGAAAGCAGTAAGGCACGGGATTCACCCCTTCCTGCTCAAGATCTGAAGCCGAAATCAAGCCTCAGGGTCCTTTCGTCGATCAAGAGCGAGCGCTTTTCGTTCATGGCGGTGATTACAACACCAACACTAGAGCAAAGTGAGGAACACGGGCCTGTCAGTCCGACGTGGAGTTCTAGCGATGACAAGCGCGGCTCGGCTGTGATGCAAGCTATCGCAGAACTGCAAGAGTCGATATCTAGAAAACGTGGCTCGCCAGTATCGCACATTAGCGCATCATCTGTGTCGCCTTCCAGGTCCCCGTCAGTCTCATCGAAGATTTCCGCCTATGAACAACTGTCAGAGGACAAAACGAACATCTCCGGGAGTCCGACACCAAGATCAACTCTTGTACAAGTAACTCCGACGCCGATCTCGACGAAGCTGAACATTCAAAGTCGTCCGGTTTCAGCTCTACCACCAGCAGAAATCGAAGAAACGATCGTCCAACCACTGGATATCCCCACCATTCGAAGGCGTGCAGCATCCATAACCACTCGTCCTCGGATATCACATCCAGATCGTCTTCTTCTCTATCCCACCACAGCTGCTCGCTCTGCGGACTCGACAACTCCACACACTCCCCTCGAGCCCCGCAGTCGTCCAGCAAGAAGCGTTTTGGAGAACGCCGCGGCATTACGTCGTATGAGTAGCGACTTCGAGCTGAACCATGAACCCGGGGGACGTCGATACCACCATATTGATCGTGAAGTCAGCCCCTTGCTGCCGGTGACTAACACATTGGAGGGTAATGACCACTCCGATGAGCCCATTGACGAGATGTCTGCTCTCTTCGGGCCTTACTCAAGCAGTCAAGATGGAGGGACTCGGCCGGCAGCAACAGAATTGAGTCATCTAGATCCCACGCCATATACGTTAAAGATGATGCCGGGACGAAGTCCGCTCACTTATCAAGACTCACCACTGGCTCCGCGACCTCCACGTAAGCAATCAGCGCTACCACTCCCTCGAGATATCCTCCCACGGCCGGCCTCGTCGATGCCCTCGATGAGGATTGGACGATTGGCAATGCCACCCAGACACCGCTTACGGATTACTGGAGCTAGTACAGTGGCAGCATCACCAAGAAGTCTCTATGATGCAGATGGGTTTTTGGTTAGTGAGACGTGACAATGTAGACGGACGTCACCAATGTCAAGGCGCTAGAATCACTTATCTAGGACTGGGGACATTCTTGGAGGATAATCATTATTTCTGCACAGGACGGCTTGCACTGTGAATCCGCCTGGCGGCTTTCGAGCACGATACACAAGACTTTCTGCCTTCGTAAAATTCTTTAATCGAATGACGTTTACGCTGTCCTCTGCCACTCCGTCTCATCTTCCGCTCCACCTTCTCCATTCGCTTCGGCAGCCGTCCGTCTTCTGCCTGCCCCTGACCCTAATGCCTCGCCCTCCGTCTCTCCCTCCGTTGTCGCATCCTCACCTATCACCGTTACCCCATCCCGAGGCATGCGAAACTCGCCATTTTCGTCCATGAAATCCTGTAAGTTTTCGCTCGTAATCCATCCAGTGGCACCAGGTGCAGTCTCGTCAAAACCCAGCTGCATCGCCTCTCCGTCCTCATCGTCCTCTGGATCCGGATTCAGCTCCTGGCAGGCAGAGATGGCGTTATACAGCTGCTCGACCGGCGAAGAAGCCACTGCATCGCCGTTTTGTTGACCATTGGGGATCTGCGCATCGTCTTCTACAGCAGAGCGCTGGTGTGAACCATGATCCGCAACTCGTTCGGGAATCACGCGCATCTGCAAAAACACCAGGTCTTCATCAGCGGTGTTCGCATCCGATAGATTGAGCTCGAGCAGCACGGCGGGCCCATCTTGCGCATGCATGGAGATTGAGGGATAGAGGATCTGCAGCCCTGACGAAGTGGCCGTAGAGTAGATTGTTAGGTTTCTAGGTGGCGTGTGAGCTTCCGTCTGCATGTTGTGACGTGGACGCTGAGGGAATAATGGTTTACCTTGAATTCACCCAAACATCGAGGTCTGCAATCTCGACGACACCGTCAACACGGGTGCCCTCGCCTGCTTCAAGCGCAGCGAAGTCTGGTTGTGAGGCGAGGTCATCGGCGGAAATCTTAAGTTTTGAGCTGGGACAGTGAAGGTGGAGGATGGGCTTGCCACCGAAGAATGTGGTGGGTGTGCGTTCTTGATGCTCAGCGAGCGGGGTGAAATCGTTGACCGATGGTGCTTGCTCGATTGTTTCGTATGCCATTTTTCATGCGTCAAATTGTCTTATATCTATGGTGAAATATTTGATGTGTTCGTACGTTGTTGGTATGTGTTGTGGTAGATGAGTTTTATGCAATTGGCCAATCAGGAAAGTGTTGTTTGCGGGAGCGACATTGTACACACATGTATGTATACCAGTTGAACGTTACCTGGTATACAAAGACACGAGGTAATTCTTGTGATATTGAACTTCGGAAGGAGACATCCATGTGTTCATCAAAACATAGAATACTGCACACTAACATAGCAAAACTCCACCAAAGTAAACAACAGGATCATGATAACATTCCACGACGCCAGCGTTAGATCACTGGCGCATCCTCCAACTTGATCACCACAGTCTTGTGCTCAAGATACGTGTCCAAGCTGTAACCTTTTCCTTCTCGCCCAAGGCCAGAACCCTTATACCCGCCAAACGGCATATCACTCGGTACCGCTGGACTGGTGCAGTTGATGCCGACCATGCCAGATTCGAAAGCTTTCGCGACGCGAAGAGCGCGATTGATGTCCTTGCTGAAGACGCAAGCATACAGTCCATATTCGGTATCGTTGGCCTTTGCGATGGCTTCAGCCTCAGTCTTGAAAGTGTTGATGGTCGCGAATGGTCCGAAAACCTCTTCCTTCTGGATCTTTTCGTCCTCGGGAACATCGGTATACACTGTTGGCTCGATGAAGTAGCCCTTACCATCTGAGTTCGTTGCATTTCCACCAAGCGCGAGAGTTCCCTTGCCCGCCTTGGCGGTGTCGAGGTAGGTCTTGACACGGTTGAATTGCAGCTCATCAGCTACAGGCCCAAGTTGTGTGTCAGGAACGAGAGGATCACCTCTCTTGGCAGCATTGAAGATCGGGAGGAAGTGTGACTTGAACTTCTCAGCAATACCTTCCTGAACGTAAATGCGACTGTTTGTGATACAAGTCTGGCCCGTGATGATCTGCAGAGAGACCGCGATATCCGCTGCAGCTTGTTCAACGTTCGCATCGTTGAAGACGAGCGCGGGCGACTTGCCACCTATACAAGAACGTAAATTCCTACAATGAAGATCTGGTCATGCTCATTTGTTAGTACGTACCTAGCTCGAGCACGACCTTTTTCAGATTGGATGAGCTTGCAGCAGCTTGGATTTTTCGACCAGTCAAGAGTGAGCCAGTAAAGTTGATCAGGCGGATATCCATGTGTGATGCAAGAATTGCGCCAGAAGGAGTGCCATGCCCAGACAACACGTTGATCACACCCGGTGGAAACCCAGCTTTGTCCATGAGTGAGGCAAGCTTAGCAGGCTGTGATAAAGTCAGCGCTGGAGAGATAAAGTCTAAGTAGGAGTTCATATCATTACAGTGAGTGGAGCCTTTTCGGAGCTTTTCAATACCACGGTACAGCCAGCTGCTAATGGAGCCGCAACTTTGTGCGCGAACATCGTCGTAGGAACATTCCACGGGATGATCGCTGCGATCGGTCCGATGGGTTGGCGAAAGGTTATGTTGACGAATCCTGGTGTGTTAAGACTAGTCTTTCCTTGAGCATTCCAGCTCGCTCCAGCATAGTAGTCGAAGTCACTTGCAGCCAGGAGTGGGTCAAAATAGGAGGAGACTGGTCTGCCCATGGATAGTGCATCTAGTTGCGCTAGCTCCTGGTGGGCTTCTCTGATCAAGGCGGCCATCTTCTTCAGGCAGACTCCACGCTCATCCCCTGACAACGCCGACCATGCTGGAAAGGCAGCTTTAGCAGCTGCCACTGCTCGGTTGGCGTCTTCAGCAGTAGCTTCACAAACATCCACAATCTTCTCGAACGAGTAAGGAGACTTGAGCTCGAATGTGCCCTTGTCAGACGATTCGCAGAACGAACCATTGATGTAATGGCGAGCCTCAATATTTTGCTGTGACGGTAGGGACCCCATCGGGCTGTTTAGCGCTCTTACTGTTGCTATGAGAGAGGAGGTAGAGAATGACTAGAAATCGAGTAGAACAAGAGAACAGAAAGGATGAGGGTGCGCCTACCATCGACGGGCTCTACGATCTTATGGAACGGGCAAAGCTACATTGCAAACAGCCCACCATCCCAGTACAGGCAATGTTCAGCTTGAGTACTAATTTTCCAGCTACTTGACCCAATCCCCTCAGCATTTAAAGCATTAGTGCATGACTCCCATGGAGAACGAACATCATGATGAGGACGGCGTGCAGTGCTGCCGATATTTTTCTGGCTCCTCTGAGGACACAACAATAGATAGCGCCGACGGTGGCATTGCCTCTGTTGTCGTTTGGTTGGAATGATGACGCTGAGCTGGGTGAAGCTGAGGGCACATCTCCTCAAGAAGGAAGCGCTCAAACCTTACGCATCGCTGTGGCCACTAGATCTGTGCAGATGGATGAACGAGGCTGGGTCTGATGCATGAGGATTTGCGATCACACGCTACCATGTGCTCTGATCGGATAAATGCATGTTCAGTCGAAGTATCAATAAGTGCAGATGAACAGTCATCGTTCAGTGCTTGATATCGTGCACATGGTCCACCCGAAGTAGACCCGAACCTCGAGCGTTCATGTTTGTCAGCATGTTCTGCCGTCATCGGCACTATCAGAATATTTATTCGTCGTGTCCGAGATGGCAGACATACATTTACACTTGCTATAAAGTATTGACAATCTCACCAACCAGACATCATGTCACTGTCTGAGATCAAGCACATAGCCCTGGTATTATCTGGGAAAGGCGGTGTTGGCAAGTCCAGCGTCACGACCCAACTGGCCCTAACTCTTGCTCTCCAAGGACACTCTGTTGGCGTGCTTGATGTCGATCTTACTGGACCATCGATTCCACGATTCTTCGGCATCGAAGATGCTAAGGTGAAGCAGGCGCCGGGCGGCTGGATTCCTGTGCAAGTCCATGGAGCAAGATCAGCAACAGCAGCAGCAAACGATAATGATGCAGCCAGCGCAAGCAACGAAAGTGGAAGGCTCGGAGCACTATATTGCATGTCGTTGGGCTTTCTACTTGCAGACCGTGGCAACGCAGTCGTATGGAGAGGGCCGAAGAAGACAGCCATGGTACGACAATTCCTGACGGACGTGAACTGGGGTGCTCTCGACTACCTCCTTATCGACACACCACCAGGGACCAGCGACGAGCACATCTCACTCGTGGAGACACTGCTTAAGTCTGCGACGAGCGAACAATTAGCTGGTGCCGTCATTGTGACTACACCGCAGGCCATCAGTATCAGTGATGTCAAGAAGGAAATTAACTTTTGCCGAAAGGTCGGTGTCAAGATTCTTGGAGTTATTGAGAACATGGCTGGATTTGTGTGCCCGAACTGCTCGGAATGTACCAACGTGTTCTCTAAAGGTGGTGGAGAGGTCATGGCGAAGGAGTTCGTGATACCCTTTCTTGGAAGCGTGCCAATCGATCCGATGTTCATACGTCTCATCGAGGAGGGCAAGCGACCGGTATATCCTGAAGGCACAGTGATCGGAGGCCGCGCAATGCAAACTGGCATCTCTGGTGACGTCCAAGGAGACGACGTCTTGCTTGTGGATAAATACACGGCGTGCTCTTTGTGTCCCATATTCGCTGGAATGGTGCAACAACTGCTTCATACGATCGACACATCATGAATATTGGCGATAGTGTACGATTGGTTTGATCACAGCATAAATGCAAGGATGAGATCATACACCACCAAAGCAGACATCATATCTTCGACCCAGTCTCGTACTTCGGTCTGGAGCACGATGTACCGCCAAGCCGCAGAAGATCATCATAGGAGTACCCCAAACGTCGACACTCAAATGCTGGCTTATCTGTCAGTGATACGCACAGTCTCGACGCTGCTCATAAGCTTGACTTTGAACTTTGCAGTGCTTGGAGCAGCGCTTGTTCGATATTGCCACACAACATGTCTACCATACTACATCTAGGCGTGTCTCTCGAGCAACGCCAGATTTGATATGGTTGTTGAATTACGAGGGCATGTTCTCTGGGACGCATGTTCAGGTTAGTATACCTCGGAGCTTAGCGTACCCCAAGTTCGGAAGTCGCCGCACATCTATCGAGTTAGTCGTCCAGATGCTGCCACTCGCCAAAGGGATCTAGAGCACGGAACAGCCAAAGAATGGAAACAGCAGCCGTGGTCTAACAGCTTTAAGATTGTACCACGAGCTCGTTACCGTGGTCATCGGACAGGGTCGGCCTGGGCGTAGCTGATTCAGACCCTAAAGAAGAGTCTTGCTCAAGTGCATTTCCATCGGATCGAGGTTCTATTCCTCTTCGGAAGCTCGCCCGCTGAAATTTTACCCGACGGCGTCCAAGTAGCGAAGCCACGATATCGTTGCGCCATCTGATTCGTGTTCAAACCTCACGCCATCTCGCGCACATGGGAGACTGCGTGCCATGCGCCGGCTCGACGGTTGCTAGAAGGTCTAGTGGCATTGATAGGGCTTCTAGGCGCGGCCTCTCCGTCGTTTCTTTCCACTCCAGCCCGGTCTAGTACGAGCACGCCATGCGTTCTCACAATAATGCCGATAGCGCACAACATGCTGCATTATCTTGCATTGTATACTGGTAATTTCTCCATATATATCATGATGTACATGCCACAGTCATGGTCGTTTCCAGCTTCATTCTCGATTGTCCACCTTCACCGTACACAAGTCCACTGTCACAAAGCCTACCTATCCGATAATCTTTGGACTTAGCTCGGGCTTTGCTTCATTGATCATGTCGACTCCACCAGACTACCCTGTAGACGACAAGGTCGCCCACATCGTCACAGATGTGGAAGCCGGCGACTCTGATGGCTCCAGCTCTGTCAACACATTCACAGCTCTCGTAGCTGAGGATCACCAACACGAGATCAAACTCCGCACCATGTCATGGCAAAAGGCAGCTTGGCTGCTCGCTGGCGATCAAGTATGTCTTGCCATCATGGCCCAGACCTGGTCGTTGTCCGTCCTTGGCTGGGTCCCTGGTATCATCACTATGCTTGTCGCCGGTGCTCTCTTCTGGATCACATCTATCACAATGCACAAATACATCATGAAGAACCCACAAATCATGGACATCTGCGACTTTGGCTACTACATCTTCGGAAAGTCCAAGATCGCATACGCCTTCACGGCTTTTATGCTACTGGCCAACAACATCCTGCTTATTGGCTTCCACGTTCTCACTGGTGCTAAAGTGCTCAACACTCTTAGCGACCACTCGATGTGCACTGTCATCTTCTCGGTGATTGTTATGTTGATCGGTATTGTTATGAGCATTCCGAGAACACTGAAGCACGTTTCTTTCATGTCCATGGGATCTGGTAAGTTTCGAATGGCTTTCGATATCAACGTTTTGCACAAGCTGACATTTATCTCTTTTAGCCGCCTGCATGGGTATTGCAATCCTCCTCTTCCTCGTCTTCGCTGGCATTGAAGCTGCCCCTGGCTACGGTTACAATGGCGACTACCCGACAGATGGCCTCGTCAAGACATACGCCTTCCCTCTACCCGGCACTACCTGGGTGGCCTGCATGAACGCCGTCCTCAACATCACCTTCCTCTGGGTCCCACAGATTCTCTTCCCGACTTTCATCTCCGAGATGGAGCGTCCTCAGGACTTCCCCAAGGCTCTTGCAGTGTTGGCAGGCATCAGCGCATTCTTGTTCATTGTGCCTCCTTCAATCGGTTTCCGCTACCTCGGCCAGTATGCGACCGCCCCAGCTTTCGGCAGTCTCGGTGTTGTCAGCTACAAGAAGGCTTCTTTCGCCTTCGTCATCGTCCCGACACTGGTCATTGGCGTCATCTACGCCAACGTCAGCGCCAAGTTCATCTACTCTCGTATCATGGGCAAGTCTCGTCATGCGCACAGCAACACCGTCACCGGTTGGGGCGTGTGGGTCGCCGTCATGGCAGCGATCTGGGTTGTCGCCTTCGTTTTCGCCGAGATCATCCCTAGCATGGGTGACTTCCTGTCGTTGCTCGGCGCCGCATTCGACAGCTTCTTCGGCTTCTTGTTCTTTGCCATCGCATACTGGCAGCTGTACAAGACTAAGCTTTTCGCTTCTGCCAGCAGAAGTCTCATGACGGTGATTCACATCTTCATCTTCTTCTGCGGTTTGTTCTTGCTTGGTCCTGGTCTCTACGCCGCAGTCGAGGCCATTATGGCCGACTACTCGGGCACTGTCCGACCAGCATTCAGCTGCAAGAACGTGGCAATCTAGATGGCATGATGGGAGGTGAAGATGCTGCTTCTGTTTTGATACCCATGATGATGTACATGTATATATAACATATTCACGACGAGTTCAAATCTGCAATATGGTCAAGAAACTGTAACTCTACATGAAGTACTCATCCATTTATCCCAACATAGTAATGATGGCTGGTCCTAGTACTGAGCACGCGGTAGAATGTTAATGTTATTGTAGATTGAATGGTCGCTCACGTATGTTGATGGTTGGCATGTGCTGTAAGCGTACGCCGGCAGAACGTCGCAAACGTCATGTGAAACAGGTCTAGGCGCCTTGAGCTTTGTCCATTACCAACTTCGATATCAAGAACATCAGGCACGTTAACTCAGCACCACATCAACATGGATAAGGATCGTTTCCCGTTGAGCACGTCGCGCGAGCCGAATCCTTTGAGGCCATATTACGTTCCACCCTCGATCGGTCCTGCGCACGGCACCACATCAACACCGACCTCACACAATGCCTCGACTCGAGCTCATGTCCCCTCGGCATCAATATCGAGCACGGCGCGCGACTACATCCCGGAGCTGGACCTGAATCTCAAGAGCTCGGCAGGTGAGGCGTGGCAAAGTACTCGGAGTCTCTTCGATGCCTTGGTCTACCGTTACATGAGCGTGCTGCTCGCGCAACCTTTTGATGTCGCCAAGGTGATCTTGCAGGTTTCCTTACCGCCATCAGCCAGCGCTTTGAGCTCGGCAAAGTCAAGCAGGACATCTTCTCGCCAGTCGAATTATCACACGAGCAGAGGGTCACGGGGTCGCGGAAGAGCTACGGAGGCAGATGCATGGAAGGCGCAAGACGACTACGATGAGAGCGACTTTAGTGATGATGATGATACCCCTGACTATTTCTCTTCCGCTGCGCCTCGAAGTCGATCGCCCAGAAGAAGAAAGAGAACACCCCCGAGTCGCGAGTTGTCGCCGTCGCCTACGCCGACCCCCCGAAACCGTCGAGAACATGATCCAGAGCAGGAGTATAGACTGAACTTGAAGAAGCCGGAGAGTGTCACCCATGCCATATCCGCAATCTACAGCACTTCAGGCGCTGTGGGTCTCTGGCGAGCTTCAAACTGTACATTCCTCCACGCGGCTATGCTACGGACATTAGATGCGTTCATTCGCAGTCTGTGTCTTGCCATCGTGGGTCTGCCTGAAATTGCCGGGCCCGATAACAGTGGTCTTGCTCCTGCTTTGGGAGTACCCGGATCTCTTGGCTTCTCCGGCTTGGATCTATACGACTCACCAAATCCCATTGGTAGCCTCATCATCGTTGGATTTTCTTCATGTTTGGCTGGAATCCTGCTCTCCCCACTCGATCTTATCCGGACTCGGCTGATCGTTACCCCAATGTCATCCGCTCCACGAGGTCTTGTACAGAATCTCCGTCGTCTACCATCGGTGCTCACACCTTCGAATTTGTGGTTACCGACCGCACTCTCCAACACGATTCCGCAAGTCTTTTCAGCCGCCTCACCACTGATTCTTCGGCGTCACTTCCAGGTTTCACCGATCACGAACCCCAACCTTTGGTCCCTCGTCTCCTTCGCTACCAGTCTGACCGACCTGTTCCTCCGCCTGCCTCTTGAGACCATCGTTCGCAGAGCCCACGTCCAGACTCTGCAGCGCATGGAGCCTAAGCTACCTACAGTCATCACCCCTGCGCCATACCTCGGCATCGCAGGCACCGTGTACAGCATCATGTACCAGGAGGGCGAGACGCGTACCAAAGACAGCAAGGGCATGGTCCGAATCCGCAAAGGACAGGGTCTGTCCGGCCTCGTACGTGGCTGGCGCGTAGGTTTCTGGGGCCTTGTTGGTGTCTGGAGTGCCGGTGCGCTAGGCCCAGGTGAAGGCAAAGGCCGGGGCGAATTCTAGAGTCATGATGAGCTGCGCGAGCGATGATCTTTTCCCTAAGGCTGTCTGCTTTCTCCATCTGTGAGGACGATGCCCTTACATGCTGATGCTTATTGCACGTTCGTAGCTGAGCGGCGGCATTTACGTTTTCATGCTTGATATCCCCCTCCTGTGGTTTGATTGTTCTTGTACATAGGTACTTCCAACTCTGACGATGAGCGTATGCAACACTTCTCTACTCTATTCTGCTCTACTCTATATGCTGCGAGCAAGTTGCTTAATTCTTCAGTGACTCGACACATATGTATGGATGATATATGGTCAACTAGGGTGTACGTAAACATAACCAATTTTCCTAGGTGCAGCCCCCATTTCTCTCGGTTTATTCTCATCTCATCACATTGCAGGCAAGCAAATGGCAACATACAGCAGGTTCTTACCTAGGTAGATACCTACATGCTAGCAACGCACACGAAGCTCAAGATGATATGTTCTGCTCTGAAGCATTCATGTCTCTGAGATAGCACTACGGGAAAGATATTCTACTTCAAGACCCGCTTTCTTTCCCTCCCATTTTCATTTTTCTAGTCAATGGTAAAAGCTACAAGAAAACTCCTCTAACACCTTCGCTAAAATCTCGCAATCACACTTATCTCCGATGCAGTCGATATGGCCAGCATAGTCCCCTTCGCCACTCTGTCTGGCTGGCTGGTCACAATACGATCACACTGGGACGTCTCCCTCGAGCACTGCGGCCACGAGGCCTGCGTTCCCGCTTTCCAACACCTTTGCGCCCAGGACTTCGCCGATGACTTCGACAAGTCGCTCGCGCAGTGCTTCGCCTTCCGGATCTCCGTTGCCGTTCGCTGCAAGGGTACCGACTGAGTCCTCCTCCAGCAAAGCCAGGGCGCGCAAGAGCGCTTGCACGACATATTCCGCCGCAGGTCTCGTGGCGTCGTCTTTCAGCCCGGCTTGCAGGTGCACGTCGTATGCTTTGAGGTTGGGAAGGATGAGCGCGCGGACTCCTCCAGGCCCGGCGATGAAGGTCAGCGCGAGGACGGCGCCGTAATGGGTGGCGAAGGGCTTGTGCGAGTCGAGGAAGTGCTTGAGGCAGGCGCGGGCGATGCGCGGTTTGAGGGTGGCGGAGCTGGGGCCGTAGGTGCGGGCGATGGAGGAGAGAAGGCTGGCGGAGAAGTCGCGCAGGGCGAAGTGCACGGTGTCGGTGGAGGAGGAGGGGCCGAGGTGTTTGGCGAGGAGACAGGTGAGGACTGATGGCACTACCGAGGGGATGTAGGGGGCGAGGTAGAGCGATGGATTCTCCAAGAGTGCGGCAAGCAATTGCATGCTTTGCGAGAGGATGAAGAGCGACTTCAGGTGGCGGGTGACCTTGTCGGCGACGAATTGGATGAAGTAGGGAATGAGTTGGTGAAGTGCCGGGTCAGTGCGAAGGGATGCGAAGGCCGCAGTCCGATACTCGTCGTTGTTTTCATCGAGGATGGCCGAGCAGATGCGCTCAAAGTAAAGTTGTAGCTCTTTGGACAGGACGTGTTTGACCAATGGTTTCACCGAAATATTGTCATTCCCACTGACAGCCGCCAGAGCAGGGTTAGCACCTGGGCCTTTCGCCGCAAGCTCCTGACTCCGCTGATCCACCTGTGTCGGGTTCTGAGGGATGCTCGGCTGCACGCCCTCGACCGCCAACCAATGCGCCGTAATGCTCATCTCGCGCGGCACTTTGGGCAGCGGGGCATTGATGAGCTTCTCGAAATCCACCTCTTCATCTTCAACGTAGAACAGTGGCTGACCAGGCCCGATCGATGCCTCTCCGAAGCGCAGCGCCCGCGTGGACTCGTACCCGTACAGTGGCTCGACGTCCAGTAACCGCAGGGCCTGGGAGATGTCTTGCGTCGTGAGGGTGGTGCGCTTCGCATGTCGCATGAACTTCAACGCCTCTTCCAGCACCTGGCTCATGCGGTATTCTACATCTCGAGAGAGATGCTCAGCCACGTCGCGGTTCAGTTGGGCGATGCCAATCGACTCGGCCACGTCCACCACATTCTCCGCATTCCAGACAGACATGCTGCCTTCTCACTCTCTCCCAGCTCTTGACTTGAGTGAAGCTCGGTTGCGCGCAGTTGGTAATGGTCTTGTGGTGTTCTTCGAGGACACGTGATCAGAGACTCGAATTGATGCGCTCGGGCTGGATGTTGAGACGTGCGATTGAAGTGAACTGATATCCACTTTATATCAGAGAACCACCGCTTTCGTGCGCGTTCGTGGATGCGGTTCTGTTCGTGAGTGTTTCGTAGGGCTGACGGGCCGGACCTCGAGCTTAAAACTGTGGAGTCGCGCTTGCCACATGCAAGATTTATCACATGTGCTTTTATCTTTGCATGTGCTTAAGCCATCAATGAGGTATTCGCGATTTCGGTCATCATTTGCTCCGCTCCGTTTGCTGGACCTTAAAATACCTGTTGGCGGTGTCATGGAATGGGTTCTGATCATTTCTTGAATAGGCAGGTAGTGATCTCCTCCAGACAGATCTGACATTACCCTCCTACAATCACGAACGTACACATATGCATGCTTTATATTGGTCCACTCTCTTGCCATCGTCATCTTCACTCATCTGCGACTTCTGCGCTATAACGGAGAACCATGTTCCATCTGTTTCTCGTATCTTATCAGGCGTGCGAGTTCTGTATCCACTGGTATCTCACCTACAGCAGTACATTCAAGTACATGGATGCCTCTAGCTACACGATCAAATCAGCTGCTCCGAGTAATGGCCAACGTTCCACCGATCTATGTTCTGCATCTCCATCTGTATCTGGAAGTATCACCTTCAGAGCGACGTGCTTCGCGAAGCTAGGTATAATGCTGGGAGGGAGGTTTGGATGTCTGACGACGGGCAGTAGACGGAGTACCTCATGTTCATGTACATAAACATGTGACGATCCCTTGCCATCACGAACAAATACATCCTTCGCTGTGATCGAGGTCCATTCGTCAGACAACCTTGTAAATTGCGGCGTGGTATGTCGGAGCGAGCGTGGAGAGGCAGGAAATGTGGAAGACCATGAGTTGAGGGATGATTATGCCATCAATTGATCAACCACATCAATATCTGGTTCATGGCAGGCGAGATTCTGGGTTTGGGAGGGTCTGGCGACGACGAACGAACTGACTTGAGGAGGAGGACGAAGGCAGTTATGGAGCTGATGCCGTGGTTCAGGTTGTCGCAGTAATACTGAAGAGGGACGGATGACTGGAATCGTCATGTTGCTCGGTAATCGTATTATAGAGAGTTCTGATAACTCATCTGCAGGGCCCGAAAGAAAGACAGAGAGTGGTCTTGTCCGATCTGCAAAGCAGGAACAAGCAGAGCCATCTCACTCGAGGTGAGAGATTGCAAAGCAAAGTACAACAGAATTAGGAAGACACGCCTTCACTTCGACGGTAGCAGAGTTGCCCCGTGCGTGAAGGTGTGCATGCAGAACGCCTCAAAATGCCCTCCCACCGATTTAACGCCAGCAATCGTGTGTCGCTCTCAGCCTCTACCGTATCGTCTCATCCTTGAAAAAGACCATGCCGCTGCCGCCGTGCTCACTCATGTTGAGACTCACCATATCACACCCTCCTGAACGCCGTCATACGCCTTCGCTGAAAGCTGTCGAGTCATATACACATGCCGTCGTGAGATTGTATTAAAGGCTACCGTTGCTACGGTGCGATTAGGGTGTCGGAAAGTCGTATTTGAAATTTCTGATGCAGAGAGGTTTCACCAGCAAGGCATTGCGCACTGTCAAGTGTGATTAGTGGGGGTACAATAAGACAGCGAAACTCAATGTAGATGTACTCACCATGTCTGCGTCACGCTTCTGCTCAGCGATATACTTCTCCATCTGGGCAGTCAGCTTGGCGTGGTTGACTTCCTTGTTGGGTGTGGTCGCATTGGACGGTGTCGATGTGCCGGAGACGGGTGCAGACTTGGGGAACTGCGACGACGGGCTTGGGCTATTGGCGGCACGCAAGAAGCCCTGGTGCAAGTTGCCGAAGAAGCCCGTCGAGTTGGGGCGGAGAAGTGGTGGGCGCTGCAAGAAGGCCTGTGTGGGGTTCTGTGGTTTGGCGGGCTCTGCGTTTTTGGCTGCGGCAGCTGCTGCGGCGGCGGCGGCTCTCTGTGCGCGCTCGGCCTTGACCTTCTCCTCGTGGAGACGGTACTCGTGGAGGGGAGCAGGTAGCATGTCCATCGTGGTGACGGTGTGTGAGGTTGTTGTGATGTGGTTGAGCCCGAGGCGGCGGTGATGAAAGACGGTGGGCGGATGTCGTCGAGCGAGGATGCGGTGTGAGAGGTGATCGGTCAGGTAGTGGATGGATGAGGAATTGACTGAGGTGATGGTGAGAAGAGTCGAGTCGAGTCGAGGTCGAAGAAAGAGTCGTGGTGACCGACTTTTCAAGGTGAAGGTGAAGGTTGTGGTGGTGGACTGGCTCGATCGGGGAATTTCCCTGGTTTGCGGGCGGATGTGAATTGCTAAGCAGCCAGCGCGGGGACTACTGGAATCAAATTCCTTCAGTGTGCGCCGGTGAATGCGGTGCTGACGGGATGTGAAGGTGGATAACCCGTGGGAGAGGGAAGAATTGATGTGGTCGCGTGCTGAACTCGTGGGTGAATTGGTTTGAGTTGGCGTGGAGGAAGTCTGATGGATGTGGAGGAGGTGGAAATCTGAGGGAGTCGTGTGGCGTTCAGTTGACACCTTCTGCAGCACGACTTGGAGCTTCACTTTCGCTTTTCCGCGGTCGGTCAGCAGCAGATGATGTCAGCGGTGACGGGCGAGTTATGCAGGTGCAACGATAACGCGTGGGTGATATAGTGGGGAGAGCTCGACTGGACGACAGGACTTCAATGACTGCACTGAGGAGGAGTGAGGACGGTCAATTCGACGGTATACGAATGAACAGCAGGATGGATCACATTCATAAGCGTTCGAGGACGGGTTACTCACTGCCCACGACAGGAGATGAGCGGGCAGCGAAATTAGTGACTGGATGCGACGAGGGTTCGACTGGTGCGTGTGGGGGAGGCTCCGGACCTCGACTAGCTAAGGCGAAACTCTGTCTAATAAGCTCGACACGTTCCAGAATCTCGCGGCAGAGAAGAACCTTCACCGTTTAACGTACTGTAACCAGAATCGAGCAATCCCCTATGTCTTCTGTAACCATGCTGGTGATGCACGAAGCTGACTCGAAATTTGCACCACAAACTGCAGCCATGAACACGAACACGACTCCAACACGATGTCCACGTCACATAAATCCGGTACTGTATGTCAGATGTCAGCAAGCAGGATCTGATCCCGTTCCGGTTGCATTCAAGCTTATTTGTCGTCGCACATCTCATATCAATCCCCCCCACGCCTGATCAGCCCTGCACACGCCACCCTCGCGTCGTTCGGCTTTGACGCTGAAAGGCCGAGATGCGAATGGCCAGATGCGACATCGAGCTTAGTCTGAGACCATCCCTCGTGTTAAGTTGACTTTGATGTGGCTGCGGTGAGGTGATCTGCTTAGCTGCTCATCTCATCCACCGCTTCTTCTTTTTGCTACTGTACATGTACGCGTGACACGGCTCCTGTCACTAACAATCTGACTACTTCGACTTCCCCGGCACCAACTCCTGCACTCATGCACTCTTCATGCATCTCTTCATGCACCTCTGCCGTTGCCCGTACACTCCGAAACCGCATGGCCCGCTACCTCGGGCGTGGGTGTACATACCGGACATCTGTACTCCATGTCAGCTACACCTGAATACGCCAACCTGTCCGCTAGCGGCCGGGTGACACTCGAACAACTCATGCCTCGCACTTTACTGCGGCCTTTGCCAGACGTCGTTGAACACTCCACCTAGTCATCTGTAATCGCCGGATTGATAGGCAAACTTGTAGACTCACATGAATGGACACAGAATCATCTTGGATCGGACGAAGCATTCTGCTACGTTCTGGCTGCTCTGCTGCCCATGAAGCTATGACTGGGGGACTCAGCCTGATCTACTTCCATGGCCTGCACAGCCTTGCACGACCATGACTTGTCACGGCGTCTTGTACAGTAGATTCAACTCTTCCTGTCCACACAATGCCCTTCCAGTCTTGGAGCACAAGCATCAATTGAAACCATGCCCCTGTACACTGCTCTATCCGCCACTCGGGAGATCAGACTCGTACATCTGCTTCCCGGCTTACCCTCAGAACAACTGGTTTGCGAGCTGCAGTTCTGTCAACTGGATGATGTGCCCCGATATGACGCGCTCTCTTACAGCTGGGTAGGTAACATCGAGGAAGCTCGACATACAGGACGTTAAGTCCTCGTGGAGATGCACGGCTCCTACTATCCGGTCACGCCAAATTTGGGTCGTGCTCTGCTCCGCTTGCGGCATCCGCTCTTTCCACGTCTTTTGTGGATTAATATGCTCTGTATCAATCAGGATGATCTTGGAGAGTGTGAGCAGCAAGTCAAGTTGATGGGAACAATCTTCGGAGCTGCTCAGAATGTGATTGTCTGGTTGGGCGATAGTGATGCTGCCACGGGTCACGTCTGGTCACTGCTCAATGTTCTTCGTCAGTGTGCATCGTACACGGTACCATGGAGTCAGCAGAACATGAGCGGCGATCATAGGGTTGATTTTATCCAACCTGATGTCCATACAATGAGCAACACATCGATGGACTTGGTGCCACTCGACTTTCCCACCATCCCTGCGATCCATCACGAGGTCTGGTCGCACATGCAGGCTTTTCTTTCGCGGGAGTGGTTCTCACGAATGTGGTGCATCCAGGAGGTCATCACGAGTCAGAGATGCCATGTAGTATGCGGCAGCTACGCTATGTCATGGTCTGATCTGTGTGCTGCAGCTTCCGTCATGCTACGCCCCGACTTCGATCATTATCTCCAAGGCAGGGAGCTACCGATCTTGCTTCGTGAACGTGAACGTCGGCGCCGCGCGCAAGGTCTGCAAACTTCTTTGCGTGACTTGCTCATTAGTACCCGACGTTTCCGATCGAGTCGGCCCCATGACAAGATTTTCGCCCTGCTGCCCTTGGTCGATAGTGTCTTCTCGGGTCGATTGTCTATCCACTACAGCATACCCACCCAGGTCCTCTTCTGTGAGGTCGTCCGAACATGTATTATGGAGGAGAAAAGCCTCGCCATACTATCAGAAGTAGTATTACGACACCACGACGATCTTGACATGCCGTCTTGGGTTCCTAACTGGCTCACCCCTCCAGCCTGCCAAATTTCCTTCGGAGCACGCGCAGGGCGCGAGCAGCGTTACTGCGCTTCGGGCGAGCTTTTCGAGCCGGCCTTGCTGAGCAGCAGCCTTCCAGAGACGCTCATCTTACGAGGGTTCCTTGTCGCTCCTGTACAGCGTGTCCTTCGACTCAAGAAGGCCGTGGGTCTCGGCGACCTTAGCATCAAGCACAGGCAACTCGACCGGAGCTTGTAGCGCGCTATTGCTCTGTACTTATCGCTCATATTTCCGATTTCGACGATGTATCCAAAGGTTTTGGTAATAGCAGTGTAGAATACTCTAGCCAGAAATGTTCCATGCCGAAGCACAGGGTTTGTTCGCTGTGTTGCTCATTCTGACTCAGGCATTTACCGCCCTCGTGAATTCATCTATAATCATGGCATTGAATTGCGGTTTTCCTATAGATTCTGGCAGATCGTCGCCCGTAGAGCGTGCTTCGCATTCGCAATACACGATTGCAGGTCACCGCCGCTAGACTGACATCGTGCTAATTCGGACCAATGAGAGGCAGTTCCAGCCAATGGCTCTGACCTCACATCCGACCAACACCAGGAAGTTTTCCAGCCGATGCATTCATTTGATATGTCGACCGCCCCTTGTTCAGCCATAAGCTTTTCGTGACCCCCAGGCATCGTGCCATGAAGTTTGCCAAGCAGCTCGACGACGAGGCGGTCCCCGAGTGGCGCTCAAAATATCTCGACTACAAGGGCGCAAAGAAACGGCTTAAGGCTGTCGCGCGCACACTCCGCAACACACATTTGTCGGCTGGAAGTAGCATCCGGGGGACTGGTCCAAGTCCATTCTCGTCACTTCGAGATGCGCCGGTGCGGACGCTGATGCGTCGTGCTGCCAGTGGCGACAAGCTGCAGCTCAATCCCGCTTCTGGGAATGTCAAGGGACGGTCAAGGAGTGCTTATCCAGCTTCGACGACTTCGCCCGAAGATGCTGGGTCAGCTGCGTCGACGCATTCTCGGCCGATCAAGGTTAATGAGCGCAGTCCCCTGCGTTCTAACGACAGTGGGCCGAAGATGACGCGCTATGGGAGCATCATTGGCAGCCCACCAGAGGATGGAGATCTCACGCTATCCAGAGTAGCAACGGCGCCATCCCTGGAGCTGCCTTTCCCAGCTTTAGATCCGAGCATCTCCAAAACGGGCCAAGATCGCACCCTGGATGCTGAGTATGAGGAGCCTGTGAGTCCGACCTCGCCGGAAATGTTTGCCAGACCTTCGCCCACAGCGACTGTATCAACGCATCCTGAGAGGCCTGCTAGTGAAAAACATACTGGACATGACTCGCGAGGGGCGCTCCGGAGCGTATTCCGCAACAAGCGACGAACCAACAGTACTCCAGGCCGGCCGTTGGCGAAACGCATGTTCTCTGGCATTGAAGGCTTGGGTCACTCCGATGATGTTGCTCTCGAGCAGTACAACGAGTTCGATGCGAAGAATGCTGCGTTCCGACATTTCCTCGACAAGGAGCTGGAGAAGATTGAGGAGTTCTACCAGTCCAAGGAGGATGAAGCTGTCCAGCACCTTAACGACCTTCGACAACAGCTGCACATCATGCGCGATCAGCGGGCGCGAGAGATGGCTGCTGATCAGAAGCGGAAATTCTCAGCGACTTCGAATACGAAAACTGGCGGCCGGCCCTCGATGGAAGATGAAGCGGCAGATAAACCAGACGGCAAGCGGAAACATGGACTTCGTCCATTTGGCAAGTCAGTTGACTTCGCCGCTGGTCAGCTCGAGAACGCTATCGAGAGAGTGCGGACTGGTCACGTTGGCAAGACTTCGCGTGCGATGGGTGAGCTGGGCACACCGACGTGGAATGCACACGAGCATGACTACCAGCGTAAAAACCACGAGGTCTCGTATCGCTCAGCGAAATCTTCGTTGAAGCGAGCCCTTGCAGACTACTACCGCCATCTCGAATACATCAAGTCATACGCCCTTCTCAACCGGACGGCGTTCCGGAAGATCAATAAGAAGTACGACAAGACCGTCAACGCACGCCCGAAGATGAAATACATGGACGAAAAGGTCAACTCATCCCATTTCGTCAGCTCCGGGAGAATCGAGGGGATCATCCAACAAGTCGAGGATCTGTATGCACGCTACTTTGAACGTGGAAACCACAAGCTTGCCGTTGGTAAACTGCGACAAAAGATCGCTCGGCCAGGTCAACACAGTGGTTCCGTGTTCCGAGTGGGCGTCCTCTACACCGCTGGAGCTATCCTGGCCATCCAAGCGTTAGTATATGGCTTCGAGCAAGACTTGCAAGGCCGGGAGCCATTGAGTATACAGGCTAGCTACCTGCTGCAGATATACGCCGGGTATTTCCTGGGTGTTCTGCTGATGACGCTTTTCGCTCTCGACTGTGGTATCTTCACCAAATTCAAAATCAACTACCAGCTCATATTCGAGTTCGACAGCCGACATTACCTGGACTGGAAGGAGCTGGCGGAGTTTCCGGCTGCTTGTATGTGCCTTCTTGGAGTCATTATGCTGCTTAACTTCCAGCAGATCGGAGGATATGCCATGTAAGTGATTTTCAAGGAGTCTAGTAACATGTCACTTAGCTAATGAGTTGATACCACAGGTACATTTACTGGCCTGTTGTATTGATTGGCCTTACTGTCGTCTTCCTGTTCTTCCCTGCACCGATTCTGTATCACCGCTCGCGCAAATGGTTCGTCACCGCATTAGGGCGTCTCAGCTTTTCTGGAGCCTATTCGATCTTCTTCGCCGACTTCTTCCTGGGGGATATGTTCTGTTCGCTCACCTATGCGATGGGTAACATTGAGCTCTTCTTCTGCCTGTACAGGTGGCACTGGGTGGATCCTCCTCAATGCAACTCCTCACACTCCGCATTACTTGGATTCTTCACCACAGTCCCTGGTATCTGGCGCCTCTTGCAATGCTTCCGCCGCTTCTACGATGAAGGCTACTCTTGGTTTCCACATCTGGCCAACGGTGGCAAATACTCGTTCACCATTCTATACTACGTCACGCTGAGTCTGTACCGACGCAACCATAGCTGGGAATATAGAACGGTGTTCATCATCTTCGCGACGATCAACGCCGTGTACTGCTCAGTCTGGGACCTGTACTTTGACTGGTCGTTAGACGTGCTCAATTACGCCGCCAAACCTCCCATGCTGCGGCCAATGCTGGTCTTCCGACACCATAAATGGATGTACTACCTGGCCATCCCCATCGACATCATCGTCCGCTTCAATTGGATCTTCTACGCCATCTTCACCGAAGACCTGCAACACTCCACCGCCGTCTCTTTCTTCGTCGCTTTGACTGAAGTCTTTCGCCGCGCCATATGGGTCATCTTCCGCGTCGAGAACGAGCAATGCACCAACACTTTACGCAACCGAGCCGTACGCAACGCCCACCTCCCGTACAAACTCGAACACGACTCGGAAACGCACTTGATCGCGCCCGTGGCATCGTCCACCGCCGATGGCCATGTGGATTCTGAACGTATGGATCTTGAAGCAGGAAGCACTACCGCCATTCCTCCGTCCGGCAGTGTCGACTCTTTGCGTCAACGCCGCCAGAGCACGTTGGTCGATTCGCCGGTTGCGAGAGCGCTGAAGCGTGTCGGCACCACCATGCTCACAGCCCACGCGCGCGATTACGAGAAGAAGAAAGACGGTCCGGAGGCAGGGCATAAGCAAGATGACTCTGAGGAAGACGACGATGATGACGACGATGATGGAGATGATGAGTAGTTGTTACAGGGCCGGGTCTACCCTGAAGATGTGTACATGCTATTGGAGGCTTGAAGCTAGATCAAGTTTGTACAATGAAAATAGGTACGGCGGTGGAAATATCAACACATTGCACAACTTTGTTCTCTGAAAGACACTCCTTGCTATAGAAACGTACTTCCCAGTAACCCCGACATGCTGAGAATCCGTGTCCGGTGGTTGCCTTGCTGTAGAATTTTTTCTGGATTTACCCACACAGTAGCTGTCGTCGGAGGTCACAGAGGCTAGCCCCATGATCCGGTATCGTTTTCCACTCATACAATCGGGAAAACGTGACGATGTGCGTGACTGGCAAGCATAACTTTCCTCCCTGCCATGGCCTGCGATCGATCTGATATTTTCGACTATATAGGGATTACGACTACCATACATTTACAACTTCGCCGCTTTCCGAGCTCTGTTCGCTGTGGCGGCGTCAGTACTTTTTCATCACGACTTTCAACCTTTGGGGGCAACTCACCTTTCAGCTCCTCCATCTTCGCCGTCATCCGTCGCAACGGCTCTCCATCCACGAATCTCTCTCCCAGCGCATCCCACGCATTGAACAGCGCTATCATCCTCGCATCCCGCGTGCTGGCGTTCTGTAACCGCTTCATCTCCATCATAGCCTTGCCATCGCGCTCCCGCAACATCTCCTTGAGGTATGCCTGCACATGCCCATGAAATCCCTCTTTGGGGAAGATGCGGTTTACCAGCCCCATGTCCCGGAGCTCCTCCACCGTTGCCTTGCCACCGAACATCAGCCACTCATTCGCGCGGTGCGTACCCAGACTCTGCGCCCAGCTGATCGCGCTGCCGTTCTCCGGTACCAGCCCCAGCTGCGAGAACGTTACCTGCAGCCAGCTGCCCTCGGCCGCATACAGCAGGTCGCTGCAGCCCTGGAACCACGCGGCACCTGCACCGACGCCAGGCCCGTTAAGCGCCACCACGAGCACTTTGCGGTGCTCGATCATTGACCGTACCAGCTCTACACCTTCGGCGAAGCGCTGCGCCCAGAACACCTTGCGGTCGCCTGCGTGGCGGAAGTTGCCCGATACAGTTGCGACGTTGTTAACGTCAGCGCCGGCGGCGAAGAACCGTCCCTCACCAGTGATGACTGTAAAGGTGGTGGATGGGTGGTCGTTGAGCTCACGCAGAGCATCGATCACGTCCGAGATCATGCCCTATGGATTCAACCGAGCTCAGCATGTTGCGCAACCGTTGGGGGAAAGGTGCATGACTTACGCCACCGAATGAGTTGAGGTGTTTCGGTCGATTGAACTGGATGATGTAGATGTCAGTTTTGAAATGCTACAATGCTTCTTGGAGGAGCAAGGGAATGAGATGGCACACCTTGATCGTGCCAATGCCATCCTGGACGGTAACGATGATATCGTCGTATTTCTTGTCGAACGACATCTTGCAGGTTTACTTCTTGCCTCTCTTTGCGGCTTCGGCGCTTCTCGAGATGCTCAACTTCCTCCTGGACGATCCCGTGATTATATACTAGAATGTCTTTCAATTGTTGTGTCTAAAATCTGTGAATATACATGTAAATATTGATGGGATGTATGTGCTGTGCATAGGTTTAGGTCATGGTATAGTGCTAGGATAACCTCGGCAATCGACGGGTATTAGAACATAAGGTACAGGTACGTGACCTATGCTAATCCACATGGACTTGTGGGCTTGGAGCAATATGCGCTTTCATCACGCATTAGGTACAATCCGAGACGTACAGGATGTATACAGAGAGAGGATTGAGAACATACGATGAGCGAGGAGATCGATCATTGTTGACCTACGATACCAAGCCTAAGGTAGTAGACGAAGGATTAATTAAGGTAAGGTTGGTGTACAGCAAAACCGTGCGCAGCTCGACTTCAATGCTCTAAGCAGCACATCGCGACGGTAGTGTATTGCCGACTTCGAACAATTGCCGAGGGAGTCTTCCCTCTACAGCAAGAATATATGATCGCATTCATCAGATAGCCGCGGGATTTTTACTACGACAGAAGAGTCGAGTCTGAATTAATGCTGCAACCAAGAAAGTGGCGTACAGTCATTGCATGTAACTTCGGATCCTTAGAGTTGTAACATTTACATATACAGAAAGGTAGTCAACAAAGTCAATAAAAGGCTTAAAGTTGAGAAGTAAAATCTCGCAAGCTTCAACTCTTACAACCTTGGTCTGCGGAGATGCTGCCTTGAACGCAATCACGCCATTGCACGCAATTTCGATATACCTGCATATGAGCCGCATGTACCTTAGATGTATATGACCATGCATCCGCAACCTACATGTCCACGTATGATTTCTAGATCCATTTATCACCGAAATCTGAGGATGAGTAGGTTCAAGTACATGTATTCCATTCACACGCTGTACGGCAGAATATTCAGCTCACACAACGCCATGCCTAAACGCTCGTAGATAACCAGATCGCAGATCATTAGAAACAGCCGTAAGTCTATCCTTCATTCTTCGCACCCTACATCGCGATGGTGAGTCTTTTCACGAGAAGTCATATTCCGACACCGACTCCAAAATGGAAGGCACGCCTCTACGACGTTCAGCCTCCTCCAGCTCGGCGAGCCGCTTCTCAACTTTGCGGCCTTCGATGTATACGAACGCTACCAGGATGACACCAAACACAAATGCTAGCGACGCGAGCACGATGTTGATGGGGATCGGATTGTCGTGGAACACGTCATGGTTCAGCGCATCAATCCCCGGCTGGAAGAGGTTCACCAGGCCGGAGAGACAGATGATCGAGCCGTAGACGCGGCCAAAGGTGGCGAAACCGAACACCTTGGCTGCATAGTCGGACATGGCCGAATAGTATAATGGGCGCAGTAACACGAAAAGAACCACATTGGCGTATCCAGCCCACAGGTAAGGCAGCGAGCCGAGGATGCCGACCGCGGTAATCAGCGCAACGAGCACAGCGAGCATGTTGGCGGTGCTCACGCTGTCAAGCAGCAAGCCGATGAAGGGTGTGGCAAGCACACCACCGACCTGGAATCGTACGTCAGCAATGCTCAGAGTCATTGTTGTTAGAGGGAATAAGAACGCCAACGCACCGGAAGCGCAATGTCGAAGAAAGAATTGATCTGCTTTGCAACGATCACAGAGCCAAGCATACTCTCATACTGTGCCTTAATGGTTGCGATGAAGAAATTCATGCGCAGCATCTGGAGAATGGTGACGACCGTGATGAGCACAAACCACGGCGACAGCATCTGCTCAAGCGCGGGTTTGCCGTGTAAAGCACCCCAAACACGACTGGCGGCCAAGCGATGCTCCTCACGCTGTTCTCGTTCCTGGCGGAACTCGGCATCACCAAGAACATCGTCCAATTGGCGAAGCTTGGACTCGCGATGCTCTCGACGATTGGCCCGCAGCTTTTGCACTTCACGATCACTCAACTCCTCGTCAGAATCGTGGACCTGCATAGGTATCAGCAAAACTTTGCATACTCGGAGTTGAGTGAGTTTCACTGCTTACATCTCTGGTAACGTCTTCCTGCTTCTCGATCTTCTGCTCGAGTTCGAAGGTCGTTTTATATCCATCAGCGGGCATCAATGTGATCTGCGCTATCAAGATCACAGCCGGGACAATGAGATACCCGAAGAAGAACCGCTCAGGCGTGAAGAGTGTCTTGGAAGAGTCGTAAGCCAAGCGATAGAAAAGGAAAATGGCTGCAGATGCGTCAAATGCGCCTGTAACAGTAGCAACTATCAGGCCGGAGTATTTTGGAAACGCATTCGCGATCGAGAAGGATGGCACGAAAATAAATGTCCCGCCCAGCGCAAGCCAGATGTTACCGGCTATGTACCCGTCAAACTCTGGAATGTTGAAGGCACATGCCATCAATGCGCTTCCGATCGCAAGGCAAAGGCAGCCCAACATCGTTGCTACACGGGGACCGTACCGATCCAAGATAGTCCCGACAGGCAGTGCGGAGACGTTGCAGGTGGTAGATGCCACGGCGAAGAAGAAGTTCAGTCTTAGATCTTGCTCGTAGCAGACTTCTACATTCGCTGCAAGCTCTTCTAGGGTGCAAAGCTCGGCATACACGCCTTGGTCGATCAGCACTGGTTTCAGCGCAGCAAATCCAAACACAATTCCGGAGGCAAACCAGCAGGCTAACACTGTGACAATTACCTGACCTGGTCAGGGATTAGCATATAGCACCCGATCACTATGGGATGGCGAAAAGGAGGAGAATGACATACCCAGTCTCTTCACGTTCGATACGTTGTATGCTGAAACGGCATGGGTCGCCGTCGTCGGCTCGGACTGGGCGGCGTTCTTCGCCAGTGCATCGTAACTGATGACTCTTCGCAAACTCCTCTGGCTGCCAATGCCTCGCAAGGTCCTGTGACTGCCAGATACTCTCAGTCTCCCGTTCGGATAACCTGCACCATTGATGGTGCCATAGTTGGTACCATGATTTCCACTCTGCAAAGCATCTTGAGTCCACTCGGCTGGAAGTTCCCGGTCGTTTCCTTCGATAGCAGTAACACGCTGGACGAGGGACATGGGCGGCGTGCTACAGATAGCACGGCACAGTCAGGATGAAAGAGTGAGCGTGAGACTTTAGACAAGGTGTGCTCTGCAATGACAGGAGCTGACGGCGTGTTGATAGTGGACGAGGAGATCACGCGAGCAGTAGTCAAGGCAGGTCAGCAGGCCGTGGGAGCAAGCACACAGAGCTATGCGCGACTTGATTTTCACACGACTCGTGATGATTTGGTAAGACTGATTTGGCCAACAATGCTAGAGCACGTTTGACAGTAACAGACCGCAGAAGATTGCCGCAGAAGCGCAGCAGAGATAACAAGAACCTTCGTTGTCGGTTACGAGAATGCGGAGTCGGCGATCACGGTGGGCGTGGCAAGCTTTGGCTGGTGGCCACACGATAGAGCGTAACGCAACGGTAATGCTGGCGAATAAATTTGTTTCCAAGAAACGACAACACGCGAGAAACAAGTCAGCGCTGGAAGATGAGACGGTCGCGATGATAAGCGGATGGAAGAAGAAGAATCGTTTCTGCGAGCGAGGCGTTACATAACAATTAGACTCTGGACGACTATCGTCCCCACCTCAGACACACTACTCACAATCTCCGCCTTTGGCCGCACCGGGCTGACCTCCGAAAGATGCGTCTGCCAAACCACGTCACCAGCTGTAGGCGTTTTGTGCAAGTCCATCAGGAACCATGGGTCATGGATATGTGTTGTTATTGTGATCATTGGAAGAGTTATCCTACGAGCAGGCATTCGAAACGGAAACGAACCGATGGAACCCGACACTTTTCGGGCTTCGGCAAACCGCCCGACCCCTCCATTTGATGCCCGGATGTGGTTAGACTTCGACCTCACGTTGAGGCTGACTGCATGCCGTCCAAACATCTTGCGGCAGATCTATCAGAATTCCTCTTTTGTTAAGGTTCGGACGTGTGGTCGTCATGACGGAAGTGACTCTACTTGGACAACCTGAAACATGATATAGCGTCGTCTTGGTCTCCCGCGGATCAGGCTGCAAACACGAAAATCTTATCTTTTTACTGTAGAGGTGACGTGCTTCGAGACGATTTCTGGGCTATGTGGCCACTGCAAACCGTGATAGGCCGTTCCTCGGATCAACGCCTTCGCTATGCCCAAACTCCTAATAATGCGAGTATCTCAATCCCTCCACTCATCGTCGTCCACCACCGCCGCCACCACCTCCCATGCCACCCATCATACTCATCATTTTCTGCATATCCATCCCGCCAAGATTTGGCATACCTCCTCCTCCACCGCCGCCCATCATCTTCATCAAGCTGGCCATATCGGGCATGCCCCCACCTCCACCTGCACCACCACCCATGCTTTGTAATCGCTTCTGCATGGCGGCCATTTGCTGTTGTCGATTTGAGCCACCCATGGCTCCTTGCGCTTTCTGCATATTTGCCATACCACCCTTCACCTTCTTCGCCATACCCGCCATCATCCGTTGTTGCGTGAGGAGCTCCTCGACTTCCCGCACGGATGTGCCTGATCCCCGAGCCACTCTTGTGATCCGACTCGGCTGCTCGACAAAGATCTTGCCATCGCCGTCTAATTCTTTGGCCGTCATGGAATCACAGATGTAAATCATGCGCTTCAACTTCATCGCTCCATCGTCATCATCCATGTTTCCCATCATGTTTGACAGGCCTGGAATCATGCCTGCCATTTTCGACAGTGGTCCCATCTTCATGATGTTGGTGAGTTGATCGCGCAGGTCCCTTACTGAGAACTTGCCTTCGGTGATGTTCTTCATGGTCTCTTTTTGGTCTAGCTTAAGAGATTGGACGTGCTCGACCAAACCTTGCATGTCGCCCATACCCAAAAGTTTCGAGACGAAGGATTCAGGGTTGAACTTCTCAAGGTCCAGTAGGTGCTCTCCAGTTCCAATGAAGACGATGGGCGTATGTGTTGCCGCAACAGCAGAGATGGCACCACCTCCAGCTGCGGCACCATCAGTCTTTGTGATAATGATTGCGCCAAAATCTGCTGTCTGTTTGAATGCTCTCGATTGCGCCTCAGCTTGCTGTCCGATCGATGCGTCCATGACCATAATTGTTTGGTGTGGCTGTACTGCTCCTTGGATCTCCACCATCTCGGCGAACAGCGCATCTTCTTGGTGATGTCGTCCAGATGTGTCCACTATGATGATCTCGAAACGCTCCTTCTTGAACTTCTCCACACCGTCCCTCGCGACAACAACCGGATCTGTCTGTGTCAGAGATCCGTAGTATGGGATCTTTGCTTTTGTCGCATTTTGCTTCAACTGGTCGAAAGCACCAGCTCGGAAGGTGTCCGCGCACACCAAACAGGTCTTGAAGCCTCGAGCCTGATACCAGCGTGCCAGCTTTGTACAAGTTGTCGTTTTACCAGCACCCTGAAGTCCCACAAACATGATCACATTACTCTTGCCTTTCTTCGGGTTGTATGGAGTCTGATGCGGATTGACGATATCGACCAGCGCATCGAAGACCGCTTTCTGTATGATGCGCTTCTTATTTGCATGGGGCGGGAGCTCCTGGAATTTGACAGCTTTGATGATAGAGAGCCGGAGAGATTTGACTAGGGAGATGTTGACATCGGCCTCCATTAAAGCATTACAGATCTCCTTGATCATGCCATCGAATGCTTTCTCGTCGAGGGTTTGCGATCGCGTGAGGTCGTTGACAGCGGAGTTGATCCGCCGCCCAAGATCCTGTAAAACCATGATGGCGGTATCGAAGGAGGTCGTAGGCGAGAGAGACAAAGAGTGGTCAGACTATGCAGCCTGTTCAATTGCCGGAGTGTCGTAGGCAATCCCCCACCTATCGATGGGAAGGTGATGTCTAGTGGCCGCGGGGAAGAGCGCAAGTGGAATTGCTTGGCATAAATTTGGCCGCAAGAGACAAAAGGTTTTCAAGCACATGTCAAGCTTATACAGTATCTCCACATACCAAAATCTGTATACTATGGCACCAATCACGAGCAAACGCCGCAGAGGTGAGGAGGAAACTCGTCGACCGAAGAAGAAGGTCAGATCTTTCAAGAAACAGAAAGACTATTACAGCTCATCGGAAGAAGAAGAAGAAGTCGAGATCGCTGGCCAGAAACCGGCATTCCGTGCGCGGGACGCTCCTGTAAGGGAACCTGTAGTGAAAGAACCATTTGTTCCGACCGGATCAAATGCGACGCTACCTGTAGCAAAGTCTGCGAAGCATGCGTTGAGATCCAAACCAAAACCTGGCCCAGAGTCTACCTCACAAGAAGCCACTCCCAAATCCATTCTGAAGCACACCAAGCCGACAAAGCAACGGAAAACAGAATGGAAGAATGAAGAAGACGACAGTATGGACGAGGTCATGAAGAACACAGTCCTCAACGCAGCACCAGCAGATTTGGAGGATGAGAGTGATGCGCCTTCAAACGTAATGCTTGATACAGAAGAAGTTGAGCGCCTGACGGTGGATGAGGTGGACGAGCTGGCAGAGACGGATGATTTTGGTGTATCAGACGAGATCGACGACAAGGGCGAGAGCGGCGCGGAAGGCGACGAGATCGATGACGTCGAGGAGGATGCTTCGGTCTCAGAAGATAACGACGACGACGATGATGAAGAGTCAGTCACATCATCCATGACATCTTCAAATGCCGCACGTCTGAAGAAAAAGCGCAACGATCCTACAGCCTTCGCAACGTCCATCTCGAAGATTCTCGACACGAAACTTACGACCGCCAAACGATCCGATCCTGTACTTTCGCGCTCAAGGTCCGCCGCGGAAGCCAACGCGTCGCTGTCCAATTCGAAGCTTGAAGCTAAAGCGCGCGCACAAATACGAAGCGAACGTCGTACTGCATTGGAGAAAGGACGGGTCAAAGATGTGCTTGGTGTAGAAACAGAAGGGGTGGATACAGGCAAGATTTTGGAGGGCGAGAAGAAGTTGAAGAAGATGGCACAACGAGGAGTGGTGCGTCTGTTCAACGCTGTAAGAGCAGCTCAAGTCAAGGCCGAGGAGGCCATGCAGCAAGCGAAAAATGAAGGTGTCGTGGGGATGAAGAAGCGGGAAGAGCAAGTGAACGAGATGTCGAAGCAAGGTTTCCTTGACTTGATAAGTAGTGGTGGGAAGAAGAGCAGCATTGCGGCATGATCTTCGTAATATGCCATTTATTTGTGGTGTACAATACTCTGGTTCGCCTTCGTGGCTGGATGTAATGATTGTGTCTTATGCCTCTCGCTTGATTGTAACCATTTCCTCACTGCTTCCAGAGCTTCCGTCAAGCACTCCGGCTTTTCTGAGTACTTTTACGGTATCGTCGATCACATCCTTCTTTGTGCCTCTCACATCTTGCGCAAATCTTACAGTCTTCATCCACTCTCTCGCATCCTCTTTCGAGTAATGCATCGCACTTGTGATGTACTCCACGGCCTCCTCGGTGTTGCCCAAATAATGTCGAACACCGTCATTGATCTTCGCAAGCATATCAGCCACGCGTGCATCCTCGGCATCTCGCGCACAGATCATCCACGAAGGCCAAGGTGTATAGATCTCTCCTATCCTCTTCAGCTCGCCGTTATCCCAGAAGTGCTTGGTTGTGAAGTGCTCCCACATGAAGAAATCCGCCTTCTTCTCCTTGACGGCCTTGCGTAATGCTGCGAAGTCCCCAATCACTTCGACTCCGAATGGCTCTTTAGTCTCGGCGAGCCAGCCATGCTGGTCTGCAAGTACGAACGACATGACATAGCTCCCACTTCCAATCCTGCTCACGCCGACATTGGTTCCTTTCAAGCCGCTCACACCCTGCACATCGTCTCGTTCTTTGCCGGTCGAGATTGCCCAACATAGGGGGCTCTCCACATATGTCCCTACAATGCCATACTGTCTTTGTTGTCCTGCAGCTGTTGTCTTGCCTAGGTCTGCCACAAACCCTTCTGTCAGGCCTATAGCGACATCTATGCTGCCACTTTCGAAGCTTTGGGATTTCAGAGCCGCCGCCAGAGAACCTGTGCCGGTTGGGAAGGGAATAAGCTCAGCATCGAGTGAAAAGTGTTTTTGTGCGAAGTGCAGTGGAGTGCTGAAGTGTTCGGGCACGAAACCGATGCGTAGCTTGCTGGACGCCATGGCGCAAGTTGTGCCACTAAAAGCCCGGCAGATAGATTGACTGATGCTAGGAGTCCTGAATGACCTGACCGCTGTGAATGAAACAAAAGACCTTCGGAGAATTGACATGAACTTGTAGACCACAATACGAAGCCAGCATTTTAGAATTGAAGCATTGTGCATAGGACTTAAATGAACCGTATGTTATGGTGGGGCAGTAGAGCTGTGACGTGGGTACTTTATGGGCGGAAGTCCGCAGGTGGTGCCATCTTTGGTACAATCAACGTACATGAGCTGTGCAGCAACATATAATGACAGAGGTATACGACAATCTATGGGCCAATGGAAGAGAAAGACATACTTTTAAGTCAAAAAGATGTGTCTGATCACTTGTAAGATGTCGTACCTAGCTTCAGTAAAAACCGGCATCAATTCTATCCAGTGACTACCGATTTAGCACTAGACATTGTCCTTGCAAGATCATGCCAGCTCAAGCCGAGTTTCAAGAACGATTCCTTTGAAACGCCCCAAAAAGCTCATGTTGCCTCCTAAACGCCACCGCTTGAACGCAGCACCATGACTTCCACCATGAACCCGCTTCACTCCGTTTTGATCATACCCGCAAGCATCTCCACAACTGGACCTTCAAGCCCAGCTTTCTACACAGACTCGTTATTGCTTGCGGTTTGTGCGGTACTGGCGTCCATGTGTTGCTCTACACCGTTCATGCTATCCTCTGTATTGTCCCCACCAGCCAATATCTTTGTTCTGACATTTGCGTCGACTTCTACACCAGGCGTCCATGCCACTACGTCGCCCTGCTCGTTCACAAACTCCCAACGATATCGACTTAGGTAGTGTGGAATGGCCGATAGTTGCGGCCCATACCGTCCAGTGTTATCATACAGCTCAAACAGTGGTACTGCGAGCAGCTTCATATTCTTGGGCACGCTCAAGACTTTGGACTTGGGCAATTGAATGAAGTATAACTTCTTCAGCTCCTTTGGGCGGGACACGTGGGGAGGTAGGTACGGATACAGGAACGTCTCGAAGTTGGGTCGCCACCACTGTGCCAGAGTGTCCATGATGTCCCAGTCCGAGTCCTCGGGGTCAGTGGAGGCCAAAGAGGAATTAGGGGGCGGTGCAAGTCGTTCGTTCAGACGGGCTTTGAAGCCTTCTCGCTCATCACTTTGTGGCGGGATGTAGTCTCCAGGTCTACATGAATATTAGCTTTGAAGAAATTGATGTGACACGTTTGCAACGACTGTCATACAACTTGAAGAAAGCATTGGCAATTTGGAGCATCAGCACATGCGGATGGTTATGCTCGTGGCATATTAGCACTCCTTCACACGTCCGTCGCATACCATGTATGTTGTAGTGCTCCTCCAACCGCTTGAGACGATCTTTTACAGATGCATCCTCCTCAGCTTGTGCCTCCTTTGTGCCGAACGTGTAGTTACTCAATGGGTACAGGCGGATGGTCGGTGGCTGGACGGCCGAGAAGGGCAATGGCTGAATCGGCGGACATTGAGAGGTCTGAAGGTGTGAAGGTATAGTGGACATGGCGACGGCACAGAGCGACAGAAGCGCGCCCAGGACAACAATTCGGCCGGCTGGCGCTGACGAGTATCAGGCACGCGCAAGCCGTGGAGATTGTGATCTGTGTATTTTGACTTCACTTGATGGCTCTGTACTCAAGCTTCGAGAACAATGCACGCATTTAGGGTTGGGTTGCCGAGCCCTGACGCCGTCCTGCCGAGCCACATGACAGAACCCTGTTGGCACACTTGCCTATCATGGACACGCCCATGTGCTCGGGTGGCTGTTCATATTGGCACAAGAGCAACAATAAGACATAAAATACCTGCATTTTTCTTGTAGATGCGCTAAACCGTGAGATATCGGACGACCACTGCCTACGCTTTACATTCTGGATATTTCTGCACTATGTGTCGGTTAGTCGTTGCATTCTCATTCCGAACTTAATCCGATTGCTGATAAACATGCCTGTAGCTGGTTCGCATACATTTCCCCTACTGAACCATGTCTCCTGGAAGACGTTCTCATCGCCCCTAAACATGCTTTAACCCGACAAATGTATGAGCATTACCTGCCTGGAATCATCGCACATGATCCGACGAATATCAGTGCTGGCGACCAACTCGTCAAGGCGAGAAACAGTCTCTTGAATGTAGACGGCATGGGGGTTGCTTGGTATACTTCAAGCAATGCCGACTTCGAACGTGGCAATACTGGTGAGAGCGCCGATGGCGTGCAGAAAGTCGGTCTTCGACCTGCCATGTACAAGACTGTCACTCCGCCGCTCCAAGACTTAAATTTCAAGTCTATCTGTGGCAATACTGAATCCCGGGTTGTCTTTGCCCATCTCAGGGCCGCCAGTGGTACGCCAATCGCGAATGTCAACAATCATCCTTTCGTCTTCGGCAGACATACATTCATGCACAATGGCGTTGTTTCTGATTTCACCATCATCAAGCGAGAAATGTGCAACCGCATGTCGGCTGCGGCCTTCGCAGGAATCAATGGTGGAACAGACTCCGAGCATGTGGCTGCTTTGTATCTCACCTATTTGACAGAGGATGGTGGACCGGAAACTTTCGAGCTCGAGTATTCGGCGGAGCGAATGGCGGAGAGTCTTCGTCGGGCCATCGCAACGGTAATTGAGCTTCAGCTCCATTTCCTTGGATCAAAGGCTCGCCCCAACAGCCTCAATCTTTGTGCCACAGACGGAATCAAGCTTGTCGCCTACCGCTTCCGCAATCATGCTACAGAGGAGCCCCCATCCTTGTACTGGAGCACAAGTGCAGGAACAACGCTGAACAGAAAATTCAGAGATCATCCTGATGGCGACGACGTGTCAGATGATCTGCGAGCCAGTGGGATGAGTGCCGAAAGCCATGGCAAACATTTGATCGTGGCAAGTGAGCCTAGCACGTATAAGAGCGATGACTGGCATCTGATCGGCCGAAACCAGTGCTTGATCGCCGCCCCGAATGGTCAATTTGAGTTGCTGGATGTGCCATGCCAGAAGGAGTGGAACGTGGTTGACCCTGATGCTTCGTAGCAAAGTTGTGAGCGAAGGCGTGTCGCTTTGCCTCACTTCCTACGACGTTGATGTTGTCTATGAGTTATGACAGATTGACCTAGCTTGTTTCTTCCTGTTTTTGTATCCTGAAATGCTGGTCGTCATATTGGCTTTTACGCATGAACAAAGTCTTTTCTGTTTAGTTCGCTTCAAAGACTTGCAGCATTGTTTCATGCTGGAATCTTATTACTAGAACCGCACTGGGTCCTTCGCATGCATTGGATGTGTCGCTTTTGTGTCGGCTGTTGTGACGTGTGGGTCAATGTATATGAATACTGGCTAGAGGTAAGCTGGTGATACGTATAGCGGTGACCGAACTATTTGGACAAGTCTTTCGAGGCAAGGGGCATATGGTCAACATTGTAATCTGCGGAAATACCTGTCACAGGTATGTACGCGTGTCCAGACAGAGGTATGATCGTGGGCTCATTGGAGGCCATGGTCCGGAGAAGGTAGCTATATCGGGCATCAGCTCAAAATGTAGCTGCGGCAGAGTCCCTGTATGGTCTCGTCCGATGCTGGCCATCCCAAGATATTACTACCCGCCGAATCCCATCGCCAGGCGGGTGGAAGCATATTCCAGATGCAGCGCCATGATCACCACCAACAATAACACTTCAGCACCATGTTCGTCCTTGGCAGTGCGCAGGACATCCCACGCGAAGGACTCGACAACGTGTTCGCCGAGCTTGGCGGCTTTATTAAGATTTAGAGTTGACGCAGATCTTAAGCTTGATCGGGCAAACTAGCGTCTACCACAACGGGCTGCAACGCTATCAATGCCAAGCTGGTTGATGCAGATCATCCCTCGCCGATCAGCTCAGCGTTTCGCATTCGCCGTCTCAGCCCGTGCCACACGTCCACTTCTTCCTCTATTCCTCTCGAGAGCCTCGTGTAAAAGTATCTCGTCGCCGTTTCAACATCGCCAGGTTGCTTCTGATCGCAACTCATCATGGCAGCCTCTTCTACCCCTTCCCGGCCTTGGTACAAACGCCCTGTTCCTTTGACTCTGACTGCTGCGGGTGTCGTGGCGGTGATTCTGATCATCGTGTTACCGTCTACACTGGTGACCGAACATAACAACAAGTCCAGCAGCACCAGCGATTCCAGTGCTACCTCCTCAGGCACGGCCACATCGACCAGCGGCTCGAGCGCCCCGACTTCAACTGGAACTGTGGACACGACTGGCTGCGGGAACAGACAGGACGCCGGTTTCAGCAACGACTTTACGAATCAGCATTTGACCTCAGGCAATCTGACCCGCAACTACTCCATCTACATTCCTTCCAATTACAATGATGACCTTCAAAAGCGCTGGCCAGTCATCCTGGATTACCATGGAAATTCTCGCAACGGCACGTACCAGTACAACAACAGCATGTACTATGCCAACCCAATTGGAAGCCAATATCTCGCAGTTTATCCAGAAGGTGTGAACATGTCGTGGCAGGGACCGTCATATGCCATCGAGGGCGTGAATGACCTGCAGTTCACCACTGATCTCTTAGCACACCTGAATTCGACGTACTGCATCGACAGCTCCCGTATCTACGCCTCCGGAAAGTCCAATGGAGGAGGCTTCGTGGATACTCTTGCCTGCTCAGATAATGGTGACCAGTTTGCCGCATTCGCAATGGCGGCCGCAGCGCTCTATACGGACGATTCGCGGAGCAGCTGCAACACTTCCCGAGCAATTTTGGAAGCCCATGGACTGGACGATGTCACTATCCCGTATGACGGAGGTGTTGGCGCCGGTGGGAACCTACCCAACGTACGGGATTGGATCACTTGGTGGAGCGAGCGAAACGGCTGCAGTAGCTCAGCCCATGCTCAGGTTGATGTCATCAAGGACGCCAGTATCGACTCATACAACTGCGACAGCAATTCCAACGTAACACAGCATTACCCAGTCAAAGGTCTAGGCCATTGCTGGCCCAGTGCTGATGGTGACAATGCGGACTCTCTCCTGAATCCTGCCATCTGCCCTTCGAGTATTGATTACACAAGCGTGGTTGTAGACTGGTTCGGGAACTGGACGTTGGAGGACGCCCCGAAGAAGCGGTGATTCTGTCAGGCGAACTCTCTAAGTGTTCAGTATCAACGAGACGGCACCATCTGCCGTCTAGACATCATTTTTGCGACATGATCAACCTCTGTGCGTACTATGGCCTCTGATACTAAGGCTTCAAGTCGGATGTTTTTCGGGTCATTGATCAGGTCTTCTACATTCTCTCCATGGATTCGACCAATTTCCGCGGATAGCAAGAATGCCCGCTCGGAGACTCAACGTGTACGCTTCGATCCAGTGCTTGTCTGAAATGGCGATCGCTGCTCGCTATGCTGTTGGATAACCCACCGTTAGCGTGCTGATTGGTTCGAGACATGCCTGACGCACAGACATGTCAAGAAGGACACACTTCGAAACTCAAGGAGTTTTGGACATGTGCTACTCAATTCTTTTGCATGTCAACCTCACCGTAACGAATGCAAGACCGGCGTTCCGGGAAATTGGCTCTTCCACGATATCGATCACGGAACTGGACGCAGGGATTGGTTGGACTACTCACGGCTTATGCAAGAGAGCTCTTCTGATCGTGAGCGGTTATGGTTATAGCATAGCCTCATTCGAGCGCCAGTAATGAGCAGGCCATACGTAGTCCCGTACTAAGACCCGCATACAAATACTTTTACCACTGAAGTTCACCATGCCATAAGGCAAAAGGTGCCTCCAGTCTCAGCGAAGGATGCATATCGAGCATTGCTTGCTTCGAAAGGCATTTCCCGATCCTCTTGGCCAGCATGCAATATGTTGCCACGCCATAACACAAGCTTTTGTTTGCGATAGGATCCTGGATAAATCATTCCATCAGTCAAGTAGCCTCTTCAATACTGAAGCCTAGCATAACTCTTGTTGTCATGTATGTTGCAATACCACGTCCTCGACAACTCTGCTCGCGACTTTGATGTCGTCTTCATATGACAAGCGACTCGTCACTTGGTCAAATGGCACCCATATGCTCTCAAAGTCCTCTCCTTCGTCTCCAACATTGAGCACTTTATTCCCATCTGAGTTGACCTGGGCGGCGTACCAGAATATGATCTTTAGGATGCGCTCAGAGGTCAAGCGCTGCGTGACGGCGAAGGGCTCCGTCGTATTCCTTTCACCATCACCTGGCTGTGAACTTGCAGCTCTCACTTTTGAGCTGGTTGCAAGCGTGGGGAATGGAAGAGGCAGTGCGCGAGCCTCATACCCGGTCTCTTCGAACGTCTCCCGCATGGCGGCTTGCTCCAGACTTTCGCCAATGTTCTTCCGGCCTTTGGGCAGCATACACTCTCCAGTCTTGCGGTCGCGAATGATAAGTACTAGAGAATGCTGAATATCCACCGCGACGGTGCCGCAGCTAATGACGAACTGTTCAGAAAAGTGAAGAGTCCTGTTCATAGCCGTATATCTTTGTGTTGTCTTCAATGAGATACTGTATGCATGTGGGATGAGATTTGCCCTGCCAGGTTTATCTTGTCTGTCATCTCATGAAATAGCCCTGTGTTCCTCGTCTAATACTCCCCTGATGATCTACGAATACTCATCAGGTTTAGAGAGAATTATCATTCTACGGATTGCAATTTCGATTTGGTGTGCGTACATCAAAGAACACTTCCGAATGCTCTGACACGGATCACTGCTCGTTTGCCCCACATTGTGACCCGCCGACACGGTCCAACATCTCACGACCACATACATGTATGTATGTGGCTTATCTTCCACACCTCCGATAGCTGATTGTTAGGATTCGCTTGTTCAACGGATATGGAAGACTTTGATCGATTGCCAATCAGTCTCATCGATGTTCTCGCTAATAGTCTCATCCTTCGCCACACAGCCCCATACATTCCTATCAATGGACTTCTTGCTACCGCTGCATCATGCAAGGCACTCAGGGACATCATATACCATGGATTAGATGCCTGGAGATACGTTAACCTGACGGATATCAAGTCTGCCATCGTCGACTCATCCCCTATTGACGTTGGAGGGGTGTCGTGGCGTGCCGAGCGCATGGATGAGTCGTTGACCGAGGACGACTTCTATGCAGGTCCACTGCGAGGGATCATGAACGATCTCTATCGAAAGAATGTGCTCCTACACGTCCAAACGCTGGTGCTGGATGGTCTTTCGGTGCCGACTGACTTGGTACGTGAGATTCTTTGCGAGGATCGCTATAGTGTCAGAATCCTCAGTCTTCGCGAAGCGCGGAATCTGAATCAAACCAAACTCCAACAGCTTTTACGGTACATCGTACGGCCGACCAAGCCCGAAGGTACCCCGAAACTGAAAGCTCTGTATTTCTTCGGATCGAAAGACGAACCCAGAGCATTCACTGCCCCTCGATCCAGCAAAGCAAGCACCCAGACTGGCGGCGTTATGGCATCCGAGGGTGCACAAATCGGTGCGGAGTGGAACCATCGCTCTTCTGCTGCTCTATCCCCTCAGCTATCCGATGATGAGAGCAAATGGTATTTTTCTACTGGTCGAGCACTTAGGAGACCTCAGTCAGATTGGCCCGAAACTCTCCTCGCTTGTAAAGACACCATCGCTTTTGACGCCGTGCTTTGTCGTGGTCCACGTCACGACATTACCCAAGTTGCCAGTAAAGACTTCCTGCAACCTACCATCGCCACCATTGCCCTTGGATCGTCGGGTTGTGAGACATGCAGCTCTTGTCCGGAAGGTGCAGCTGTTTTCAACTTGACTGCTGCTAATACTTTACCACTCCTTGGACCACCACCTCTTCACGCTTCAACAGTCCGCGCTGCCCAGCGGCCTGATCACACAATCGATGACGCCTATCCTAAGCTTGTGTTACGTTGCGAAGACTGCTTACGTGGTAGGTGGTGTGAGCGGTGCAATCGATGGTGGTGCGAAAGCTGCTACGTGGAGCCAGTGTCACGCCTTCAGCTTCGGACGGACCTCCAGCAGATAGAAGCACGAGAGGAACTTCGCCATACTGGATGGGATGGCCACGATGCACTTGTTCATGAGCCTAGCAGAGGATCCCCGGTAAAGGTATACTCCAAACTTTGTGTTGAGCGATGTCTGGTTTCCGAGATGATGAGTGGTGCAGGTAGCAATGGGATGTGGGGATGAAATTGCAGGAGAGGGTTTGATGAACATTGTGCTAGGAACCACCCTGACTCCTCTCGCTCTCAGTGTTAGTTGTTTGACACATGAGACCCACGAATGCTGACAACACATCCAAAGACCCTAGGCGTTCACCGTGATTGTTTCGGCTGCGGGCGGACCTGCGAGGACTGTAATATGGCGACAATAAAGACCTGTAAACACTGCAACAGCGAATACTGTTTCGAGCATGACACTGGATGCTCGCTGAAGGAGGTGAGTGAAGCGTCCAGTCATTGCTCAAGACAGCATGTTATGAAGCCAAGCTGACCAATGCTCCTAATAGTGCGCATGGTGTGCTCATTCTGGACGACGGACAAGAGAGCTGTTCTGAGACCATATCATGCGTAGAAGGAGGTAGATGCGGCGGATCTTGCTTGAAGTCGACATTGAAACTGCGCCGTTGATAAATGCTTTTTTCTCATCGTCTCGGCATTCATTCATGTCTATATCTAGATATCTACATCTTCTCCTGCTCCGCCTTGGTCGGCGCCCAATTCTTCAGCCACATCCTTGCTGAATCAAGATCTCCACCCTCCGCCTCGAGAGCTCCAACACACCATGCCAATGAATATGATTTCCCCTGACCCACGGCGATATCATGCTCCGCCGCAAGCATCTCGCCCAAGGCTTTGCGATTCTGACTAGCTTCATCGACGCAGAAGTGTAGTGCTGCAAATCCCTGCCCCTTCATGAGTGCATCAAGGAACGGTCTGATCATCGGCAACGCATCTTTGGTTGTGATATTCGCGTCCTTTCCAGTATTTTTGCGGCCGTTCTTGCAGTACTCATTCCGGCACCAAGACTTGCCACAACCAGTGAGAAGTTGCTGCAGATACCTTCTTTCGATCCGGCGCTTCAGCGCCTTGTTCTCCGGATCATGCATGCTAACATACAGAGGGCCAAAGCATACACTGCATAAACCAACATGATTGCCCGGACCCTGTCCCATGCGTGTACCGGCCCAAGTGTCACCAGACTTGGAGCATGTATCCAAGGTACGACCACAGTTTACGTTCCGACAAAGGATAGGCGGTGGGCGAGAGACACGATCGAGGTCGTGGCTTTTGAGGTGGATGTCCATATCGCGCAGCCGTGTAATCTTCCCACACAAGTGGCATTCGGTGGTTCGGGATCCATCTGCCAGCTCGTGTGGAGTGAGCCCAGAGACCAAAGCTTCTGCATTCGGGGTATCTGGATCACCCTCTTGAGGTACCACAAGATGACAGAATCGGCATAAGATCTGCTTGGCCGGACATGTTGTCGTTCTGTGGCGAGCTAGAGAAGGAATGGAGTCAAACGTCTCGATCGTGCTGCACTCACCGCACCGCAGTACTTCTGGAGGATGAGACAATGCATTGTGTTTTCGATGAGAGATCTCCGAGTTACCATAGCTGGAATCGAAAGGACAATGCCAATGACTGTCGAAAGCAGAAGATCGCTTCTGAAATACCATTCCGCAGCCCTTTGGGCACAGGATGTTATTGCGCAAGCAAAAGTTCTCATGCAACATGAGAGTACGTTTTGGTACCCATTGATTGCAATTCTTACATTGCACGTCTTCGGCATGATCCACTGCTTGTGATGTGTTGGCGGAACCATCAATTTCCTCAGCTGGTCCAGGATGACTCACGCGGAGCGTGTATTGTAAGGGCTTCAGGAGGTTAGACGCTGTCTCGTTTTGACCATTGATCTGTGCAACACCTGGTAGATATGCATGGACACTTATAAATAATGCCTCTGCATGATTCAATTCGATATTCGTGGGCGCAAGACGAATGCGCTTCGTCGGACGACCGTCAAAATCTGCCAAGACATGCTCATCCATGCGTGGCTTCGCGCGTTGTGTTGCTGAGAGTGGGCTGACGAGTAGATCGATGGCTTCACAATCGTCTGGACCGCTCAAATCGATTTCTAAGGCTTGCGACTTGCTCCACGAAGACAGCTGATAATCGACATACTCGCCCGGAAGGACCTGACCCTGCTGTGCCTTGAAGATGTCAATTTCACCACCAGCCGAGCTGCCTTGCTCACTACCTGGAGCTCGTGTGAGCTTTTCGGCAATCCTCTTGAGGGTTTCTCGCGCCTGCTCTTCGTTCAGCGCCTCGATATCGACCTCCAAGTCAGTGTCTACGATGCAGACTCCTTCTGTATCTGGCTTGAAACCATCCACTAGAAACTTATAAATCTCCTTTGTCTTCCCAAGCCCTCTTCCCCCGGGTACAACGAGCACTTCTCCGTTTGTTAAAGTGGTATAGTTGTGCCGAAGATGTTGCTCCAACAGCGCCTTCCAGTCTTCAGGATCATAGCCTGCTTCCATCGGTCGTAGCTTTACGAACGTTCCCTTCTCAAGTTCCTTGAAATGTATCGTGATTGGGAACGCAGTCTTGTCGGATCCAGGTTCTATTCCAGACGAACCCTCCACCAATCGACTCAGCCCAAGCGTTTCCTGCAGGAATGGACTCAAGACCGCTTCTCCCTCATCTGCGGAGAACTCTCTGACACCTGCAAACACCACCCGTCCATTCTCGGGATTCACCAGTCGAAAGGTCAAGGGATATGGCAACTGCTGTCTCTGATCTTGATATTGTGCTTCGGCTTGTCTATACGCTGAGAAAGTAGCCGAGTTAAACGGATCGTAGGCTGGCAGATTCTGTCGTACAGTCTCTGCACTAAAGGTCGACGACGCGGACAACAGCTGCTCGAGGGCGGAGGGAGGTAGGAGTATCTTGTCACCGGATAAGCCTTCACTTCGATTGCTCGAAACTGAGAATTGCGCAGACCACTTGAGCGTTGGTGGTGGTGAGCTCATTGTAAGGGTACCAGTTAATGGTTGGACATGAATAAGGTCGACAATGCACACTATGTTCGTGTCTAAAGTCAGTCCCTTACACACTATGTACATCATACCACTGATTGCGATCGTTGGACTTACCTGGCAAGGCAAACACTTCTCGAAGGTGCCGTGGCGAACACCTTCCGATATGTCATCAGTCAACACGCGCACGTGACGATACGCGTCTGGACAATTGCCTGAGCCACATGAACATCGTTTTGTGGTAGTGCTGAAGATAGACGCTATGTTTTGCATTGGTGGGCCTATCTAATACACATACACTTGGAAAGGGACAACTTTGGTATAGAGTAGCTTTGTTTGATGTGCCGCATAGTCGACACTCTTCACCATACTTGTACACGAAGTATCTCTGGGCATACGCGGTCTTGACCACTGCAAGATCAACAAGATCGAGTGTATAACTCATGCTCCTTAAGACCGAGTCGCTTCATGGCGACATCTGACAACATGTTCTGGAATGTCAACTTGAGAATTGTGTGAATTCATTGTCGAAAGATAAGATAAATACTATACATCATGTAGCATAACACAGGAAAACCGTACTCGCAGGAAAAGGCCAACGGATCCAATTGCAGTCCCATGGCAATCAAGGTCCTTCGATGAGACCAACATAAGAGCGACCAGTTAAGGTAAGCATTTTAATGTCTCCACGACCATTCGTAGAAGCTTTTTTGTTCATTGCAACGACAGCAGCACCATTTTCCACCCAATACACATAACACACATACATTCAGTGCTTGTGTCCATCTTGATTTGACGCCAACACAACAGCAGTGGTCTCGTGATCACTGGCTTGCAACTCTACGGCTTCGTCGAGGCTCGCCGGACTCGGTGGCAGCTTTCTTGGGTTCACGCTTCTTGGCAGGCTCTTTGCTCGAGGCCCCATTCGCGTTCTTCGCTGGACGACCCTTCTTTTTCGGCGCGGCTTCGTCTTTCTGCTCTGCGTCGCCGTTGGTCTCTTTGCTGTCCGTCTTCTCGGCCTTGGCACCTTTCTTCGCAGGGGCTGGCTTCTTTGCGGCTTTGCCATCGTCTGTCTTCTGCTTCTTCGATGCAGCATCATCCTCTTTCACCTCCTCCTTGTCGTCTTTGCCATCCGCCTTACGTTTTTCACCGGTCTTTGCATCGCCGTTCTCTTTCTTCTCCGCTCCCTCGTCCTCGTCAGCCTTCTCATCAGCCTTGTCATCCTTTTCCTTGGACGACGACTTCTCCTCTTTCTCTCCGGCTTTATGCTTATCGCCCTCCTTTTCGATGTCAAGCTCGGATGCCTTCTTCACGACATCATTCCCAGAACGAGCGACGTGAACAGCAGGATTGCCGGGCTCAGCGTTCTTGCTGATGGTGTTTCCGCGGTGCGATTCCACCTGTGCCTTTCCTTCCGTGACAACTTCGGCGACCTTGCCATCAGGACGACTGCCCGACCACTGCCAGGAGACTACCGCACACACATGATGTTAGCAAGAGCCATGACGAGAGCACCGAGCAGCAGGTGACTAATCATTGGATGCCTCAGGCATCCAGTTGGGGATTACTGCAGAGTTGCAGAATGGAAGGGCAGAACGGAGGATAAGAGAGTGATCGGGTGCTCAGAGCAGATGCTTACCTTTGTCGCCTTCTTTGATCTCTGAGGGAGCCATTACGGAAACTTGGTGGCAACGAGCGGACTGGTTCTGGTTGGCGCAATGAGCTCAATGCGACGCGATCGGCGGTGATCGCAGAGTAAAAGACGCAGCTAGCAGGATACGCCGGGCAAAGCTATAACAGATGGAGTCGCGTGAGTGAGGCGAAGCTATTGAGACAGAAATGAAGTTTAGAATGAGAATGTTGAAAGAGGAATGGGAGTGAAGTGAAGTTGGCCATCGACGTCAAAACGAGAGTCGCGGAGAGGCTGGGGATGATCGCGGGCCATGGATCGCAAGGTTATGAGCGCATCCGATGATTGGCCAGCTTAACGATTACCCCATACAACATGACATAAGGTACATGCACGTAGTAGGGACCTTGAAATACCATGACCGCACATATAAATGTAAGGAAGGTAAACAGTAGGTGATGGTCCAATGCTTCATGTGTGGCTACACTCAAGTAGGTGCAGGGTAACTTCTCCTAATATTATGATCACGGATAATGCAGTAGGTGAGCTTCCACGCGTCGTCATCAGCCTCCAGCCTAGCTGAAACATGAATGAGCTTGCACCGACAGATCTTACGCTTGGTTTTCCCCTACATCTTGCCAGCAGGCAATGGCTTGATGAGCTTCGTGGCCGGGTCTTGTTTGCCTGCCTTCTTCACCAGATTGATAAATTCTCCGCTCCTGCCTGTAACGCGCTGCTTGAAGAGCTGGACAAGCTTGGCAATCTCAATACCCTCTGCTGGTATTGCAGCCCGCACTTCATCGAGAGTTGGAAATGCAGGACGATGTGGGCTCTGCGCTCGGCTGCCTCCGACCGCCGGCGTTCCGCTTCGGGACCCATTCGGTGTAGGCTCAGCTGGTGATCCAGGGGTACTCTTCTGGCCGATGCGTAGCTTCTTCTTGGGCCTGCGCGAGGAGTCCGTGTCACTACCAGAACCTTGATCGCCTCGTGCTCTTCGGGCTGCGTCTGCTGTGGATAAGGATTAGTTGATCGCCCAGAAGCACACTGCGAGTCTGAACTTGAATGGACTTACGCGATACTGCCCGCCCATCACCTGGCTTGCCAGGAGATGTCACCCGCCCATTCAAGCCTCTGGCTTTCTTCCGACTGAATTCGCTCTCGCTTGCTTCAGATTGGTCTGCCTCCCGCTTCAGGCCAAGCTTCTTCTCTGTGCGACCATTTGGAGTGTGCTCCCCACGGACGGAGCCATTCACCCTGTCCCCATTTGCCTGTCCAGCTTTGGACGCCTCTTCCCTTTTGCGCTCTTCTTCCTTTTTACGCTCCTCCTCCAGTCGTTCCGCTTCCTCGTCCGAGTCTTCATCGCTCGACTCGGAGTACTCGCCTCTCTCTGAGTCAGAGTCATATTCGTTACGACGTTCTTTGTTCCGTAATTGTTTGCGGAGCTTTCTTTGTTTCTTTCTCTCTTCAGCACTTTTGATTTTCGCCTGCCGCTCTTCCTCATCCCAGTCTTTGCCCTCGTTCTTGACATCGGCGTCTGGAAGGTTGGCTCCCCGCATCTCCTCGAATATTCTTTTCTCGATGTCCTTTGCCTCGTCATCGGCAGGATCACCAAACAGAAATCCTTCATCATCGTCCTGAAATTCTTCGCCGAACTCGAAATCGATACCATCCTGGTCTGCGGTATACTCATCCGTATTAGCCCACTTCGGTTCATCATCGTCATCAGCACCTTGCGACTTGATCGGCTGTCGGCCCCGATTGATTGAGCGCTCGTGCGCCATAATCATCCTGCTGGAAGATTGGTTGCCAAGCATCCATTTGGGTATCGTATGCTTAGCTTCCATGGCCTTTTCCACCTTCTCAGTATCTACTTTCTTCTCGATACGATTCGCCTGTATCATTTTGTACCACTTCTCCACTGGCACCATCTCAAAGCCGTTGACTCCAACTGATATCAAGACACTATTGCGCGATAGCGGTTCTTGATAGCTCCCCACCCATTTGTTTTTACCGTCAAAATCTTCAAGATGCCAAGGCCGTGACTCTTCGTAACGCAATTGCGATCGTGCTTTTTGCTTCGCACTGTTTTCATCGTACATGACCTCTTCAACCTTCTTCTGCTGCTTCTTCCTTTTCACGGGTCCTGTCTTCGTCGGCTCCCCAGTCGGTGCAATGAGCGCTTGGTTGGCTTCCTTCTCTGCCTGGCGTTCTGCCTTTCTTGCATTCAGCGCCTCCCGCTCTTTGTCATCTACGCCCGACGCTGCATCTGACTGCTCTGCGATCTCTTGTTTATCACCAGCATTCCTACGGTGCAAACGAACGGGCCGCGTGAACTGGGCTTCGTTGTATGGGTTGACTTCCACAGGTTTTCCATCTGGTTGTGTCTTGCTATGAATCTTCATAGCATGATACCGTAGACCAGCCGTCAGAGCGCTTTTCGAGATCAAGATGCTGTAATCCGTGTAGTCATCAGGACTAGGTGCTGCATCCTTCGCCACTGCCTTCCCTACCTCTGCAGTCTTCTCATTGCTGGAAGGTTTGGGGGGAGGTGCCGCTGTTCTCTTTGGGCGTACGCTGCTCTTGGCGAAAATGCTTACAGGTGCTCGTTTTCGTATGCGCGGTACGGTGGGAGCTCCATTTGCTGGGACAGCTGATTGAGATCCTGTCGGAGGCGGACCAGAGGCACCGTTCATGGTCCTGCTCGTAGCGGTATCAGAAGGCTGCGTGTATGGTCTGAAAGGCAGAGTGCAACTTTCAGGCAGCCTTCGCGAACTGTCATGCGCAAGCGATCATGGAAAAGTGTACGGTTATGTGTAAGTCAAGTGGCCGTGGAATGAGTCGGTAGCGATGTTCTGGTCAGGGTGAAATGATCTTGAAGATTCTGTTGCTGAATCCGACTTCGGTATTCTCGATAGGTCATATGGCGTTGGATATTATCACGACTTCAAGCACGAGCTTGTGAGTGTTCACGGTTGATGTTTGGGCAGGACGTCACATGACTGTGGCTGGTCGGCGCAAGCGGCCGAGCCATAGATGGTGTGGCAGAATTTGTGGCGTTTACTGCTTGTGCCCAAGAGTGGCGATTGATCGTTCACGTTGTTCACGGAAATACATTCAAGTCACCTCCTCTTTTGATGCCTGAATGCAATCGATTTCCACAGTGAATGACGATTAATCTACTTCCAATCGCTAGATAAACTGCTCCCTTCTTACACCTACAGTGTAGCAGTAAGAATATTTGATCGGGCTGGTCTTAATGTAACAAGCGGAACTACCGTTTTTCATTAAGTGGCCAGCAAATGTTGAAAACACAAACATCGACATCATGGAAGATCAGATCCGCCGCATGATCCTTGCAGGCAATGGGAATACTAGCTCCGACCCACGGCCTGTTGTACGATTGCCAACATATGTTGCCCCCCAATGTCCCAACCCTAGCGACGTTGGTGGAAGGACGCATGGCCAAACATCTATTCCAGATGTGGCAATGGACAGACTCAATCTGCAAGACCGTACATCAGTGGTTACCTACGACTTAGCACCTAAACACAACTTGCCACAGGCTGGAGCACAATATTTACCACTTCATCTCCAGGAAGGACAACCTCGAAGAGTCTTGCAACATCAAGTTGTGTCAAGTCACCAATATCCATCCTTGCCTTCGCAACCACAAGCTTTGCCACCACACGTACGAGCTGCGCAGAGGAATAGCCAGCGTCTGAAGTTGCCACTCGATCCTAATGCCTTCAGCAGAGGTAGCCATGGCAATCATAACGCACAATATCCACCCCAGAATCAACCTCAACGACAGTTATTCGATCACACCCTAAGCGCTTCGCACCAACAAAGTTCATACAAGACCCACCAGGTTCGACCATACAACCAGCATCTTGAAAGGCAAACTGAGTACCTGAACGATATTGCTTCTACAGAGATACAAATAGCTGAAATGGAGGAGTCAGAACGTAGTGAAAAGGAGAGTTTTCGAGTTGGTCTGCAGAAAGTCATCTCAGATCTGTGTCAAGCTGATCCTGAGCGCTTCCCACCTATCTCCCTCGAGTGCTTCGGCAGCTTTCGTTCCGGATTTGCAAGCCAAGGGTCTGATATGGATCTTGCGATAGTCTCGGAGGATCAAAGCCGCTCCTCTGCATGCTTCTCATTGATGGCGGAAGATCTACCGCGAGCGCTTGAGAAAAGGTTGTTGGAGCTAGGATATGGCGCTCGGCTTTTGACACGGACTCGAGTCCCCATAATCAAGATCTGCGAGAAGCCTGGAACGGAGTTGCTTGCAAATCTGCGAGAAGAGCGTGAGAAGTGGAACACACTGCCGGATGAAAAGAAGTACCCACATCTGTATGGTGAAGGAGATGGAGACGCATCAGTGAGTACTGTCAGGCCGGACGAAACCTCGAAGCCGGACCTCAACAACGGTACTGCCGCCATGAAACCTGCATCATCATTACACCAGGACGATGTCGCACTCACTCCGCACAACCGTGACAAACCACAGAGTCAAAGCACGCCATCGAGGGAGACGAAACATGCCAACAAACAGAGTGCAGAAAAGCAGCCTGCGCGTCAAAGACAGGATCAGAAGTGGACTAGAGAGCGCAAGTCTGGACCACTCGACTTCCCGAAAGATGGTATTGGAATTCAAAGCGACATCAACTTCTTTAACCCGCTTGGCTTACACAACACCCAGATGTTGCGCAACTACTCGCTCTGTGACCAGCGGGTTCGACCTATGGTACTCTTCGTGAAAGCATGGGCTAAGCGTCGCATGATCAACAGTTCTTACTCTGGTACTCTGTCCAGTTATGGCTACGTGTTGATGGTACTTCACTACCTTATCAATATCGCACAACCTGCAGTATTACCTAACCTGCAGTCACCCTGGCGACCAAATCCTGGGTGTACGCCGCCGGGCGCCACTCGCACCGAAGTAGACAATTGGGTGGTCGACTTCTGGCGTTCAGAAGTGGAAATTACAGAGGCACTGCAGCGCGGGCAGATGTCGAACAATAACGAGAGTATCGGCTCGCTACTGGTCGGATTCTTTTCTTACTTCTCATCTGTAGGTGGCGGACCACAGTTCCATTGGATGAAAGATGTGCTTTCTTTACGGACGCCTGGAGGAATCTTATCGAAAGAAGAAAAAGGTTGGGTGAAAGCTTTGACCGAGGAGAGCGAGGGTCGAAAAGTCCAGCAACGCTACCTATTCTGTATTGAGGACCCGTTCGAGCTTTCGCATAACGTGGCGAGAACTGTCACCCACCACGGCATCGTTGCCATTCGAGACGAATTTCGCCGAGCAAAGCGGATACTGTTGAGCGTCGGGAATGGCATACCAAGTAGGGATGGCTTACTCATGGATACTCTTGTAGAGACGGATGGTCTCGAGCATAAGGTGGAAGGTCGCACTGTACATGAGCTACCAAGGACGGACCACACAAACCAACACACGGCCGTCCCTGCAAAGCGCCAGGCATTGCAGCACACGTCACAGGCTCCCGTAAGGAATGGACCAGTTCAAAGGGATCGTACCAATGGTCCTGCAAGATCCATACAGCAGCCGTTCAAACCATCGAGTGGCCTGAATGTAATGGACGATGCAGCGTTTCCGTCTCTGGGTGGGCCGAAATCTGCCGTGTCCGCTGCAGCTTCGAAACAGCATGACAATCCGCGCGCGCCCCATGCGAGAAAGAAACAGACCGCATCATCTGGTATGCATGATGCCCATAACCATAGCGAGATCTCCGGCGACCGTGCCAAAGAACATTTAGCGGAGGCCAGACGCAAGAATGCGGAGTCTGCAGCGGACATGGCTGCATGGCGTGCAGCAGAGGCTGTGCTGGGAGAGGACAACTGAGGTCGACAGTGACCGTTTAGAGGGTATGCTTGTGAAAGGGTTATCCCATGAATTATGAGTAAAGTCTAGCAGGGGGCTAACTTGACGCGTGAGCCTGTATGATTAAAGAGCGAGGGTTGTGACGTTGATTACGCTTGATAGGCAGACATTGTGCACTGCTTGCAAATATAAGTTACCTCAGAATGCGCGTTGGCCACTCCACAGTCGAGCAAGATTTCCGCTCGCAGGGAGTCACTGAGGCCACCCTGTATGTACATGAATGATGTTGAGCTGTACAGCAACCTCGTGGTTGCCGACATTGCCTATCTCCAAATGAACACGATTAATGATCCGATCACATGTGAAACACGAACGACATACATATAGTTACACGCGGGGTGGAGAAGTGATTCGATGACACAGGGAGGCATATAGCCGGACCATCTTCGTTGTGACGTACATATGGCTGGGAAAACTTGGACCGTGATCATTACCACGAAATGCGCCGCAAACGCCAGATGCCCTTGTCATGAAAGTCTTGCGAAGACGCAGACGCGGGATTTGGTACTCCGTCTATTTCTTCGCAGCAGCAGCCTCGTCATCCTTGGCCTTCGACCTCTTCTCGCGCTTGCCGAGGAGACGTGCTTCGCTGCGGGCCTCGCGCAGTTTTCTGTATGCAGCCTCCTCATTCTCGTAGTCGGCGACCTTGCCCTCTTGGAACTCGATCTTGTTGCTGATAGGGAAGAATGCTTTGCTGTGCTTGACTTTGCCGTCATATGAGATTTGGGCACCGGCGTGGGCTTCTTCAGGCTTGGCATCTCCTTGCTTGGGCGACTTGCTCTTGCGGGGGAAAAGCACGAGGCGAGCTTGGTATGCCTTGAGGCGCTCCACGTTGGCTTTGAGGGACTCTTCGGAGAGGTTTTGTCGGCGTGGGTCAACGGAGATGCCGATGGTTGGAGCAAGCTTGCGCGGAATGCCAGCCTCCTGTATTGTATCTCGTTAACATCTCTTGTTTGCCAAGACGTAGCATGTTGTAACCATATATACCTTCAACTCAGCGAGCGAGAAGCCTCGTCCTGCGCGCACACGGCGGTTGTACTTGATGGTAGGGCAACGGACGACAGGCCTCAGCTTGTCCACTGGGCGGGGTGCGACCTTAGCGACCTTCTCGGCACGCGCATTGCGACGGCGCAGCTTGCGACCGGGCTACGACGATGGGTGTCAGAACATGGATCGGCTATCGAAGTGCACTGCAGGCGCCACTGCTCTCATGTTGAGGAGAGGGGATTTACCTGGTCGAAGTGCACGCGGACGCGGCGTTGCCAGTCCTTGCGGAAATCTGGTTTCACAGCGTTAGTACAGATCTCTCTCATGACGTTGGACCTCCAATGCAGCGATACATACGGTTGTGCTGGATTCTTCGCAAAGGCAATGATTGTCAGTTCATGAAAACTCCTCATGGATTCTGTGGTCGCCAGAAACGTACTGTTGATTGTGCTTGATCCTGTTCAGATAGTATGTCAGTAAGCAGTGAGGACTGCGACTCTCGTATCTTGCATTTACTCACGTCATATTGGCGATTGACTTGTCGACGTCGTCGTTACGAGGAATGAAGCTCCAATTTGAAGTTCACACAAGAATTTCATGTGTGTGGGCGGAGAGCGGAGCACGGAGCGGCCCGGACCCCGCTTGCGCGACTGCGGAATCCAGACGCGCGACGCGGTACACGCTCCACGGCTTTACGCGTAGCAGCCATTGAGTACTATGCGGTGCAGCTTGCCCACTTTCACGCTTCTACAACATATCACCAACAATGCCACGAACCAAGAAGAACGATACGGCAGCCAGTCTAGCTCGCCTTCGTGCTCTTCGAGCTTCTGGCAAAACTGGATTTGATACATATGAGGTCGAAGAAGCAGAGTCGATTTATGAGACGGTGGATGATGAAGGATACAAGAAGGTGGTGAGAAGCCGGCTCGATCAGGACGACTTCGTGGTTGATGACAATGGCGAGGGATACGTTGACGATGGGCGCGAGGATTGGCAGGACGAGCGACGCCCTGCATACGACAGCGAGAGTGATGGCGATCTGCCACGACAAGGACAAGCGGGTACGTTGAGCATACCAAAATCTACAGGAACTTTATTCTGATCTGAACCAGCCAAACGTAAGCGGCAAGAAGACGCTGATCGGCAAGACAAGCTTGATAAAGGCATCAGCAAGTATTTTTCGGCCAACACGTCAGCCACGGCTCCGAAATCGAAACCAGTTCGCACAGTCGAGGACGATGCCTTCTTGACGGATCTTCTTGGCGAAGTCGACACGAACATACCAAGCCGGGTGCCTTCATACCAGAAAGCTGTCAGAAGTAATGATAGACGAAAGACACGAGTTCTCTCTCCACCTTTACATGAATATGAGAACCTAAACAAATCGAAGGCAGAGGCCGAAAATGCCCCCTTGGCAGACACTCCACCGTTCCGGGAGAACACCGATGACGACACTTATTTCGTGCCGCAGCAAGATGATATGCTCATGAGCGATCCCCTACCGTCGTCGCCTGCTGCAAAGGCCGTGCAGCGCAAGGCACACGCATCGGTGAAGAGTGAAGAAGTTGTCGAGGAAGATCTGATGGAAATCGCGGAAGTACAAGGTCATGCTGCTTTCAGAGCTGCCAACGTGAACATGAAAGGTAGCCGTCCAGCTCTCAAGGCTGTTTACCCAACTCCGAGCAGTTCATCCCCAACGACAGCTCCCCAAGACGGTGTCGACATTGATGCTATCAACGATGTGACCGAAAAGCTCAACATCCTGAGTAGTCCACCCTCGGCCGCAGCAAAAGCTGGAAAAGTCGCACCGCAGGATGCACTCGAGGAAGACGGAACCTTGCGCTTCTTCTGGACAGATTACACCGAAGTCAATGGTAGCCTTTGTCTATTTGGCAAAGTCAAGGACCGGTCTAGCGATAGCTTTGTTTCCTGTTTCGTCAAAGTCGACAACGTCCTCAGGAAACTCTACTTCCTGCCTCGAGAGCATCGCCATCATCACGGTCATATCACGGACGAAGAAATCGAGATGAATGACGTTTATCAGGAAGTTGATTCCCTGATGAGCAAATTCAAAGTCAACATGCACAAGATCAAGCCCTGCTCGCGGAAGTATGCTTTTGAGCTGGCTGATATACCTAGGGAAGCTGATTATCTCAAACTCCTCTACCCGTACAGTAAGCCTGCCCTGCCAATGGACATCACTGGAGAAACGTTTTCGCACGTGTTCGGCACCAATACCGCACTGTTCGAGCAGTTTGTCCTCTGGAAAAATATCATGGGACCGTGCTGGCTTCAGATCGAAGGCGCCGATTTCACTGCCGTCAACAATGCGTCCTGGTGTAAGCTCGAGCTGCAAGTCTCCAAACCAAATGGTATCACTACGCTGGGTGATTCCGACAACTTGGAGGCGCCGCCTCTTACACTCATGTCTCTCGCCTTACGCACAACCATGAATGTCAAAGAAAACAAGAACGAGATCCTGGTTGCCAGCCTGCGAATCTACGAGAATGTATCACTTACCGATACGACACCAGCTGATAAAATGCCGTCCCGCAGCATTACAATTATGCGGCCGAACGGTGAATATCCAGTCGGGTTCAAACTTGACGCCGACAAGCACAAAGGAGAGATCAAAATGGAACGCAACGAGAACGCCCTTTTGGCCGTCCTTCTTGCGGTTATTCAGAAATACGACCCTGATGCTTTGATTGGACACAAACTGGACGATGTCGATTACAACGTGCTGCTCACGCGTATGCGCGATCGTAAGACGCCAGGCTGGCACCGTATTGGGCGACTGAAGCGAGGCGATTGGCCCAAGAATGTAGGCAAAGGGGGCAGCAGCTTCTTTGCCGAACGTCATCTTGCTGCCGGACGACTATTGTGCGATCTTGCCAACGATATGGGTAAAAGCATCATGACCGCTTGCCAAAGCTGGAGCTTGGAAGAGATGACAACACTATACCTTGGGGCCAACCGCACAAAGATGGACGGTGACAAGGCTCTTGCAATGGCTACCACTCGACAAGGACTGATGGCATTCGTGAAGATGTGCGAGGCCGATACTTACTATATCGCCGCTATTGCCCTCAAACGACAGATTCTACCACTTTCTAAGGTTCTTACCAATCTGGCTGGCAATTCGTGGGCTCGTACATTGAGCGGTACACGCGCTGAGCGTAACGAGTACATCCTGCTGCATGAGTTCCATCGCAACAAGTACATCTGCCCCGATAAAGTGTTTGGCAAAGGAGCCGCCAACAAAAAGTTTGAGGAAAACGAGAATGCTGACGAAGAAGGCGGTGATACCAAGAAGAAGGACAAATACAAGGGTGGACTTGTCTTTGAACCAGAGAAAGGTCTGTACGACAAGTTCATATTGGTCATGGACTTCAACTCTCTCTACCCAAGCATCATTCAGGAGTACAACATTTGCTTCACAACCGTGGAGCGCGCCGATATTGGAGAGGATGAAAATAGAATTCCAGAGGTTCCGAGTGATGCAGCGCAGAAGGGCCTTCTTCCAAAACTCATTCGCAATCTCGTGAGCCGGAGAAGGGAGGTCAAGAAGTTGATGAAAAGCGCTACAGCGACTGAGGACGAGAAGCAGACGTGGGATGTGAAACAGCTCGCCTTGAAACTGACCGCTAACTCCATGTATGGTTGTCTCGGCTACACCAAGTCCCGATTCTACGCTCGACCATTGGCTGCCTTAACAACTTCTAAAGGCCGGGAGATCCTGCAGTCCACCAAGGAGCTTGCTGAATCTGCCCACGCACTCCGAGTCATCTACGGCGATACTGACTCTGTCATGGTCAACACCAACTGCGATAACCTGAAGGAAGCCATGAAGATGGGCCACGAGTTCAAGAAGAGCGTCAACGAGCGATATACGCTGCTTGAAATCGAGATCGACAACGTCTTCCGAAGATTGCTTCTACACGCCAAGAAGAAGTATGCTGCGATCAACATGGTCGAGTCGAATGGCGTCTGGAAGGAAAAGATGGAAGTAAAAGGACTAGACATGCGACGTCGTGAATATTGCCAATTGAGCAAGGACACATCAACGTGAGTACCTATTGATGCATCTGTACGCATTTGTAATCCACTGACTTGTCTTAAAGGGAGCTTTTGGGCTACTTGTTGTCGGGCGATGACCCTGAAAAGGTCGTCTCACAGATCCACGATCATCTCCGATCCTTGTCTGAGAAGATGCGTAGCAACAGCATACCAGCGCATAAATACACGATTTACACACAGCTTGGAAAGGCGCCCAGGGAGTATCCAAACGCAAACTCCATGCCATCGGTCCAGGTTGCCCTTCGGCTCATGGCCAAAGGCAAACAGGTCAAGGCGAAAGATGTCATGAGTTTTGTCATTTGCGGAGACAGTTCTGGGTCGGCCGAGAATGCCGCAAAGAATGCGCATCCACTTGACGAGGTCATGGCCAAGGACAGCAACTTACTTCCTGATATCGACTACTACCTGCATAAGCAGATATTGCCACCGGTGGAACGTCTTTGTGCTCCAATAAGTGGCACCAATGTTTCCTTGCTTGCTGAATGTCTAGGTCTGGACACAAGCAAGTACCGGGTCAGTGCCGGTGGGAAGTCATCCGAAGAGAGCAACGAGATCACAACACTGGAGTCTCAAATACCTGATCACATTCGCTTTAAAGACTGTGAGCCACTCAATCTTTTGTGCACAGGTTGCAAGCACCACTTCGAGTATCGTGGACTCGGCGAGCCGCCCACGACCGAAGAGCTGTTGACTCCACTCGCCACACTGTCGAACAACGGACTTACGTGCCCCCTTTCAGAATGTAAGAAGCCCATGCCAGCACTTCAGCTATCTACCCAGCTGGAGTGTCAGATCAGGCGGCATACTTCTCGGTACTATTCTGCGTGGCTGGTCTGCGATGATCCTGCTTGCGGGATGCGGACTAGGCAGATGAGCGTCTATGGACATCGCTGCTTGGGTCCAAAAGGTCTGGCTTATGGATGTTCCGGGCGGATGGCATTTGAGTACTCGGAGAAGGCGCTTTACAATCAGCTTTTGTATCTGCAAGGGCTGTTTGACGTTGACAAGAGCCTTGAGAAGATGGGTGTCAATAGAACGACCCTGGTAAAAACCGAGGATCGAGATAGCGTCGAGAAGATCAAGATACTTGCAGGGATGAACCGCGAAAGGTTCGGTATATGCTTTGATGTGGTAAAAGCGTATCTCGATAAGAGCGCTTGGGGCTGGGTCAGCATGGATTCCTTGTTTGGATACGCGTTGAAGAATCTGGCCTGAGGGATGTTTATAGAAGTAATCCCGGGTGTTGCATAGCTCGACAATAAGATTGACGCTTTATGAAATTCCAGCTCCATGAGTGCAAATGACCTGATGTCTCGAAATCGAATGTGCAAAATGGCAAAATTGTGACAGTACATGTAGGCTATACATGTAACTCTTGTGTGCCACTTGCTTTCCAGCTGTGCACGAAATCCATAAGTTTTGTATACGCTGGCCGAGCAGTCGGACGAGAGTGAATCGTCTTTCACTTGATCAAGTGGCCACCAAAAGCCTGCCAGAGGCCGCCCACAAACGACGGAATTCGACTCGAACCAGAAGACCAGTATCAGAGTGCTCGCGACATACATGTAGCCCCTTAGCCAACAATGATCGAGGCTTATGATACATGCACTTTCAGAAACCTGCAGCGAGCACATGAAAAGATGGTTGGCAGACTCATCCTATGTTATGCATATTCGCCGGACTCCAAAATTCAGTCTCCTCGGCTTGTGCGTCCACCCAGACCAGACTGTCTGCAATGAGATCGTCTATAACTGCTACAGCCCTGGGGCGTTCCCATCCAAGGTTGTCCTGCAACATGGAAATGGTGACATACCCAAGGATCTGTATTACCTCAAGCACTTTGGATTGGTCTGGGTTGAGCTCCTTGGATACCGAACGGATGAACTTCGTGTTGCCAAGGGTAGTGATCTTGAACATGCCTCCAAGTGGCTCGAGGCTCTCAAGTGCGCGCTGGATGTCGTCCTCAGTCACCTCCATCCCGCCTCCGACCAGGCCACGACCTTTCTCGATTCGTTTCTGCATCTCCGTCGTGGAGATCATACCGCCGTTCTCTGCGCGCGTAGAGCGGCATTCCTCTACAACTCGCACTGCAAGTTCAAAGTAGAAATCGTTCACACTGCTCCCTAGCATCTTCGCCCATACGCTTCCGGCTTTGCCACTGCCTGCATTGGCTGCGCTTCTGATGTTACTTCCCGCTAACGGGTCAACACCTATGGCGTTACACATGCGTGCGAACTCGGCACGAAATTCGGGGTTTGAACGAATGTCCTTTGCATGTGTCAACGAGAAATTGTGCAGTGCAGCCTGAAACACAGATAGTTGGTTGGCTAAAGCATCGGCATGAGTACTCCGTATTTGTTGTCCATGCCGAGCATATTGGTCTGAAGAGATTGTGGAAAAGGCACTTAGGCCTACTCCACGTCTGCCGGAGGACATGATGTGGTCTTCGATGCCCAGAGTCGTGAGACCTCCGTGAGACTCGAGTTTGTCACGATAGTAAGGCCTGTTCGACTACGAGTGGCTGCACATCTCGAAACCCCACATGTGACAATGGGATGCAGATCATTGGAGTACATGCCTGAGGCACTACTGCATACTCTCAGAAGTGCCAAGACACACGAATTTCCTCGCCAAACCCGAACTTTCAGCTTCTTCTTGGGAACAAATTCTCTCGTGTACCACGAACCTCGACACTATCGACAACTTCACATATCGTCATCATGGCCCCAACAGTCAAGTCGTATGTTCAACAACATCCTCATCGCTCCTGCTCGATCGAGTGAAGAAGAGCAGCACAGTCGGTCCATGGCCACGGCACGCATACAAAATACCATCAGCTTCAATCCTGCGCGTGGCCAGCAATGGCACGCCAGAATATGTTGCAGAGACACTCTTCGTTACAGCTAGCAATAGCAGACAAGTGTCATCTCGCTTTGCGAGGTTTTGTCGTTTGAGAAGCTTCTCATCGACCAATTTGCGGAGAATGCATGAGAGCCAGAAGACCACTGTGCCGCACTTCTTCGCTCGCGCGATGCATGCGTGCTTCATGCGGACCGACTAACATTCTCGTTTTAGAAGCGTCCCAACGAAGGACCAGATCCTGGTGCCCGAGACTCTGTTGAAGAAGCGTAAGAGTCAAGAGAAGGAGCGCGCAGAGAAGGCCGACGCGCGTGAGGCCACCAAGAAGGTATGGCTAGCCCTCATCTTTCCCCAACACCTTGGTGATGATATTTACCCACACCTCGACTAGCCTCCGGGCCATGTTGTCGTTTGTTAACCATCTTTCGGGACTGAACATGGTTTCCAACTCATGATTTTGCATGATCACTCATCATGAACCCTGACTAACGACATTGCTCGTACAGGCATCAAAGGAGAAGCGCCAGCAGATCTTCAAGCGCGCCGAGTCCTACGTCAAGGAATACCGCGATGCTGAGCGTGAGAAGATCCGTCTTGCTCGTGTTGCTAAGTCCGAAGGTTCCTACTATGTTCCAGCCGAACCCAAACTCGTTTTCGTGGTCCGCATCAAGGGTATCAACAAGATCGACCCAAAGAAGCGCAAGACGCTTCAACTCCTCCGTCTCCTGCAGATCAACAACGGTGTCTTCATTCGCCTGACCAAGGCAACCGTCGAGATGTTGAAGATCGTCGAGCCTTTCGTCGCTTACGGATACCCCAACCTCAAGTCTGTTCGCGAACTCATCTACAAGCGTGGATACGCCAAGACCTCCCAGAAGCAGCGCATTCCTCTGACCGACAACGCGATCATCGAGGAGCACCTTGGCAGCTTTGGCATTGTCTGCATGGAGGACCTCATTCACGAGATCTATACTGTTGGTCCCAACTTCAAGCAGGCCAGCAACTTCTTGTGGCCATTCAAGCTTTCCAACCCTACCGGTGGCTTCCGACCTCGCAAGTTCAGACATTTCGTTGAGGGAGGTGATCTTGGAAACCGTGAGGAGTACATCAATGCCCTCATCAAGCAAATGAACTAGATCAACGCGCACTTTACGTTCATGGTTTTGCAAAAGGTCGGCACTGGCGTCTAGGCTGGCTCATGGCATGGGCTCGGATTTCTATAGCGACCCATTATGAAGTGTTCAGCTATTCATGTCATGTCTCCACTGTTCTGCGTACACATTTTCGGTTCACTCCCAAGGCCTTTCCGTTCATGGCATCTACGTAGAACGCTCACGATAGTGCATCAAGTGTCGTGACTCGACTGTTGTAATCCCTGGGCAGACAGAAACCAGTCATCTTACAGCCTCACAATGGAGGTCTAAAACAATTGTTGCCGCCTCAATGCTATCAAGACATCTATTTGTTTATTGCTGTGGCCGGTCTTCCTGCCGCAGATTTCGCTGCGGTAGACGTAGCTGGTCTAGTTACAGTGCTACTGCTGGCAGCTGGTCTTGTGCCTGGGAAGGTCGCAGGTGGTGCCGCAACATTCCCACCCCCTCCCACCGCGCCGACATCCTTGAACGGCCACTTCACATCGTCATCTTTGCGCATCCAATGCTTCCTGCGCTTTTTGGTCGTCTGGTGCTCTACTATCGTTTCTCGTGCTTGCTCTTTCAGAAATCGGCGAATGAACCGGGGATCCCACAGCTCGCTTGCAATGCCTAGGTCTTTGCAACACCGCATCAGCGCATTTGATTTGCAGCCTTCGGTCGCGGTGGGAATGCCATCAGGGTCGAAGTATTGTTGTTCACCGCGCGCCACAGAGATAAGCCTAGGTGAGTAGAGTGTCAGAAAGTGTGGTCTTGTCTCTCGATATGGGCTTGTGACTGCTTACCGGCCTCCACATACCAGCCCATACTCCCTCGTCACCATCTTCCCTGTTACGATCGTTTCGCCTCGAGGTGCTAAGCCCCATCCTCCTGGCCCAAACGCCTTGTTTAAAATCCGTCGATACTTGATTTCCGGGAGGTATACGATTCCGTCTGGCTTAATCTCGATGTCATCGAACTCAAGCTCTTGCTGTAGTATTGCGGCTTGCTCGGGACTGAACGGTGTAGCAGACAGACCGTGGAAGGATCGCGTCCAGTCGACCTGACGCTCGTCCTCGCCGAGGATGGGAGGGGGATCTTCTAGGCCATCGGTGAGTGAGCGTAAAGGGTATGACTCGGAGGATGGTGAAAGATCGTTCTCAACCGCGGCGGCATTCGCTGAAGCAATCGATTGGGACGGGATAGGTGGCTGTCGACTCTGCGGATGAGTTTGCTGGAAACACGACCGGCATGTGGAGATGTAGCGGTATTGAAGTTGTTGCCGGCAGACCGATGCGCGCGATGCCTTGCTACTGGATTCGGAAAGCAAAGAGCGAAAGAGCATGCTCGCTCCGTGTGATATCTTTGGCGAAGCCATGGGGCAGGTTGAACGATTAGTAGTCACAGTCTCGCTGGATCATGCAACGTGCAGTATCAGTCTAGAATGTTGGTATTGGGCGTCGATGTCCAACATGATTTGTTATTTATGCACTTAGCATCATGTCAAGTCGATTCTGAGAACTGGAGGTGGAGGTCCGTGCGTCTATAAGTTGATGCTAGAGGTGTGTCTGGGAGCGCTTGGAAATGGTATATGTACACGATCAAAGAATCGATCTTCACAAAAGCTATGACAGGTTGATCTGTTGCAAGCCTATATGTAGGCTAGATACATGCCATCGGTGCGACCATTGGTGATCACGAGTGAATATCCAACCACAAGTGTGTCGCATAGCGCATTCATGGCCAATACGACATGTTACCCGCTTTCATATCCTACACATCCTTAGTATCTGTCCTCTCGATATTGCCCTGGCGTTTCCAACATTGCTTGAACGACTCCATCTGTTGAGTTGCTCACGAGTCAGCGATCTATGCTTTCCCATGTGTGTTGGGTGATATGGCAACAGTCGATATCAAGCTTCGAGGTCTTTGGGGCACGAAGCCGGAATGAAGCCGCGTTTGTTCATCAACTCACCTCATTCTTACATGCTCTCCAGTCCTTCTTCTCGAAGAAGCAGTCGTTCAGCTTTGTATTTTCTTCTGGGTATCGTTGCGTCAGTCTGAATAGCTCAAGTCCACTATCCGATATGACATCGCCAACGTACCTGCACAACCAGTACTGAAGATCCTTTTGTCCCTATCCACATGGTCCGATCAGCTTCGATCACTTGACATTTTGCTAAAGATTTGGACCAACCACTCGTCAGGCTCATCGTCGTCCTCAACCGGTGGATTAGCGGTCTGATTCTTCGCAGTATTGGACATATCTGCTGGCATCGCGTCTTCGATGTAAGATTACTGGCTAGTGCCTGCTGCAAAATCATCGTCGGCCCGGCCATACACAGTATACCTCACGTGACCCAGGCCAGTTGTCATGGCACATGCAGTCAAAAGAGTCAATGTCCTCATTTATGCTGGCGCAGGTGCAACCCTTGATGCAGTTCGACATGTCACATGGTCGCTTCGCCGCTCTCTAGGTCCCAATTATGCTGTGCTCACCGTCACAGGCGAGCAGTTGTTAAAGGAGCCATGGATGTCCACATGTGCTCTGCTCGTTATGCCCGGAGGCGCAGACCTGGCGTATTGCCGTGTTCTCAACGGAGTTGGCAATCGCAGGATCAAGCAGTATATCCAAAATGGTGGACGCTATCTTGGATTCTGTGCGGGGGGCTACTATGGCTCGGCGAGATGTGAGTTTGAGGTTGGGAACAAAGCAATGGAAGTGGCTGGCGACAGGGAACTGGCCCTCTTTCCTGGAACTTGCAGAGGTCTTGCTTTTTCAGGCTTCGTGTACCACTCGGAAGCTGGCGCTAGAGCTGTAGAGATCAAGACAAACAGAACTGCCCTGAACACCAGCCCAGGGGAGTTTCGAGTCTACTACAACGGGGGCGGCGTTTTCGTCGATGCTGGGAAACATCATGATCGTGGCGTGGAAGTCCTAGCAACCTTCGCGGACACGGTCGAGGTTGAGACGGAAGACGTGAATGCAGCTGCAGCTGTTGTATTCTGCAAAATTGACCAAGGTGCAGCAATACTGACAGGCGTCCACCCTGAGTACATTCAACATCTTCCCAGCCATGTTTCTCTAGCTAATAGGATCCAGATTTGCGGCTGAGAACCTGAATCGCTCGGACTCATCACTTCCACACTTTCCAGACTTGGTCTCGGCGATACGTGCAGATGATGCGCAACGTGCGGCGTTCTTGAAAGCCTGCCTGGAGAAGCTGGGTCTGACAGTCAGTCAGAATGCAAACATGGTACCGTGTCTCTCTCATTTACATCTTTCTGCTACTACGCCCGTCGAGGTCGTGGATCTTCTGCACAAATGGCACGATGAGGGCATTGTTACAAATGACGAGCAGGGAGATATCATTCAAGGCGAGAACGACACGTTCCGCCTTGAGCAGGCCGGAAGTTGGGATATGTCATCATTTGCGGAGGCTATCACGGACACTGTTTCGTCCATCACACAGTCCCTCAGTGCACCACATAAAGCTGCCAAAGAACGGGAAGCTGACGATGGGGCAACGTCCGATAGATTGGTCGACTCTGAGGGCACGTCGCAGATCAAACCGCTTTCCCTTGTCACTCACACCACCGCGCCACCCGAGAGCAAACTGACGCCTCATTTCTCGCACGCCGCGTACTTCGCAAATCTCAAATCGTACTCGCTATCTCATCCTTCGCGGCCATCTCTTTTTGGACGCTATCTGCTCTATGGGGAGGTGGTCACTAGTACCAATACTTTACTCGAGAAGAATCCCAAGTTACTATCGCAGCTGCCGACTGGCTTCACCGCCACCGCTACAACACAGGTGGCTGGAAGAGGTCGAGGGACCAATGTATGGGTATCTCCACCAGGAAGCTTGATGTTCAGCACAGTACTACGACATAGTTTGGCATTGGGGAATGCAGCACCTGTGGTATTTGTACAGTATATTGTCGCCATTGCCATTGTTGAGGGGATACGGCAGTATGAACGGATAGGTTACAAGGAGCTACCAGTCAAGCTGAAGTGGCCGAACGACATCTACGCACGTCTACCTAACCTCGTGGCTACTGGAAATGACCGGGAAGAATATGTAAAGGTTGGCGGCATCCTGGTCAATTCGTCATACTCAGGCGGCGACTATACTCTGGTCGTCGGGGTCGGACTAAATGTTTCGAATGCTGCCCCGACAACATCATTATCGCAGCTTGCGGCCAAAGCAAAGTTACCGGCGTTCACGGTAGAGAAATTACTTCCGTCAATCTTAACACACTTCGAAGCTCTCTACGCTAGATTCTGTCGCACTGGCTGGGACGCGCATTTCGAGAGCCTCTATTATGGTGCTTGGCTGCACTCCGATCAGATTGTAACGCTAGATAGTAGTGTAGCGGGTGCGGAGGGGGGAGAACGAGCGATAATCAGGGGTGTCACGAACGACTGGGGTCTGTTGCTCGCTGAAGAGCTAGGATGGCAGGATCGGCCGACTGGTAAGAAATGGGCTCTTCAGAGCGACGGGAACAGTTTCGACTTCTTCCGGGGACTTGTGAAGAGGAAATATTGACAACAGCTTTGTTGTCAACCCACTGCAGTCCAGCCATGCATATTCGTGCGCTCGTGCAGTCTATTCATCATACATCCATCTGCCAGGCATACTCCAAATCCTGCCGATCCTTTTGCTTGTTGCGTGCCGCAAACCATTTCCTCTCAAATCCATTCCCCCGATCGACTCCGTCCCATCTCCAACCTGGTCGGATGCCATATCGATTTGGCTCAAAGGCGCCTTGGTACGTCTTGCTGCTGACTTTGCTTCTGCCCTTGCTCCCTTTGACACCTTTCTTCGTACTGAGCATCTGCGCCATGGGATCGTTCCACCGCTCTCGCTCTTTGAGCTCATCGTTCAACTGCCTATCGTCGGCGTGGCGTGCGACTGTCATGACCTTGGCATCGTCCAATAATTGCTTTCTTTCCTCCTTCTCCCTTCGTTGCACGTCTCCCTTAGCGCTCTCTTCCTTCTCACGCTGCTTTCGCTGCTCCTCATCAGCTTTGGCTCGAAGCTCCGCACGCTTCATCGCAATGTTGATGATTCTCCCTGATGCATCACGATATATTGTCTCTTGTGCTATGCCCGTTGGATCTAGCCCGGCGTCTTGCATGGCCTTCTTCTCTGCCCGCTCCTTCTTCCGAAGAGCTGTGGTCACTTGCTCCGCTGTCTGCAGTCCGGCAGCCGCACCAGACGCCATCATCGGCGCTTCCACTTCACCATTTTGGTCTACGATCGCAGGCGCTTCGTCATCTTGAAGTACCCGGCTGGCCGACTCTTTCTCAGCATCAGCTAGGATCGCATCCGCAGCTGCTTGTTCTGAGTCCTTGGGTACTGGCGCACCAATCTGTATCCATTTGATCTTCCGTGATGGTTTGTTGAAACCGCCGACAAGGGTAGCATCCGCAATGGTAGGACTGTCGTCATCGTCGTCGCCGTTGGGCTTCGGACGTATCCAGTCGTTCACGTCATCGTCCGCGATGTGTATGCCGTTCGTAATGTCTGGTTTCCCGGACTTTCGTTTTCGCTTTTTCGACGGTTTCGGGTCGGCGGAGAGATACTTATTCGCGAGATAGTCAGCCAACGGCATGACACGCGTAAGGCGAAGTGTAACTGAACGGACTGTGTGACTTGGGCGCTGAGACCTAGCAATGGGAATAATCTGAGTTACATACAGGTCTCACTGTAACGTGTACCTACGTAAGGTGATAATTTACAATACTTGTAAATGTGAGGCGGTTCCGACATGAGCTTCACTTTCAATGTCACGTGAGCATCAATAAAGCTGTATCGACGTCCATGTACCACCATGCATGCATGTACGTGTAGGTACATGACATATACCTACTCAAGGTTGCGAGTCGTGATCTTGAAATCATGCTGCACTTTAGTAAGAGGCTAAGATAACTTCATGCCTCTTGTGTTATATTCGCGCGTAATCTAAACTATATGTTCGTATCTACATGTATGTAGAACACGAAGATCGAGAGCTAAAAGCAATATGCAGACCAACCTGAACTTCTCAAAGATGTAAATTTATGGTGGAGACTCTCTCTACAACCGTCGATGATTTTCCTTGCTAGTGACCACAATGTGGTTGTATTCCAAACAAACTTCATCACATTAAAGGATCCAATCTATGGTTTCGTCTATCATGATGACTATCTCGCAATGCCATAATAAACAAAACAGACAACTATACAGACCAGAGAAAGGAGCTTTGAATCCTGCGACTAGACTCACAATGACTTGGTAGACTGTATCACCCCTGCATCTATTGAGGTAGTTTGTGAACCTGAAGATGCTGTTGCGTTGTCTGGCCACCATTCTTGTGCTGGCTTGTCGATTTTGTGATCACATATGCTGCGCATCACTGTGGCGCCCCTCACTCATTGTTCAACGTCCAAGCTCGTCTTCATCTGCCCAACGTTCATTCGCTTCATTCGCTCGTCGTCACTAACTTGTATAAGAGAATAGTCACCGGGTTTGCTGCTTCCGTCGGGGACCCAGAACCGTTTGTGGAACTGGGTGGTTAGGAACAGGTATGTCACAATGATCTCAAAACCAAGCTCGATCACATAGAATGCGGCTCTCGAGTCGTACCAAGCAGGATCGGCTGAAGGTCGAGACTTGGACCACACTGTTCCCATGCGAAAACCGGCATCGAAGACTGTGAAGAACAGCGCGAGTCCAAGAATTGCTAACTTCGATGTCAAACCTCCAGATCCGAAGCCCTCTGCGTTGGGCGCGAGTGGTGTAGCAAGGCTGTAAATGTACAAAGCCAGCGTGATCATATTGAAGAGAAGCAAGATCAATACGCAGGTACGCTGAATCCACAGGCAGGCAGTCTGCAACTCCGGGTCGATCGTGTAGAATGAAGTGACCAGGAATGAGACGAGCAAGATGACGGCCATAACAAGGACAGCGTACGCTCCATTGACGGTCATTCTGAGTGCAGGTTTCCAGCCCAGCTGTGGATGTAAGGCTCGGAAAATTCGCAAGGCCAGAAGTAAGTCGACGATGTAGATGATCACAGTCCCTAAGTTTGTGAAGATATCAGCTGCGATGGCCAGCGATACGTTATTAGGTCTGTATGCCCAGGCAATACGCAGCACTAACGTGCCTACTCGAGCCATCCCAAAGCCGAACATGGCCCATGACATGAAGAACTTATGGCCCTTTCGCCGACTGACTTGGAAGGTCACCATGTGAGCAATGGCAGAGACCAGGTAGATGGCGGTGAACACGGCAGACGCGGCGACGTCCTGCTGAGGATTTGGAATCAAGCCAGGTATCGCAATCTCAGGCAAGTATGGGGGCTGAACCTCTGTTAGTCCATGTCATCTTCCATGTAGCTAGGCTAGCAGCATACTCCTTTGCTCATGCTGGACGCCATGATGATTATTTTGGTAATGCAGGATCAGTCGTGCTTTGCAGAAACTGATCAGGCTGGATCCGACGAGTAACATGGTACACGAGACTATCTAGTGATTGCTGTCCAGGTCTTATACTTGGTCATCGCTCAGGAGTCTGACGACAGTCCTTCGGTACGGATGAGTTCTCGGGCTAAGCTTTGTTTCGGAGCGTGCTGGGCTTTGATGAACCCGAAAATCCGGACTCGTATTGAGCCTTTTTCCCGGTCGCTTGTTGTGCAGTCCTGTTACTACCAAGTACTTGAGACCAGAGACGAAGAGTTATCGTTGCCTGTAGCGTGGCTGGCGACGTTGACATGCCATCAGAGCCGGCCTCCAAGAAAGTTCGCAGAAGTGCGAGGAGCTGTACTGAATGTGAGTTGACACCATCCAGCAAGATGCCACATAGTGCTGAGACTTTGGCCACGGCATAGGCAGGCGTCGTAAAGTGCGCTGCATCTGGTTTTCGTCCGCAGAGGATGTTTGCGAGTTCTGCAAAGCACGAAGTTTGCAATGTGAGCAGCAGAGGGTGCGGGTGACCACAGCTGAACTCGTCGGAACAACAACGCGCGCCCGCTTGCTCCGCCTGGAGCAGAACGTTTCAGATATCTGGTCCGCTTTGCAACATGTTGGTGCCGATATTGGAAGCAAACAGTATCCACCACCACCACCACCACCACTTTCGCAGCCTATACACACGGACAAGGTTGCTTCGCAAGGGTCACGCGGCAGTGACGGTGAGTCGGACAGTTCTGACGACCTTGCTGCGACTACTCCGCCTGCCCATATCTTGCAATTGCTTGATAACAGTCTTCTCGATTCACGCAACGACAATAATAATGCCGAGAAAGGCTCCCTCAAGCGACAACGCAGCCAACAGAAGACGGATAACCTGGATGCTTTGAGAGCACTGTTACCGTCTCGAATTGACGTGCTCACCATTACCACGCAAGGCTCGTCACTGCTAGCGCTGCACGCATCTTTGTATCCTACTCTCAATGTGATCTCCACCAGTCGTGAGTTGATGGCAAGGTACGATGAAGTTCAAAGCTCCGAAGTCGCGATGACAGCAGTCGCAGACGTCCTGCTTTACATAGCACTGGCCAGTCAACAAGCACCTCGGAGCATCGTGCCTCAGTGCGGCAAGCAATCCTTCGATACTGCATCGTTCGTAGACGCTGTATCTGATACTGTAGAGCGTATCTTGGTCTTGAATGATGCTCAAGCATGCACGGTCGCCGGCATCCAAACTGCGATCTTGTTCTTGAGACTGTAGGCACACATCGACCCTTGTCAACCTCAACATACAAGTCTGCTGACGGTCTGTAGTCAACTTGGTCGTGCGAAGGTTACAAAAGTATGGCTTCTCATACGCCGCGTCATCGCATTAGCAGAGTTGGGAGGTCTGTCTGGAGCAGCTAAAGCTGCTGCAGTCCCATACTCGGCAGGATCACTGACCGGTTCGACTCCCGATCGAGAGGTGCAGGATAAGGTGGAAACGTGGGAGGCTTTATGTACTCTCGACCGCATCACCTCCATGATGTGGTCTCTTCCACTTGGGACTGCACAATTCACCTTGACCAAGCGGCCAGTACTGGACGACCAAGGCAAAGTCATAACTCAAGCGTTCCTGAAACAGCTTGCCGGCATTGCAAGTACAGTACAAGACTTAGAGAGTATGTCGTCTACTGGTGGTGCATACGGTGATATATCCGGACTCGTTATGCGTGCCGACCAGGAGCTGGGCCACTTGGGCAGTTTGCCGCCGAGAAGTTGGTGGACCGTAAAAGACTCTCAGCCTGTTGTGGACGCTCTCGCACAATACTGGCATCAATATATAACCATGAGAGTACATTTGCAGCTCGCACTCACATATGACGAGACCAACAACCGAAATGTCGCGCACTTTGTCGCCTGCATGGCAGCATCACAAAACGTCGCAACGCGATACCTATCTCTGCGGCCCATGCTCCCATCTAGTTTCTTTGCAAGCTGGGCCATCGACCTGCAGGTCTTCGCTGCCACCGTCTTCATTCTACTTGCCAACCGGCGTGCTGCACAAAGCTCAAACACATTCCTGCATTTGGTCGATTGGCAAGCTATGGACACGCTCGTCAATCGCAACATTGCTTTGCTGGCTTCGGCAACTGGCAACAACTTTGCTTGCCAGGCTGCCAATGCCATACGCTCTCTCCAATCTTTGTTGAGCCAACCTCACACTAGCAACATATCGCTGAGCCTACCACTTCTGGGGAAGATACGTGTCTCGCGAAAGCGGCACATCGTCGACGCAGTCGTGCACCAGGCCTCAGCGGATCCGATCGAACCAACAATGTCCGCCAAAAGCGATTTGCAGGATCAACGCGCAACATTCCAAGAAATGGATCTATCCTACTCGATGGAATTCCTGAACGACTATGCTTTCCTGTACGAGGACGACATTTTCAGTTGGGAGCACATTCTATCAGAAGAAAGCGACCAAGCGTGTTGAAGCATCATGTAACCAGTTCTTATATAATGTGCGATCAGGTATTGCTAGAAGTGAAACTATCACCATGGAAAAGAGAAGCCCACATGCATTAGCAGGGTTTCTGAGAAACACTGCGCCACTCATGGGGCGGACCTGATCCTGATTGAGGCTACAGGTCTACTGAAGCGTTGTACATCATCCATTTTGTAAGGCCACACTATCGTTTGTACATGTAGACCCCACAGAGAACTAACGCTTGGTAAGAGTACATGTGTATGCGCTATTCGATCTTCTGCTCCTTGTGGAAGCTGCTAAGTCTATGTCATCTTGCTGCGTCAGCAAGGTTGCTAACCGCCTACAGCGGTTTGATATCAGCGCTACATAAGCCGCGACACAGTTCGCATTGGTCACACCATGGGCCAACGGTGATTGTATATCGCAGCTTGTAGAGTACAATAACGAGGTCGAAATGACCTGGGGATCCATTGATCCTGGCCGTCACGATAGATTGTTGCAGACATTGTCTTCGAGCCAAATCTGTATGAGGGTTTAGTCCTCTGGTGTGCTTGGGAAATGTGCTTGGAAAATGTCCAGTGGAGGCCATCAGTAATCCCAAACGGCTCCTTCATCATCATCTGCGCTGACTGAAACTTCGCGAAGGTTGGCGCAGTATCGGCGATCTGATCTAGAAGACGTGGGCCTTGCGATGTGCCAAAAGGCTTCTCCAAGCGGTGTAGCAGCCTGCCGCGGCACTTCTCAATGTACGAGCTCTACTCTTGTCTCCGTCGTGGGGTCCGAGAAGCATGCTCACGACAATAGTCTTTGTCATCTCTCGACCTGCCCTACATGCCAAGTCCGTGCTCGGCCGAGTCGCGGAGTTATTGTAGCACGCGAATAGGCATATCAACACCAACCATATAAGTACATGTATGTCCACTAAACCTCCACGGCACTTGGGCAAGGCGCCAAAGGTTCTTCGCGAGTGCATGTGGCTGGCGAGGTCCTGCTCACTACTTGATCAGTTACAAATACATCGAGATAACTGACACGTCTATATAGCCGGGAAGTTAGATCGCTGCAACACTATCTTCCACTTCTGGCAAAGCAATGATCCAAAAGATATTGCAACTTTCACAACCAGCAATGCGTCGAAGCCTGTCCTTTTCAAAGAATGTAAGGTCGACACAGACGAAGAGCAGGAGACCAGTGATCGTCCTTGAGGAACATTTCTTATCTCATGCTGCACAAGGTCTCACTGGCCATCATACCCAGAATGACATGTTCAAAGCTGTTCCTGAGCTCTGGGAGCGCTTTATCGACCTCGGAGAACTACGTCTCACCGACATGGACGCCGGCAAAGTCACCTTGCAGGTCATCTCACACGCTCCAGGGGATCTTACCCCAGAGCTTTGTCGAGATTGCAATGATCAGCTCGCTGAAGCAGTATCCTCGCATCCAGACCGATTTGCTGGGTTTGCGACGCTGCCTATGCACAAGCCTCGAGAAGCTGCAAAGGAACTTCGTCGCGTGTGTTCCTCCAGTCGCAACAGCTCGACGTTCCTAGGAGCCTTGGTTGATAGCCATACGGAAGATGGCTCATACTATGATGGACCGGATTTTGATGTTCTGTGGGCAGAGGCCGTCATGCAAGATGTCCCTATCTATATTCACCCAACATGGCCTTCAGAGCAGATCACCAAAGCTTATAGTGCATCTCATCTTGCGAAAGAAGTGACCACATCCATCCTCGCATTTGGGTTCGGTTGGCATAGTGATGTCGCACTGCACATACTTCGCTTGTACGCTTCGGGAGTATTTGATCGACATTCTGATCTCAAGATCGTCATTGGACATATGGGCGAAATGATTCCGTTCATGCTCCAACGAATCCAGCGGGTGACCTCGCGATGGGGATGCAGAAGGTCATTCCAGGACGTGTGGGACAACAACATATGGTTGACGACAAGCGGCAATTGGTCATTGGACCCCTTGGCGTGCATTCTGCGCAACACGAAACATGACAGGATCATGTATAGCGTTGACTATCCATTCTCGAAAAGCAGCGACGCTATGGATTGGTTGATCCAACTCGAAAATAGTGGTATGGTCACTGCCGATGAACTAGAGGGTATACGCTGGAAGAACGCTGCAAAGCTACTGAAATTGGACCTATAACTTCCGCTTGGAGGAGCGGCACCCATCATTGGCAGTGCTAACACGCCAATGTGCATAGACTTAAGAGCTGCTCCTACGTCTAGCGGTCGACAGTATTTTCTTTTTCGTAACATAAAACACACAAGCACAGCAGAGAGTGACACCATTGAAGAAGGCAGTATTGCCGCTTATTTGCGTCGGCATCGTGCTCTCACAACACACGGAGTGCGAAAACCAACGAACTTGCCATCGATATCTCGGTCAGCCCAGGCTCGTTTGAAATGTTGGGTGGAAGTCATGGGATCATTCTATTGGTTAAGCGATACATGAGCCTTGGCATCCGTATCTGGCTGGTTTTCATGCTGATGAAGATGAGGATGATGATGAAGCGGAGACTTTGTGTTGCTCGCAAGCTGATACAGTCGTTAAAGAATTTAGGGTACAAAGTTCGTCGTTAGCTTCGGTACACAGGCAAAATGATTGGTTAAGTACACGGAGGATCTCAAGACAAAGAATTGCGAGCTGAGAATGAGATTGTTCCAAGAGACGTTGAAGTTCCCGGACTGGACTCATCAAAGGAGAGCTGGCTCCAATACACGCGGTTGCATTGACCATCGCCACATGTGTAGGAGCCTGCAGATGACATTCCTGCCGCCATTGTATTCCAGACGACGCTTCATCCGACCAAGATCTTGCCAAGCAGTCGACGGCCACGACTCCTGCTTTGACCGTTCACAGCAGGACTGTAGATGAAACACAACTCGGCACAAATGAACCTTAGTATAGTATTCCCCACCACCCAAGAGCTAATCCTTCCATGGCCGATTGCAATGCTCTCCCATACAGTCGATCTAATTTCTTGGGGGACCACCCATCACTAAGGCGTCACCCGAGGTCCAGATGACCTTCAAGCTCAGCTTCTTGATTTTCCACATGCTGGCCTCGCCCTTGATGAGATCCACATAGTACTCCCCACCGATGGTGTACTTGGCTCCGCTCGGGTCCCTGCCCGTACCGGGAGCTGCATGCTGTGCCGTTGAAGTGGCAGTAAGATGAGCAGTATCCGCTCCATCCTGGTGGGCCACTCGAACCATGCAAACATTATGTGTGGTGTCCATGGGACCGATCCTGTCGAGAACAACTTTGCGAATCAGGGAGAGGCCTTCCAAGACCTTTTTATCGTCCTCGTAGATTTCCATAGAAACGTCTTCTCCAGCCCAGGCAGAATCGAACAGTTCGGCATCATGATGATCGCAGGAGATGACAGCTCGGTAGAGGGCGTCGGCGATGGCCTCACGCGGACTGAGAGTCGGGAGGGTCTGCAGGTTTGACATTGCTGCAGATGATGTCAAATGGTGTGATACGGATGACCTGTTGGTTCCAGCATGTCTATCCATCTGCCGGCTCTTATAGGTCGAGCGTGCGATGTCTGTTTTTCCGCGGAATTCTCGTGATTTGTTCGAGCGATGTCATGCTTATTCCAACCAGATCATTGCCTGCCTACTCTGCAGTATGTCTTTCGACCAACAAATGCCTTTCTTGATCAGCGTCTCATAGAGAACGCCGCTTGGACGTTCGAGCCTGGTCATCAGTGAGGCTGCCGGCATCGTGAGTAGGTAACTCACGGCAAATCTTTTCCTACGGCCATATCTTGACACCAACGGCTCGGCGTGATCAACCCTATAAAGGCACCGCCAATTTGAAGATGGACAAGGTTCTCAAGATCTGGACACAATATCAGAAGGTTAGGTCATATAGCAGACTCAAGGAAACGTGAGTCAAAGACCGTCTTTAGAAATGGGAAATACATGCGAAATGGAAGGAAAGGCGTCACAAATGACCATGTGCAACTCTTGAGTTACGTGTTCGAAGCATTCGAGAAACTACGAGGGTCTTGCCAATGGACTTTCCTATGCAAACCAGGCTGCTTCTCAATATTGAGCTTCAAACCAACGTCACAAGCGTCGCGATGTGTTCAGCCGAGCGAACCACGCCTCTTTCAAGCTGTATACTCTTCCGCCGGTGCGCACTCGAGAATCAGCTTGCCCCTGGCTCTGCCAGTCTTCAACTTTTGGTATGCTGCCCTCAGATCCTCAAACTTGTATTTGGAGTCAATGATTGACTTGAGTTTGCCCTCTGCCATCCAATCAGCAAGCTGCGACAGTGCCTTGAGATCAGGTTTGCCAAAGACGGTTAGATGCTGTCTTTTTGCACCGCTCAAAACTTTTGGTATGTATTCCGCCATCATGATGAATTGTATGAAGCTCAAACGATGACTCACTGCCACTGTGATGAATTTGGCATCTGGACTCGTGTATGCGTCTGCTTCCCAAAACAGATTGTGATCGTTGCCAACATAGTCTACGACAAGGTCGTACTTGTACGGCGAGTCCTTGAGTGCCTGTAGCACGTTCTGTGTCTTGTAATCAATGACTTGGTCCGCGCCTAGAAGTTTGCAGTGCTCGACATTGGCAGTAGAACAAGTCACAGTCACACTTCGTCCTTGCAATTTGGCAATCTGGATACCGAAACCTCCCACACCTCCGGATCCACCATTCAACAAAACTCGCGAACCCTGCTTGGAGTAAGGCAAGATGGAGGAATAAGCTGTGAGCCCTGCCATGGCGATACCAGCAGCATCGATGATGGGTAGTCCTGTTGGTAACGGAACTGTCCGGTCGGCAAGCGCGATCCCATACTCTGACATGGCCCCTCCGTACATGAACACCGTCCCGGCGCAACCTAAAACAAGCTGTCCTGGTTTGAGCATTGAGCCTATTGCAGGCTTCACGATGTAACCAGTAAAGTCATTTCCTGGCGAGGCAGGTTTGGGGAAAGCCACCCTATGGAGGAATTGGAATTCGGAAAGTCGGTAGTCAGCCGGATTAAGACCAGCAGCAAGAATCCGCACGAGGTGTTGACCAGTCTGAGGCTGAAGCATAGGAACATCACTTAGTACCAGGTTCTTCTCCAAGCCACCTACTGTGGACATGTATTGCCAGCGGCGGAACGAGGAAGGGATCGCTCCGTTCGCCATGTATATCGTCTTGTTCGTGACTTTGAGAAATCTGCTCTTGCGAAGTCGAAATCCTGAGCTCAAGTTTGATAAGCTTGAGTCGTCTATGAAGAGGGATTCGAGTGGACAGGTGCAGTTGCATACTCCAGTTCTCCATTCTTCCCTCACTGATTCGAGTCGAAAATTCCTCGGGAAATTTGCCCTGGTCGAGATTCGGAAAGTCCTGATCATGAGTTCCGGCTGATATTCCGTCCCACCCGGTGTGCTCAAGATGCAACTCAACCTTGCATCCTGAAGACGAATACTGCACAGTATATGGTTCCAGTACATATGAAGCACCGGGAGGCTACCGAGTTCATTTAACGTCTTCAGTTTTTACGATTGATTTCAAGGACCCATACCAGCCGCGACCATCTAGACAGAGATGACCGAACCCAGGCGAACATCCCGAGTCGAGGACATCGAGACTGGGCTCAACCCAAGCTCACCTGACACGGTGGACGCTGTCGCCACGAAGCGCAAGGTCGGCCACGAGCATGACGCCTATCCTGAGGGTATCGCCCTCATCTCCATTCTGGTCGCTGTAGCCGCGTCCTTCTTCCTCGTCTTTCTAGATATGGCCATCATGTCTACGGTGACTCCGGCCATAACAGATCGGTTCGAATCACTCAGCGACGTGGGCTGGTATGCAAGTGCCTACCAGCTGACCAGCGCCGCCTGTACACCCCTGGCCGGCAAGATATATACCCACTTCAATGTCCGATCGTCCTTCCTGGCCGTCTTCCTGATCTTCGAGGTTGGCTCCGTCCTAAGTGGCGCCGCAGTCTCGTCCGACATGTTCATCGTGGGGCGCGCCGTCTCTGGTATCGGCTCCGCGGGACTCTTCACTGGCATGATGACGATTGTGGCCAATGTTCTTCCCCTGCACAAACGACCAGCCATACTTGGAGCCATCATGGGTCTCGGACAACTTGGTATCGCGAGTGGTCCTCTGATTGGTGGTGCGTTCACCTCCGATCACCATGCCACCTGGCGGTGGTGCTTCTACCTCAACCTCTGCCTCTTTCCCGTTGTCACCATCGCCCTCCTCCTCAACACGATCCCGGAGGCTGAGGCAAAGCCACACTGGCGGATTGTGATCGGCACAGCCGTTAAGTCATTGGACCTCATTGGCTTTGTGCTCATTAGCGGCAGTGTGCTCATGTTTCTCCTCGGGCTTGAGTACGGCGGAACCCAGTTTGCATGGGACAGCTCCATCGTCATCGGCCTCATCATTGGCGGGGTCGTTGGTTTCGTGCTATTCCTGGCGTGGGAGCACCGCCAAGGCGACGCCGCCATGGTTCCGTGGGCTATGCTCCGGAATGGCATCATTCGCGCTGGCGCCATCACTGGGTTGTTCAACTACGGCGTCATGCTGGTGGCCGATTACTATCTCGCCATCTACTTCCAGTCCGTCAGAAATGATAGCCCGCTAGAAAGCGGTGTTCACATGCTGCCTACTACACTCAGCATGCTCCTGTCTATCATCACAGCGGGTGGCCTCACCCAAAAGACCGGCTACTATCTCCCCATGGCAATAATCGGCCCGTGCATTGCCGCTGTCGGATACGGGTTGCTATCGACTCTTTCTACTTCGACGTCAACGGGACGCTGGATCGGCTACCAAATCTTGTACGGCTTGGGCAGCGTGTTTGGAAACAGCAGCGTAAGGCTCCACATTCTTTCACGTCAAACTTTTCGCAATGGTGCATTCGCTGACATAAAATTTCGAACAGCCCTACATGGCAGTACAAAATCTCGTTCCATTGCGCCAAGTGCCGCAGGCGATGGCCATTGTTTTGACCGTGCAGACTTTCGGCAGCGCCGTCTGGCTTATCGTCGCCAACGTCATTTTCAATAACAGTCTTCGCGAGCTGCTGTCGGAGAATGCGTCCGTGACTGGTCTGACACCGAATTATATCATCGCCGCAGGCGCCCACAACGTGCACAGCCTGGGCCTCTCTGGGCCGGCGCTGCAGGCGCTGTTGCACTCGTATGCCGAGAGCATTGACCGCGTTATGTATCTGGGCGTTGGCTTGACTGCTGGGGCGCTTGTCTTTTGCTGGGGCTTGGGGTGGCATAACATTCTCGAAATAAAGCAGAGGCAAGCATTGCTGGCTGATAAGTGTGAAGCCGCTCCGGCTGATAAAATGGAAGAGGCCGAGGAGAAGGTCGAGAAGATATTCTCTGTAGCGGAGTAAACTCTCCTTCGAAATGAATCCTCCACATTGTGTTTCCAAAATATAGTTAAACCGGCGAACCTTTAGAAGCTTGCTTTCGTTCGCGAAGTGAGTAGGAGCTTCGGCATGTTGCAAGGTGATATCACTGAAAGTAGTCAGTGGTACATGCAGGTGAGGTGGTCAGCTCCCTAGCTTCCATAGTCGTTTGTCCGAGGGCCCCGGATAAGTCAGCTGCTTATCCCGGGTCCGAGAAGAGACAACTCCAGGAATTTGCGGAGTTTTGGGAAACCTGTAAATAGAATAAGCTGCAGCCAAAATTCCGCGGATTTCGGAATAAAGGTATCTACATGTAGTCCTTACTTCCCCTAGCACATACATCTTACAACAGCGACCTGCTTGGACAATTCTCTACGATTCCGCGGTAAAGTTACGGACGGGTATCCGCAGGTCTCAGTCAAGATGGACAGATCGAAGGTGGGTCGCAGTGCTAGATGGGGCGGCGCCTGCGCTCCATGTGCGACAGCAAGGGCGCGCTGCGTCCGCACCCAATCGTCGGCTTCACAACCATGTGATCGGTGCCGAAGTTTGGGGAAAGAATGCGTGGCTCAAAATTCTGGTCCGAGGAAGAAGAGAATGGGAAAGTCCTCGTAAGTACATGTCCAGGCTATGTCATGCTCCTTGGGCGTCAAGATCTGGCGATGGTGTAGGCTGGGCGTGAGCTTCACTGGAGATGGTCAGTACATCTGGCCTCATCTCTACGCAATTTCTCTCTCTATGCTCAACTCATCTCCAACTGTCGAGTTGCTCCATGTTCATCCGCATTAAGCCCACTGTTGACTATTCCTGACGAGTGCCAGTCATGACACGACAACAAATCTGCAGGACGGGGGACGAAACGATCTGGTTGATTTATTGGAGACGTGTCAAGGGGGGAGCTCGTCTGCTCATGGCAGTGCTTCCATTGGTGGTCTGTCCCGTGGCTGTACGTCCAACGGGAGTCTGCATACCTTCGCAAGCAGCTATCCAGCATCATCGATCAGCCTCTCACCCCTGGTCCGATTGACTCCATGCCAGTCCGGAAGTGACCCAAAGACCCCTTCGTGTGCCTCTACTGCTGGCATACCCACGGGTCAGACATGTACCTGCATGACAACAGAAGCCGTAGGTGCTCTCGACCCTATAGAGTCGGACGAGACTCTCTTGTCAACCTTCAGAAATTCGCTGTCTAGTCTGTTACCGTTCGTGATTGTTCCAGCCAGCACAACGGCAGAACAACTTCAGACAAGGCGTCCATTTCTTATGAAAGTGATCAAGATGGTAGCCTCAGTCCGCCATCTTCGATTAGTCAGGGGACAGAGCCGTGCCGTCATGGCCCATATCGCTGATGCCATACTCATCAGATCTGAGCGCTCACTGGATCTCTTGCAAGGCATTTTGGTGTTCCTTGGATCCTACCACTACCACTGCATGGCTCATGCGCAATTCAACAACCTAAACCGTCTGGCTGTCAGCTTGGCGGAAGATTTAAACCTGGGCACATATCCCAAGTCTGAACATATGGGGGGTCAGTTACCCTTACTTCGTGCCGAGGAGCCCGCGTTCAGATCAAGCGAAGAGAAGAGGGCGCTTCTTGGCGTCTGGTACATGAGTTCCAAGTGAGTTTCGCAACAGCCGAATGGAACAACGTATAGGGACAACACTAATTTTACAGCAGCGCCGGCCTTGTTGTGGAACAGTTGGCACTCATGAGATACACAAAGTATATGGAGCAGTGCCTCAATGATCTTGACGAGGCTGAAGACGTCACAACAGACCAGCTCGCCATACAATTGATTCGCATTCAGCAGCTCACCGAGAAGATCTCCCGATACCACGACAGCCATTCGCTGGTGGACGAACAGCCATCCTCACCCGGAACTTTATCGATGGCACGCTTGGACACATTCCGAGATGAGCTGACCTCACTCCAGAACACAGTGCCCCTTCATCTTAAATCTGATGGTAAGTCTCCCTGAACCCTCGACATTGATAGCCGCCGGTGCTCTGCTGACACACCTGATGAACCTAGACCTTTTGTCTTGCTATCACAATAGAGCTTATCTGCAAATCTACGCACCTCTGCTGGCAGGTTCACATCTATCAGATGCGGATCCTCAGTCCTTCAACTCACTTCAGCTTTCAGGTGTGCCCATGGCGGGCGTCTTCTTACATTTCACTTCCGCACTCAAATCCTGGCTCGAGCACTGGCTCGCAATCCCTGTCTGCTCGTATTTCTACATGCCTCAGCCCGCCTACGCCCAGCTGGTTCATGGTGCTATGATGCTCACTCGGTGGGTGAGGGTGGCCGGACCCGGCTCAGTCAAGCTTTCAAGTGCAGGCTCGGCAACGGGTCCTTTGCGATCGCTACCTGCGCTCAGCGGCGTGCCTGAATGTCCAGATCTGGACTTGCCGAGACATTCAGCCTCACAGTCCGCCCACGTCGCGTCTGCACAAATACTCAACGCGCTTAGAGCCAATGTTGCAGCGCAACCTCATCTACACGTTGATGTGCTCGGCACCCTCGATGCTATGGCAGCTCGTTTCGAGGCCGCAAAGAAAGAGATGGTCGCGGCGCAGGGGGTAAACTGGAACAATGACACCTGGGAACTTGCTGCAGAGCATGCAAGAATGAAAAAGGCTAGGATCGAGAAATGGTGTGCATTGGTGAGCGAGGCGGCGGGCAATGGGGACTCTCTGACCAGCAATGCTCACACCAGTGTTCGCGGAGGGAGCGGAGAGTCCGTAAATGAGTTGCTAGAGTGGAGGGTCGACGATCTTAGACGCACGACATCAGAATACGACTGGGATAACACGCAGTGGGAGAATTTCATGTTTGATGAGATCTTGCAGGATATCCATACCTGAACCGTCTCCACATCCGCCGATCTAGCCCCACGTTAGTGCTATTTGATCTTGTCTTTCGCGAGCCTAGCCATAGCCAGGTAACTTCACTAGTTGGACTCGAGGTCTCCATCGACGCCTAGATCTCGCTATATCGAGGCACAAGCGCTGCTATACACTTTCACCGTCGCACGACAATCTACTTTAACCACCGTCGACCCGACACTCTTACCGCTATGGCCGAGAGAACAGCTACAGGTGGCCAGCATCGCGAGCAGGAGAAGACCGGCGACACCACCGCCGCAGGAGACAACCTCGACAGATATGCAGAGCTAGAGTCATTGGCCGGCGACAGCGAGGAGTTCAGGCGCCCTGCCCAACGCGTTGCTAGAGAAGTTATGTTGACTCGCACGGTATGGCACTCATCTACTAACCTGTGAACACAGCCTTGAACGACAACACGGCCGACGTTCCTCCTACGCCTTGTAAGCGGCGTTTAGTATAGGGTTAGGGTTAGGGTT